>OY756220.1:622500-1179048 GCA_963576875.1 Acrobasis repandana
AGTGGGTTCACCTTGTCTGGGTTTTATTATTGTCTCTGCATATCACAGACACACACACGCATAATTACGTCTTCATCTGTAATGGGGCAGACAGAGCATTTTGGGAGCAGACTGAACCCAAGGCCGCAACACCCAAATGCCACTTTTAGCGTGATGGTGGGAAAAGGGAATCAAAACAGTGATCAACAAGGGAGTGAACAGCCGCATCGCATTTTAACATGATTCGCAATATCGCCCATTCCCTCGAATGACTTTTACGATCTGCGTGGGAAGAGAAGCAGCTGGCACTGGTACATTCTAATCTTTTTGATACCATACTATATACTACAACCTCTTCCTATGGCTCCGATCCCCTTCACGCAGGTTCGCACCTGGATCAGAAATCGCATTAGCGAAGAACAAAATCAATCATGGCAATCCCTCCGGACATGTCGGCAGGCTAGGGATGCACTACCCCAATAGTCGCCTATCCCGACGCCTGTTAGCACTACCCCGGAGAAATCTACGCCGTATGGTTGACATTATTACTGGTCATATTGCACTAAACAAACACTTTTACACCCTAGGAATTACAGACAGTCCTCTGTGCAGAGCTTGCATGGAGGCTGATGAAACTGCGAGTCATCTCCTCATCGAGTGCGGTGGCGTCGCACACATAAGAAGAGGGTTCCTGGAACATCAAGGAACCGTGGAGGAAGCCGTGAGGGCGCCGGGGAGCGTTCTCGGATTCCTGCAGGAGCTGGGCTGGTTTGAAAACTGATAACGGCGCCGGCTCCACACGCAAAACAGGTTCAGCGCAATGGACCAAATTGCGGAAAAGAAGTCCTCGGGAGAAGTAAAAAGAAGTAAGTACTACAAAGTATGTTTAAAAGTGATACAATTTCGATTCGCGGTTTAATTAACCCCGGCAGCTGATTGACCAGCCAGATATTTGCACATACCCCACGTCTATGTACGCTTCATTCACACCCTGGTCCGATAGTTTAATAGTATAAATTTTTGGCTAATTCTGGCCGTAACACCGTTAGTATTTTTGATTCGATTCCCAAATTTTAGTCTGTACTTCACATCTAAAATAGTTTATTTACACTTTGTTCTAATTGAATTTTTACAGCTGAAAATATAGAGACGTGGAGAGCACTAAAGGAAGCATATACCATTTTTTGTTAAACAAGGCTAAAAAGAATTCTGGCATACATTTTGATGAAACTCTGTTACTTTTGACTGTATCGTCATTTTCTCATTCTTCCACAAACTGCTTAACATAGGCTTTTCTTATTAGACGCCACTTTGTTTGATTTACTAGACAGCTGTTGGTAGATTATTTTATTCTATACATATATTTTAGATTAATAAATTGGACGAAACTTGTCGTGGATTTTTGAAAGTATTTCATCAAATTCTTTCCTAATAGATAATATAATTAACTATTGTACGAGTAGTTCTACCTCTGTATATAACACTCGTAAAACTGTTTGTTTGCATCTTGGTCCAATATCTTGTTTTGCGTATTACCATACGCCATATTATATAAAGAAACCTATCACTATACAATGGTTGTACTACTATCTCCCGCTAACTTGATAAGTGACCTTACCCTAAGCCCTGTGTACCCTGTGAGAGTTAAAGACGTGAAAGTGTATAACTACCAATTTTTGACATTCGATGATATGATGTTGAATCGATGACCCATCAAACTGCTGTTGCGAAATGATAGTGGCGTTTGTGCTTTACGAGAGCCGACGCTGAATGGCCGATTGCAATAAATTGCAGGTGTGATGTCATTGCACGTTTACGTTTCACCGGGATGTAGGATAAATGTTTTGTCTACTCTGGCTAGGTATGGCTCTGTAGTACAGAGAGGGTCGTGCTCCTGTGGAGTGTGGAGTGTAGTGGAGGAGTGGAGACAAAAAAAGACCTGGATGATGATGATGGTGATGGACGAATTAGGTGGAGCGTGGGAAATATTAACGTTATTTTAAAATGCATGAAAACAATCTTCTTCCATGCTGGTCTGGGATAAAAAAAAAAACATAGAATGTACCAGCTGCTTCTCTTCTCTCACCGATCGTAAAATCCGATCCGATTGAGGGAATGGGCAAGAATCTGAATCATATCAATAGGCGATGCGGTTACCAACCCATCACTATTTTATGATTCCCTTTTTCCACCTCCATGCCCACCATCACGCTAAAAGTAGCCTGGGCCTTGCCGTTCTAGACTCCGTCTGCCCCGTTAGGGATAAATACGTGACAGTGTAGTGTATGAAAACAAACACAAGTAACAGGTAGTAAGAAACTAAGGTACCTATTACTTAAATGAGTCTAGGGCATAATACACGTAGGCCACGTGAAGCGAAATGGTAATGGTAGGTAATGATGATTTTAAATCAGTTTATACTTGAAGATTATCACAAGTATTGCGTGTTATTTTATTGTAACTACAAAGTTAATGTTATTTTTTTAGTAGTTAAAGTTATCCCCTTGTTTCCTTTACTATAAAGGCATAGGCATCTCACTTGCTTCCAGCTGATTTTATATCCCTACATAAAATTATCCCATGTAGTTTTGCAAACCGACGTCCTATATTATTATGTAAGCTAGAATACACAATAGTATTACATTTAATATCCTTGGTTTTTAAACAGTTTTGTTAGATATATATATAAAATGCTCTCTGCTATACCATTAGACTGAGGTTGATACACTTGTGTACGACACTAAAATAGATACTACAAAACAGGAGTTAAGCACACACTTTATCAAAACATTGTGTATGTTATTTGTAACTACAAAGTCCGGACCATACATCATCTGTAGCCAAAGTTGTGCACTCGTTCCGAGCTAGGCGTCTAACTTGTGACAAGCTAAATTTATATCACTACACAACGTAATCTCTCCACTAAAATACATTTGTGAAGTTTGCTGCTCAAAAATAATATTTTAGAAAGTCAAGATAAGTTTGAATCTACAGGGTTACTGGTAATATGTACTTAGCAAGATTTTTTAGTTCACGTTTGCATATCCATCAAACGTTAAGTCTATGTTTCATAGGCGCCGCTGCGTGAGCTGCCACGTGAGCGTAGTACTGCCGCGTACCGATTGACATAGATTTAAGATGAGTAGAATTGCAAATTTGATTTTGTTTATTTTTGTATGAAGAAAATACATGAAATTAAAAAATGTCATAGAACAAAAGTTTTTACTCTTGATATACCAAGTCGCCTATATAGAAGGTTATACGATAGATACCAGTAACCCTGTATACAGAGTTTAGTAAATAAGAAGGATTGTGGTTTGCGCATGCTTGTTGTAGTTGATGCTGGCCTCCTGTTGGTTGTCAACTTCTTTTGTCCAATATCTCTCTATCGTTCTATCAAGATTTTCCACCATACTATTAGGTTGAGGTTGATTATGAGTGGTCCTTGTTTACATAAAACTTAAACTTATTGTAGATACTTTTATGCTAAACCAATAATATAAATAGCAAAACAGGATTTATTTAAAGAAAATATCAAATAATTGTGTATAATATGTTATTGCAACTACAAAGGACCATGCATCAGCCGTAGCCGAAGTTGTGCACTCGTTCCGAGCTAGCCGTCTAACTTGTGACAAGCTGAATTTATATCGCTACATAACGCAATCTCTCCACTAAAATACATCTGGAAAGTTTGCTGATCATAAATAATATTTTTGGAACTCGAGACAAGTTTGGTTATATAAAACCAAGAAATGATTCAACATCATAAGTTATTTGATTGCTTAATAATTTTCATAAGTACTATTCATTAACAATGACATAATTATCGCAGCTGACACTATCTCAATAAGTTCATTACATTATTACTTTTACGCCGTAGTCTTTCCCAAACTCTAGTAGTTGTACTTTTCTCCTTAAAATGCTCAAAAATGTTCAAAATGCTCATTGATTTATAAAATAATTACATGTCAATCGTTTCTAATAAACAATTCACATAACATCCTTATACAAGTATTAAAAAAATATTACCTACAAATACCAGACTGCTCGAGGTGTCCGAGAAAATAAAATCATAACTAATGCCAAATTAAAATGAAATATATGTCAAAAATAAATTAAAACTATGACTTAAAATATAATACTTAACAGTTGTTATGTATGTGTTAGTAACCCGACTATACTTGTGTGCGTACCTCAACCTGTGTAAGTGTATAATAAAACAGTGTGCTACCAGCAGTCCGTGGTTTCACTTGTCTCCCTCTAAGAACACAACACTGGCGACGATATCTACCCACAATGGCCCAATCGTTTTGTGGAATTTTGTCTACTTTCGACCACAACGTAAGCGACTGGAAGACCTACAAAGGGCGCATAACGCAGTGGTTCATCGCGAATAATATTACCACGCTAAGTGATGCGACGGGAACAAGGAGGCGAGCGATACTACTCAGTGCACTCAGCGACGGTACCTACAAGTTGGCAGCGGACTTGGCGTTGCCTAAAGATGTGCAGGAGGTGCCGTATGAAGATTTGGTGACGTTACTGGATGGTCACTTCACCCCAAAGTTATGTGGATTCAGCGAGCGCCACAAATTTTACGCAGCAACGCAGCAGCCGGGCGAGACATATACGCAATGGGCGGGAAGACTGCGTGGCCTCACGGTACATTGCGGATTTAGCAATGTTGAGGAGGCATTGCGTGATCGTTTTGTGATGGGGATGGTAGCTGGCCCAGAATGTGAGAAATTGTTCGCGCGTGACTTGGATACCTTGACCTTGGCAAAGGCAGTGGAATTGGCGGAGAGTGTACGGTGCGCGCGCGCGGGCGCGGCGGCTACAGTTTCTACCTCCGCAGATCAAGTATCGGTGATGAAAATCACAAAGGGACCATATAGTGCTAGATCATCTAATGTCGAAAAAGAAACTTGTACCGTATGCGGTCGTGCTAACCATAAGTCAGCCCAATGTCGGTTCGCAAAGTATAAGTGTCGGAAGTGTAACACGGTAGGGCATTTGCGTAGGATGTGCAATAAAATAAACTACGTTTTAACGGGGCAGGTGAGCGAGGACGATGACGACGGTAAGTCAATTTGTAACATTTGCTCACTCCGGGGGGAACCTCTGACAGAAACGGTAGAAATAGGTGGTCTTAAATTGCAATTTCAAATAGATAGTGGATCGGCTGTGACGGTCATATCCGAATGTACATTTAACAAATTGTTTAAGAGTATGTCCTTGTTATCGTGTCATAAAAGGTTTCACAGTTATACAGGGAATACAATGGAATGTGTAGGTTATTTGCGTTTGCCTATAACTTACTTAGGACGAACGCACCATATTGATGTATATGTTATACGCCACGGCGGCCCGCCACTTCTAGGCAGAGATTTCATTTCTTTATTTAAATTAAATTTAACTCAAGTTAATTTCCTCAAAAACAGTCAGAATACATTCGAATATCTGCAATCGCGATTTCCAGAAGTGTTTTCTGATAAACTGGGTGCATTTAAAAGTTACCGCGTAAAATTAGAATTAAAAAGCGATGCAAAACCAATATATTGCAAAGCCCGTCCGATTGCATTTGCGTTACGTAACAAGGTCGATATGGAGATAGAACGACTACTAAACTTGGGAGTATTAAAACCAGTTAAACACTCTGCCTATGCATCGCCTATTGTACCCGTGCTTAAACGAGACGGCTCCGTTAGATTGTGTGCTGATTACTCGGCAACGATCAACAAACAACTGGTTATAGAACAATACCCGTTGCCGACCGTTCATGAATTATTTTCGAAACTACACGGCGGTCAGCAATTTTCGAAAATTGATTTATCTATGGCGTATAACCAGTTTTTGCTTGATGATGAGTCTCAGCACATAACGTGTATCAATACTCAAAGAGGGTTGTATATTTATACAAGGTTAGTTTTTGGATTGTCAAGCGCGCCGTCTATTTTTCAACGCGCCATGGAAACCGTGCTATCTGGGTTAGACGGGGTGTTATGTCTGCTGGATGACGTATTGATAACAGCGGAAACTCCAGAGTCGCATATGGAAAAACTACATATAGTTCTTAAGAGGCTTCAGGACGCAGGGCTAACGGTGCGCAAGGACAAATGCGAATTTTTTAAGGATGAAATCAACTATTTAGGTTATGTTGCAGGTTATGTTGTCAGCAGGGACGGGTTGAAAAAGGATCAGTCTAAGGTTAAAGCTGTTGTCGATGCTCCAATTCCTACCAATGTTAATACTCTGCAGTCATTTTTAGGACTTGTTAATTATTATAGGAATTTCGTCCCTCAAGCATCTAGCATTTTAAGTCCCCTATATGACCTACTAAAAAAGGGCGGAAAATGGCAGTGGACTGCAATTCATAATAATGCGTTCACTGAAATTAAGAAATGTTTGATTTCCAATCAGGTTTTGGCACATTTTGACTTAAATTCTAAAACAATACTGACTGTGGACGCTTCTCCCCAAGGCCTTGGGGCAGTCTTATCGCAGGTAGGCAAGGACGGGTTGGAACGACCAATATCATACGCCTCCCGGACGTTGAATTCCGCCGAAAGGCGATACTCCAAAATTCAGTAAGAGGCAACTGCTATTATATTTGGGGTGAAGCGGTTCCATCAGTATTTGTATGGTAGGTCAGAACCTTTCGTACTACGTACCGATCACAAACCTCTTATTACTATTTTTGGGCCGTACAAGGGCATACCCGAGGTATCAGCCAATAGGTTACAAAGATATGCAATGTTTTTAAGCGCATATAATTACACAATCGAGTACGTACGTAGTGCTGATAACAACGCGGATTACCTGTCACGAGCGAGTATACCCTACGACGAGCGGAGTGAAGAGCGTGGGGTCGACGCGGCCGATTCACACGCCGCCGTAATTTCTGTACCTATCGACCGCGCGTCATACATCAATTTCGTGGTCGAGGGTGGATTGCCCGTGACTTTGAAAGAGTTGCAAAATGAAACCGCAAAGGATATGGTTTTAAGTAGAGTAGTAAATCTCGTACTTAATGGCTGGCCTAAAAAAATGTTATCAGATGCTGGTATAAAACCATATTATTTATGTAAGGCACAGTTATCCTATGAGAATGGATGCCTTATGAGAGGCCATAAAGTCATAATTCCCGAAAAGTTACGTGCTAAAATTTTACGTGAGTTACATAACTCGCATTTGGGAATTGTGAAAACAAAAGCAGAGGCCCGGGCACGGTTTTGGTTCCCAGGTGTAGACGCAGCATTAGAGGCTATGATTAACTCGTGCAACATTTGTCAACAACTGCGGCCATCCCCGGCGCGAGCGCCGTTATCTGCATGGCCGTACCCGCCTGTACCGTTCTATAGAATACATATTGATTTTCTAGGTCATTTTAACAATCAGATGTTTTTGGTAATTGTAGACGCACACACCAAATGGGTGGAGGTATATGATGTAAGTGCATCCACATCGTCAACAGTCGTTATTAAGAAATTATACGATTTTATGTCAAAGTACGGCCTACCACATACAATCGTCAGTGACAATGGGGCCGCGTTCACGTCTTTTGAATTTGAGAACTTTTGCTCAATGAACGGCCTTACCCATTTGACATCTCCGGCTTACAACCCGGCAAGTAACGGCCAGGCTGAGAGTTTTGTAAAAATTGTAAAAAAGGGCATCAAATCATGCGTCCTTTCGTCACACAACAAAGATGACTGTAAGTTAAAAATGTTAAAATACCTTTTCGACTATAGGAATTCGATACATTCTGTCACAGGGTTCTCGCCGGCTGAGCTGGTATTTGGGCGTAAGCTAAGGTCACGGTTAGATTTATTTAACCCTAAACCTCCGTCGCCCTCTCTCACTAACCCCATTGATAACGTTGACCGTAAACAGTGTTTGCAAGTTAAGTCGTATGGCGGGAAAAATAAACAAGTGTTACAAAGCGGAGATGAAGTTATATATAAAAAATTCTTAAACAATACAAAATTTATTTGGTGTAGAGGTTTCGTTAAAAAGAGACTGGGTAAAGTGTTATACCTCATTCAAGACTCTCATTCTTCAAATTATGTAAAAAAACATAAAAATCAAATATTATTATATAAAGGTGACGCTACGCAACAGCCACAACAACTTATGACTACGACGACTTTGAATGTCGCAGTGAGCCGTCGACTGACGCACCGGGGGAGCAGGCTCCTACGGGAGAGGGGAGTGATGAGGCAGATAGGCCAATGCTACCCTCTACAGAGATAGGGTCAGGTCTGAGTTCTAGATGCCCAAATAGGCTGTTGAGAGATATTCCTAGAGTAGACTACAGGGAATGAATATGTCTTTTATCAAATAAAGGGAGGAAATGTTATGTATGTGTTAGTAACCCGACTATACTTGTGTGCGTACCTCAACCTGTGTAAGTGTATAATAAAACAGTGTGCTACCAGCAGTCCGTGGTTTCACTTGTCTCCCTCTAAGAACACAACAACAGTAATCTTAATAATTATGTACTTTACAATGATATGTATATACTAATACATTGTTTTTTACGCTGATAACTTACGTAGTAGTAAAAAGTTCAAGCAGAAGCCTAATTCCTGTATATTTTGATTTTTGTTTACAAATATTTTAATATTTTTTTCTTAAAAAAATACACTTAGTACTCCTCTTAATATTTCAGAAATCATTGATTTGAAGGGTGCCTGCTAAAAGGCTACCACTGTCTATATCTAGCACTTCGATGTTCACCTCAATCACTGAACAAATTCCTCGCAAAATGCATCGTCGTTCCCTTCGGCGCGACGGCCGATAAACCGTAAATCTAAATGTGCACTAAATTCGGAGATTTAGTGAACCGCACTGAATTGAGAGGACTCGTCCTACTTGACTCCGAGCTGTAAAACAAGGGAATCAATTGGAGCAAAGAGATGATTTTATGATTGGGTTATTTAATTTGTTTTTATACCAATACAATTAATTCATACTTATAAATATATAGCAATATTAGTACTGAAAAAAAACTATATTTAAAGTCTTTAAAAGTAACTGAAATCAATTTTTAAATTGCGCTTATGTAGTTTGGTGTCAGAAGCAAACAGCATTTCTGCGTCGAATAGCTGTTGCAATTGTTTGCATGAGATATGGGCGAAGTAAAACAGCTGGTGAATGAGAGATACAAATGGAAGAGACTTTATACTCCACCGACAGGAGCATAGCTCTTAAATATACTTAGACGATGATAATTGGAGAGTCCCATGAAACATTCTACTGTGTTGCATGATTTGTAATCTAAATATCAAATCATTTTTATTTACATCTAAAAAGTTAGTATCTACTAATTCAGTTATTACTATATAACAAAGAAGTTTTCAAAGATGTTCCCTCTATCTAAACGTTATCACTATTAGTATGAAAAATTTCAAGGACTTACCTACACAATAGCCTTAAATTAGGGCGATTCACCCACTGGCAACGCGACCCGCCGTTATTCGAACTAAGATATTAAACATAACTTTAAAATAACATATTTAAAGAAAAAAAATATTGAAAAGACCAATTTAACTAAAACATAATTATAATGTTTTTAGAACTACAAACCTGCCAAGTACAATTTAATTAAATTCATAAACATTTTTCCGGTACCAGAAACATTTTACCACTTTTCGAAATAAAGCGTCAACTTATTTCAGCACTCAAAAGGCCGAAAATAGCTCCTCAAATTCTCCAGCCAATGAATACACAGTTGTTTTTCCAGCAGCTTCGTATTTATTCTCCACTCGGGCGGTTCCTTTAAGAAAAATTCGCTAGAACCCCTGGTGAATTTCGATTACGAAGACAAAGCCTGGAGTGGAATCAATTAAAGGCGCCATCGATTCTCGCGGGCCGATAATGTCTGTCAGAGTAAGTGAAAACTGCGATAAGATTGTGCCCAACCGCCTTTAATTATTTTTAAATGTGCGATACGTATCGTTCTTTTGTTTGGTTCTTTCGATAGTAGTTGGCAAGTATTTATTGTAGTTCTGGATGATAGGGCTCTGTTTGTTCTTTGCATTTTTTTCTTGTCTTATCTATAAATTTAAATTAGATGATATTATATAACTGGGCTACGCTTGCTACAGTTTGCTAAATCTCTAAAAGTGGTCAACATTAGGGGTCCGGCCGTTAGGCCCTCGTTCCGCGACGCACTCGGCCGGGACGCTCCCGGTTGTAAAACAAGTTTTTTTAAAATGAAATCTTGAGTAAGTACTGCTAACAATAGAAGTGTTTTTGAATTAATTATTTTAATTTTAATTTTTATACGTGTGCCGTGTTGATAATAAATTTTGATAATGTGGTAAGTACCATAACATAAAAACAACAGAACAGAATCGATCAAAAATATACAGGCTGACTTTTTATCCACCTGCTAAGTTTTTGGAGCAAGTTTTTATTTTTTATAGAAAGTAGTTCGGTATCATGGACTAAAACTGCTTCAAAAATTTTGCAGGTGGATAAAAAGTCAGCCTGTATACCTAAGTAACCGAAACAAATAGCACACGGAAAAAGGGAAAGGATATGTCACTGAACTCAAACGGGATTGATAATAATATACAAATACAATACTCTTTCACACTTACACATCAACCAATATTGCAAATTTGCAATCAATAAGAAAGCTCAGTAGGTCAGTGTGTCATTTCAAAATGACGAGTGAAGGTCCTTCTGGCTCCCAAGGGCTACAGCGTTAAAATAACGAATTTGAAAAACCACATTTGCAACTCTGATGTTCGTGTGTCCTCAATAGTATATTATTTATAATTGTATTTTAAAACGCTCGTTACGTTCATACTGCAGCTATAAAATCGTGTAATGATGTGTCGCATATACATTTTTCACACATTTTGTATGAAGTCTTGTGTTGTTGGAATGAAAATTCTAGACCCTACCTGATAAAAATGAAAATGAGAACTCTACTTACTCGTATACACTTTAACCTTAAACCTTAGTATTGTATTGTATATGCTTGCACCCCATTTATTGCCTTCTTATGAACGTCTAAACGTATTTTCTGATAGACGCTTAGTGTTAAGATTATACCTATTGTACAAGTACATTATATATTTATTTATTTATTCATTATTAATCTCTTAAATTGTAAGTACAATAAATTAAATAAATCGGTGCAGCAGGCGTTATGCTGGCTTGATTACATTTCCCGACGCGACAAAGAATTTGTAGATTACCTATGCGTTATCGTGATGCGACATATAAATAAACAACACCGCATTTGCCCCATGAAGCATTGCTTGATGCAAACCAGATTTATCCAGGATATTCATTGTATTTATAAATTTTCCGAAGTGACATATCATTGTCTTGTTCATCTGTTTACATAATTTTCATTGAACTTTGTAGAAATACGAGTACCAGAGTCAAAATAAAAATCATTTTTGATATGTCATTGTCAATTTTATTGCATGCAATGACGTTGATCTGTTTATAATATGAAAAAAATGTGTAATTGAATTATAGTCATAAGTATTATCTTGAAATATAATTATTTTTGAGTTTATAAGGTAAGAGAGTGATCAATCAAACAAGTATAGTTATACATATACATAAACACATACTTTCGCATACTTGAATATGCAGACTATATAGCAGCTAGCTTAAAATATGTTTATCAATAAAACACCGGGTAAATTTTATACTAATTTATTTAATATCATTATTTACACTTTCAAAACCACACAATTTGTACAGTAAGTAAAACGTAACCCTATAGACATATCTCTTATTTTTAATAAAAGATACATTTTATACATTATTATAACTATTTAGGTCGATTATTTAACAAATTATATTTATTACGAAGGTATATAATGTTTAAAAACCGTTTTATTGTGCATTAATCTGTATATTTACAATACCAAAGCGTGAAGGGCAAGCTTTATACTAATCTAAGATTTTGGTTTAGTATAAACAATCATATTTTTTATAACAATTTCCTACAAAAAAATCAGGTAATAAAATTGAGCTTAATGTATTTATTAACTAAATCTAATATACTTAAACTTAAATTGTTTTAAGAGTATTTTTGGCACATATAAATAAGTAGCGACCCGCATTTTTTTCTTGATTTATTTAAAACTGAAAAACTGCGTTGCCTCCATCGGTGAGTTTATCGCGGCGATATCACCGCCAAACAATCCTACCAATATTATTATGAATCTGAAAGTTTTTTTGGAAGTATTTTTTTCTTTATCACGCCTTAACGTCTACACGGATTTGAATAAAATTCGGCATATATAGGTGGTAGCTTATCACCGGGATTAACACATAGGTTACTTTTTATCCCGAAAAAAATTAAGGTTCTTGTGGGATTGTCAAAAATCACGCGGGCAACTGCTAGTTTTATTAAACGTGATACTCTCGTGATATTCTCGGCCGTGGAGGCAGGCTTTGTACAAAAACTTTTTAATGTTACTAAATACTGCGTTCAAAATGCGTAGTTCAAAAGTTTTAGGCTTTCATACAAACAGTTAAAAATAACCACTTTTACTTCATACTATGTATAAGATTACCATGTTGTCGTATTACTATGCAAAGCTGCGACACGATAATATATTTTATGTTAGATTAATTTTTGGAAGAGCAAGATTAAAGAAAGAGGTTTTATGATAGCAAGAGAGGATGTACCTAGTTGGTTTATGGTCAATGTTAAGTGGCTTTTAAAGCCTACTAAAAAACAAATGTATTCTGTATTAATTTCATATGTAACTCTAAACATAATAAGCCACTATGTTTGCACCCACTCGTATCTATTGCCCACCTTGTCCCACCACGTTAACCCTCCCATACTCCGCCAGATTCACCTCCTAATAGGTATTACTCTTAAGTAGATGCAAACAAGAAGTCTAATCTATAGATTAAACTAAGGATATAACATATTTTATAGATTGTGACGCTTGCCACTCGATATTCATAGACATCTTTCTGGTTTACATAGGATATATTCTCAGCAAGCAAAGGAGTTTTGTTCCGATTCTTAAAAACTACTCGTATTACTTGGGAATGTTAAATTAATTCGTTTACAAGTACAAATATAAAATTCTCACTCTATATCTTTCATTCAGGATATGACACAAGGGTAACAATGATATGTTTCACTTTATTTATAAGAGAGTAAAACATTTAAACATATTTTCCAAAAATGCAGTTATTGATTCGAGATTTAGGTGAAAAGTTACAACTAAATTTTTTGTAGTTGTCACTAGTTTTTCGTCCAACTAAAATAACAGACATATACTAAACCTTTTATTTATAAAAAAAAAACCTTAAATTGGTAAAGCTCACTATGTAACTAGTATATAAAGAAAAACTTTTGTGAAATGTTTTCTTCAAGTAAATTCAAGTAAAATCTACATATGTAAGCAAATACGAGTACATGGTATTTTAAAGTATGGTATTCTTTTCCCGTGACAGCTGGTCACGTGATTAGAACAAGAATACGTCATTAGTTGGGAGTGTTGCCACTCTGCGTGATTGAATTATTTTTTTAATTTAACAAACCAATCATGAACTTATATCATTAGTAAATATATTCTGACATCTTTCATCATTCAATTTTCCAACACTGTTCACCGAAAAAATCGAATCAAAAACCACTTTATTTTTATTAAAACTATTCATTGATTGTTAAAACTAAATTTTTTGTACTATCGCAAAACGAAAAGTTGATGTATGTACCGATACAGGGTTAGATGATGAAGTCCACGTGGACCAGCAGCACGATGGTCAGGAACGAGGGTTGCCAGCACTGCAGGCGGATTCCACCTGGAACAAGAGAATTATACATTATTGTAAGGAACAGGCGTGTAGAACTTAAGAGAAAATCGATGGGCCGTATTTCCATACTAACGTAGTCCACTGATTCCTCGCCGGATACTGACAATAGAGCAATGATTATTTTTTTCAAAAACAATCTATAGATTATGCATGTCCCTATGTTTTCTTTTTTTTATAATTTAATTATTAAAAGAGATACGAACTGTAATAAACCTGAAAAATTGGTAAGATTTTCAACTCCGTTCCAACATCTAGCCAACAAATGTGATATCGGAACACAGCCATTGCTTATCTTTAATTTTTAATGAAAAAATAAAATAAATCATTAAGTTTTGGAAAAGAAATCAGGGGACTTCGAAATGTTCATTTTGTGTACTTTTATGGTTATTTTCGGTCCGAGCTGCATTTTACAAATACCTAGTTTTCAATTCTCTCGACCGTAGTGTGGTAGGTATTCCATGATAATAAAAGCTCTCATAACACCTTTACAAATTATGTATACAAAATAATATCTAATATTTATAATATAAATGTGGCTCTTATGAAACATTAATATGATTTTGTAATTTTATATTTGGACACGTCATAATATGATAGGACTACGGAAACGACTCCACCGACGAGCCTATGTTAACATTAATTATTTATATAACGTGACCTTATTTCCCATGAAGTCTCTAATTACTCTGGCTATATTTTTATTTTTTTTCGTGCCTGTAAGTGGCCAACACTGGTGTCGGAATTTCCAAACTATCTAAAGGCATCTGACATAGCTTCACGACTGCCATATAATTATGACAGCCGGGACCAACGGCTTTACGTGCCTTCTGACAGCACAGAGGAGATCGAGAAATATTTGTGCCACTTGTGGTCACCCATTCAAGGACGGACCACGCCCGGGGGTTGCTTAACTTGCGAGAGCGCTAGCAAAGCGTACACCCACCGGGCCACCGAGCTCCTTACCTATTCTGGCAATGTGAGTATGAGATACCAAGACACAATGGCATTTTTCATTTTCTTAAATATAACGTTAACATTTTGATTTTGCACACTCTAGCTATATTGAAATCTTGTTATGTAAGGCGTTCCAGAGTCATATTGCTTAAATTATTAAATCATATGTAAAGAACCCGGTGAACTGGCATAGAAAGGCTATTTAAATTAGATACTTTTGGTATGCATTTTTCGGTTTATATCTTTGGTTATTATGAAACATGGCATTTATGGCAGATTTATTTTTTGTTTCTCGTAAAGAGTATTTTTTTTGAATATAGCTAGAAGATCGTGGCTGTTCAATATTTGTAAAAAACAAATGTGAAAAAGAACCTATGATAATGATTTTTATAAAAAAATTTAAGCCTCTACGGTAAAATAATAAAATAGGCTGGACAATTTTAAATAGAAACTTGAGAAGATAATAACAATACAAAATTTTAGTAACTACCACTCCTAGTGCAAAAGTTATCAAGATCATACCTTCACAAATAATTCAACAAATAAATACCTATTCAAAATTACACAGAAGCTGATAAAACAAAATGTAGTCTTTGTGCTTCGAGCCGTGAGAGCAGTTATCGGGAGATAAAATAAAATAAAAATGGCAAAGGAGTGCCGCGAATTGTGTTGGAGGCAGCGGTGCGAGATGATAACGCGGCGGGCGCGGAACTATACTCCGCTACGTATTGCTATTAAATTGATGATAATAATATTTATGTTGCCTCAGTTGTTGCGCTCCTCCAAATGGGAGGAGTAGATAAAAATGAGGCTTCTAGAAAAGCAAAAGCACGGGCAATTTTCGCACAACTTTGACCCATATTGCGATCCAAAACTCCCAATCTTTCGATTAAACGTCAAATCAGCTTTCTTGCTATTTGTGTGCGAAATATGGAATACCAAAGCGATCACGCAGCCAATCAAAGTTCATCTGTTACTTGCGGCAAATATAATACCTACTTGGCATTTTCTAGCCTAAGAAGATATCTAAGGAGCGCCTGAGGGGAAATGCCAATGAGCAAGCAGATCATCCACCGCAAATGAACATGGATAGGTCAAACTCTCAGAGCCCACACATCCCGAGACAAGCCCTGGAATGGACTCTTCAAGACAAGCGAAAAGTGGTGCACAGTCGCGGCACACACGAAGACAGTCGGGCTAACCTAGCCCAAAGTAAAGCATGTAGTCAAATACCGATCGCGATGGCGAAAAACTGGTAAAGCCTAGGGCAGAGGCCCTAAGACCTTAAGTCAAGTCAGTTGTTACAGGAGTAGTTCAAAG
Source organism: Acrobasis repandana (assembly GCA_963576875.1). NCBI lineage: Eukaryota > Metazoa > Arthropoda > Insecta > Lepidoptera > Pyralidae > Acrobasis > Acrobasis repandana. Next base: position 638,575 of record OY756220.1, read on the forward strand.
AACAGCTGACTGTCGTGGTCGATGTGCATAATCGTTGATATGCAGGATGCCGAGGATTGTGCGATGTAGAAAAGAAAAAGCCGTAAAGCCGATCCTATCTTCCAAGACAATGCAACTAATGATGCAACCGAGCACGTGATACGATGAGACAGAGGCTTGTTACAAGTGATATGACCTGGAATAAATTGAATTTTTTGAGTTTGTACTCATGTATGAGTACCACCGCTTGCTTCTGGAGTGAGGACACACCCTGAGAACAACTGAAGTTAATATTACACACAAGCGAAATAGATTTAATTTAAGTTAGTGTAATTGACACACTGCGCTCCATGACAAAAGATATGGATGTAGGTTGAAGTGGGATTGGGTGAGTCACGTTGGCCGTATGGATCGGGAAAGATGCCCATATTGCCACAAATTGGGCCCCAACAGATAGATACAGAAAGGTACACCTAGGACGTGATGGGCAGACGATTTGCGTGTACATTTGATAAGAAATAGATAGTAAGACCAAAGATAAGGAATTCTGAAAGGAAAGAGGGGAGGTCTTTGCCCAGCAGCGGGACGGTAATATTGACTATATCTAGATAACATTCATTGAGCTACGTTAGATGGCTTTAGGCAACTCGATATTTCTTACACCATTTTTAGCTATTAACATATAAGGTAAGATGAAGACTTACTAATACTACTTCACGTTTCTTAGAAGTCTTTCTTTTTATAGGTGCTAAAAAGGCCACGTCTACTTATCCAAAGTTACTTGAGTTTCTTTGTACTTACCTTAACCCTTATCATCAAAATATTGAAGCGCGGGCCCAATGATAAAAGAAGTAGTTCAAATTCAGCATACATCGATGCCCCTGATATTTATTCAAACGTCTATTTGATATCATATTACGTGATGGAACACTTTTTTCCTGGCTCCTGCAAGAATTGATTGTAGGCGGTATGCCTTGAATATTTATAAGGGTTAAGTGTGTATGCAGACTCGTTGAATGTTTAATCTCTGTTCGTAGGGCTGACAGGCACAGGTTAGGTGACAACTATTTTAGGAAATTCTAAAAAAGGAAGATGGAGCTGATTATGAAACATTTAAAATTGAATTCATATAACGTTCATATTAGTATTATAAATAAAAAAATATATAAGGAGAAATTACACTGATTGAGCTAGCCCCAAAGTAAGATTTTTTGTGAACTTGTGTTTTGGAATACTAACTCAACCAAATTGGTTGAGTTAGTATATACTAGTATACTAGGTATATTTTTAAAATAAATACATATATAGATAAACAAGTCCCAGGACAATTTGAAAAAGACCATTTTCCAACTTGCCCTGGCTGGGGATCGAACCCAGAACCTCTGGATTGGTGGACTAGCGTGTTGACCATTACACCACGGTTAGTAAGGTTAGGAAACTTTTAAATTTAAATATGACGTATTTGTTTAGAAAAAATCATATATGAAAGTTACCTGAATAATAATCTGGAGAACGTTGCGAGTTGTTAATTTACAATACAATACAAAAATCTTTATTGCACCAAATAAAAACAATAAAAAATTACAAAGTTTACGGAACTTATAAATAAATAAGGTATAAGAGGCGGCCTTATCGCCGAAGCAATCTCTTACAGGCAACCATAAAGAGAAGGAGTGCGAAGTAAGATAACAGGTGGCGCAGTTAAATTTAAAATATAAATTATAAATAACCAATAGATATTAAAATACTTATACAAAATATATAACATTATACAAAAAAAGATATATTTATATAAATTAATGAATATATATATATATACATATTCATACCTATATATACATAGCATAATGATAAATAATTTATTACATACATACAAATAAATAAATATCACAATGATGTAAACAGAAATAGTAGGGGAAAGAGATGAGGAACTAAACAGAAGTAAAAAAGTGATTTTTAGTTAGGGTTTTAAATTTATTCAAAGTTTTGGCGAATCGAATGGAAAGGGGTAGAGTGTTCCAGAGATGAATAGCATAGACAGTAAAAGAATATTTGTAGAAATTGGTCGAGTGGACTGGAATATTGAGAAGAAGTTTATCTGCACTGCGTAGAGGCCTTGAAGAGGTTCTAAAGAAAAAAAGTTCCTTGAGGTACTCAGGATATGTGGGACTAAAAAGGATGGAGTATAGGAGAGAAAGGATATGCCAATCACGACGTAAGCGGATAGGGAGCCACTTGAGTTGAATACGAAATTGCGAAATGTGGTCATATTTACGGAGTCCAAATATGAACCGTATACATAAATTCTGGAGGCATTCAAGCTTGTCCAATTGCTCCTCGGTAATATCTAGATAACAAGTGTCAGCATGGTCAAGGATAGGGAGCAATAAGGAGTGAGCAAGCGCAATCTTGGTATCTATTGGCAGAAATTTATTATTTAATGGTGGTAAAGCTCACAACTATAACTATAACTATAACTATTTTTAAAATATCTTAATCTGTTTTCATAAAATTTCCATATTTCCTGTCTTCATTTCATTAGTATCATCTAGGCATTAGTATCATACTAGCTGATGCCAATCTCACGAAAACCTCAATTTTTTTTCAGTGTTTGGGCTGCTTGAAAAATTTGATACCAGTGTAAGCCACTTACACACACGAAAAATAAACAACAAAAACATCCAGGTTATAAGCTATCTATATGCCAAATTTCATTTCAATCCGTTCAGCCGTTTTGACATGAAAGCGGAACAAACATCCATACATCTATACATCCAAAATTCATAAAAACTTTCACATTTATAATATTAAAAGGTTCTACTTTCAAAACGGCTTGACATAGAAACTAAAAAATATAAGTAAATATAAAATTGGTATATTTCAAAGACTTTTACTGTCCAATTTTCTTTTATCCTACAGCATTTCAGGATTACATTGCTGGCATGTGGCAGCCCTAGCTTGCGACCGCAGTGGCGGCGGGCGACAACAAGCACGTGCCTTTAGAAGGTTTCCAATTCAACACTAATTCCGAGCCATTCCCAGCTCAAATTTACGGATTTACACTATCTACCGCGAATTTAGGATTTAAAGCCAACGTTGGCAGTGTTACTCGTATTTATATTTAATATTTTATCACATTCTTTTTTTTTTATCCGACTATTACACATTGAGTTAGTCTGGTGGGCTGTGTCAGTGACTTTTCTTCCTTTTACGAATTTCCAAATTGCGAATCGATTACTTACAAAATCCGCGAGCATAGAGCCTTGTGAGACTGGCATTCAATAAGACAATTCCCAGCAGTGGAGGTTAAAGACTGCATTAGTATGCATCAAAATGTAGAGATACACTATCACGTCTTTTCCTTAACGATGTAGACACAACTTCGAACCGCAAGACCTAAAGGCCACTCTTAGTGGAAAAAAGAAATCAAAATAGTGATGGGTTGCTAGCCGCGTCGCCTATTGCTTATCTCGCCTAGTGTTTTAATTCATATTCTTACCCATTTTCTTCATCAAAATACCGAACCATTTTATTTTAACTCAACCCCTGCCAACCACTAATTAAACGATTGTGTCAGTCGCATAGAAGCCATTTTACAAGTCACAAAAAATCCAATTTGAATAATCTTCCTTGGAACTTTTACTTTCGAGTTGGTAAGTTAAATATTCAGTATCGATCAGGTACCATTCCTTTTGGGAGCATGTTTGGAATGTTATGTTGTTGATAGAACTCTTCCATGCTGGTCTTGGAGAAAAGAAAAAACTTAGAATGTACCAGTTGCTTCTCTTCCCGCGCAAATAGTAGAAGCCGATCAAGGGAAAGAGTGAAAATGCGAATCATGTAAACAGGCGATGTGGCTAGCAACCCATGTTTATTTTGATTCCATTTTCCACCTCGCCCGTCATCACGCTAAAAGTGGCCTTTAAGTCTTACGGCCTTGGGCTATGTCTGCTTCTTCTTTTTGAGTCGAAAGGCTATTAAACAGAATTATAATTCAGTTATAGCCTTTATGTAACGGTCAATTTGACAAATGATAAAATGAGATGGAAAAAGCTGTCATGCTGTGCCGACCCTACATAATAAAGAAGAAACTTGACCAGTGTTTGACTACCGTTACTTCCCAGTCATTTGCTTCATTAAGGTCTTGCATTGTACAGGATGATGATCTGCCACATTAGGGATAAAGAAATGATAGTTGTACCGAACCCCCTTGTCCTTTGTACCTTAACCTGACAAATATAGTAATGAAAGCTTTTATAAATAGCAAACTTCGTTTTCATAATAGATCTTTATGAAACTGACTTTTTTTATGTCGCAAATAAATTTTGACGTAAAAAAAAACAGATACCATCATCATCATTATCATATCAGTCACAGGAAGTCCACTGCTGGACATAGTAGACTCCAGAAACAGATTTTACTTTAATTACTTTTTTAGGACATAGAACATGAAATGGAACTTTAATCCCTTTTAGATTAAATTAGTTTTTTCTTTAGTTTAGTTTAATTTTTCCTTTTAACTATAGCATCTTCTGTATTACCTATTTAATGTTTTTAATGAATGTAATAATGTTAAACTAACTTGTGAGATATATTTATTCACAATTATTTTATTTTAAAGTTAGACGTTAGAAATGTACAAAATAATCAGAGATTTCCCTGGAAAGCGATATTAGATAGGACTTCGTGGAACTTCGATCATTAATTTACTTCAAGGAACAAAAAGCGCAACTATTTTATTAGCATTTGTTTTTGGCCTCGTGGGCCAATTACTGAGGTACCGAACTGTGTACACTAATTAGCCTATATTTATTTCATAATTGTTTTTTTTTTCTTATTCAATATAATGCTATGAGCATTTCCCTCACGGTAAATTTAAAATAGGTGGCATTAAGTGAAAGAAGTACGCATTTGCTCGATATTCCGTATAGCTGAGTTTTATACTTCCCCCGTCAAATACACAACAGTTCCCCTATCTCAAAGTTCTCCGTTTGCTTGGAACAAGCAGTTTGTTCAGCCGGGTCTTGTCGCGCGGGGTTTTGCTCATCGCGCGAATGTCGATATAGGCATTTTTGTCGAACCCATATGTCACATAAAATGAATAATTTGACTAAAATAAAGGTTTACTGTCATGTTTATATTAAATGATGGGCAAATATAAATAAAGTAGGCAATATATATAAATATATATAGAAAAATATAACAAATGTTAGCTTGTTATCAAGAAGGATTATTACAAAAATATTGAAGAACTGTCTTTTTAGGTCGATAATATTAAAAGCAACGAGCACAATGATCATGACACTGATAAAAAATAGTCATTAGATAAATATGAAGTAAAATTTTCTTAAATTTGACCTGGAAATTATTTTTATTACTTAGCCCGAAAACCAAAAGTCCAAGCTACAAAAAGACGTGTTTTGCCTGCACAAAACTTTGATGGATGGAATAATTTTTTCTTTTTGTTTATCACGCATAGATTTGTGCATTTGATGAAGATTAAGTATGTATTTTTTCTTTTAAATATTTTTTAAAGAATTATTTTTAGTATTTTTTCTCCAAATGGTGCATGTAGTGGCTTTTGATGTAACATTTACATCTGTTATTTAAATTTGATACTATTTAAACCGTTGCATTCATGAAATAACTATTTTATTTTATCAAACAGTGTTATTTTGTTATAGAATAATACAATAATTTAAAAGTTTTATGTTTGAGATAAAAATTCACTACCTTAAAAATATGAGGGCTCTACACGCGAGTGCTCGTGTAAATTTTTAGGGCGCGAGTGCTCGCGCGTTAAGAACTAAAATTGTTAATTAAGTGAAATTCTATCGAATTGTCGGCATTATTTTCCGTCTAACTTCAAAATAAGTTTTTGTAAAAAGTGGTCATTAGACAAACACTTTTTTTACTTTTTTACGATTAAAAAAGATATTACAAGTTAGGACGCTGCTGCTGCATACCCTCCGTCTTAATTTTAATTCAGGGTTATACGCAGTCAATAAGTTGAAAAAAAAATTTTTTTTCATTGCCTTTTCGTAATGTATACATATATTTGAGTATACTTATTCTCTAAAAATTTCAAATTAATCTGGCAAATATTCTTGAAGATACGCGCATATTTGGAACTACCAACGCAGATAACATAGATGACTCCATCGTCTTTTGAAATCCAAACGTCTTTTGAAATTTTGAATACATTTTTCTCAAAACGGTATTTTCAATGTCCGTGAGCACAATTTCTCAAAAACGGCTCAACCGATCGGTCTGAAATTTTAACACAATCTTTTCAGATATATTCTTTTGGGATTGATCGAAGGGATAAGATATACGATAATTATTTCTATTTTTTAAAACAATTTGGTCGAAAATTGGAATGTTTTCTTTTCAGAGCTACGAGTATCATTTTGTCAAAAGTAAAAATTTCGACCATTCCTTCGATCAATACCTAAATTTTTTCATCCACTAATAGAATCTTATGGTTTTTGTAATTTCAGATAAACCAAACCGGAGATATGTTGCTCACCACCAGACACCTCTTTTTGGTGGTCCTCCAGAATTTTTTATTTTTTTTATTTTTTATGTTATAGGGCGGCAAACAAACAAGCGGGTCACCGGTCACGTCTACAGGAGCAGTGTAAATTAATATTTAAAAAAATTTAAAGCATCTAATTAAAGTAAAAAGTTATCATTTCATTTATTGAATACCTTTGTATTTGTCAAGTGAAATCTCTATTTAGAAAAAAATCTAAAAGAAACGCCTTTTTTTGGCGTTGCGATTGCGTGTAACCCCCTTTGACTGTTTTCTGATTCTTGTTTTTCCATTATTATCTTCAGTCTTTTCCTAGGAATGGAACAAAGAAGCTTAAAAAAATACATACACTATCACGTCTTTATCCCTAACGGGGTAGACAGAGCCAAGGGCGGTAAAGCCCAGGCCACTTTTAGCGTAATGGTGGGCATGAAGGTGGAAAAGGGAAATCATAATAGTGATGGGTTGCTAACCGCATCGCCTATTCATATGATTCAGATTCTGGCCCATTCCCTCGATCGGCTTTTACGATCTGCACGGGAAGAGAAGCAGCTGGTACATTCTATGTTTTTTCTTTTCTCCCAGACCAGCAAAGAAGAATAATCACTAACGTTTTATGATCCTCGAATGAGCTTTTTCACATCAGGCGATTACGATAACGACACTACACTAGTATATCGACAGCTCGGATGACAACGATATCGTCCGACGATGTAGAGACGACATCTTTAATAAATATCTTGTAAAAAGTAAAGACGAGATAGTGTAAAATATAAGCTAAAAGCAATTTTTTATATAATTGATTAATTTAAACCTGACTCACGTAATATAGTCGGAAAAGGCCGAAGTTTCGATCGATTTCGACGATCATTTAGAAGGTTTGAAGATTTTTATGTGTATTTATCGTATTTTAAGACCATCAAAAAGTATAGATCAATATAAATCAAATCGTAAGCCATTAAAAATAACGAATCAAATACAATACAAATTTAATGTTCAAACAAAAACGCTGAAAAGTATACAATAATTACATTTGAATAATCCCCCTAACCCTTTGCCCGTCAGCCGTCAACCTAATTACATACTAATAAAAAGCTCGATACGTTTCCCTTACAAAGCGAGGCCTCCCGAGGCTTACTCGCTTTGTATACTGTGTAACAATATACTGCATTATTAAACCGGGTGGCGTGTAAAAAATAAATGCGAACGGAATACGGAGAGGCACTTGTATGAAGGTTTTTATCTTAATGGACTGGGAGAGAAGCTCTCGGAAGCGAGTCATATTCTTTTGTGTTTAAGTGGAAGGTAAACAGGTTAATATCTAAAGTAGCACTTGATGATTCAACGCTGGAAAATTTATTAAATAACCAATATGGCAGACGATAGGCACGATACGATACCTAGTTTCTTTTACAATAAACTTAATTTGCGACATGAATAAAGTTAGCTTAGTTTCCAGCCGGCGATGGCTAGTGTACGACTTTTTAAGTAATGTAGAAATGTGTGACAAACTATAAACGCGAACGACGGGATGAAAGACCAATAGGTGTCAAAAATACCGATATTTGCCTCGTACCGCTTACACAAGTCTTAAGAGGAAATCATAGGGCCGTATTTCCATCCAAGCGTAGTCCCCTGATTTCTCGCCGGATAGAGCCAGAAAAGATTTTTTTTTTTTAATCTATGTTTATATGTCCCTGTTTCCTTTTTAGGATTCCGTAGTCCACAAGGAACCCTTATAGCTTTGTCATGTCCGTCCGTCCGTCCGTCCGTCCGTCTGTCTGTCCGTCCGGGCTCATACAACGAAAAGTGAATTTAAAAAATTAAATTGGACTAACCCCAACGTGTGGGGCATCGTTGAAAAGGTATTTTAAAATGAAACAAAATCTGCTTTGAAACTATGTAGATCAAACCACCCAGTCTTGAGATAATCTAATACAAAGTTAAAATTTGAGGTCCCCCCCACCGTAACTTTTGTAATATTACTAAAATAATTCTGAAAAAAATGTGGTATATACCTCAAAGTATGTATTTTCAATTAAAACTATAGCGGCGAGACCGCTCGTTTCGCTTCGCTTCGCTTCGCTTCGCTTTCCGTATCATAGATAGTTATTTTTTAATACGTCATAAATCGTAAACCGCAATTTACCTTTAGAACTTTTATATTATGTTACTTACTGCTACGGAACACTTCATGAGCGAGTCCGACTCGCACTTGGCCGCTGTTTTATTTTTTATAATTTAACTTAAAAGAGATATGAACAAACCAATTTTCGGTGGTAGTTGGCATGGTAATGTACATCATATATTTTTTTTAGTTTTATCATTCTCTTATTTTAGAAGTTACAGGGGACCAACATTTTACCACTTTGGAAGTGTCTCTCGCGCAAACTATTCAGTTTAGAAAAAAATGATATTGAAAACCTCAATATTATTTTTGAAGACCTATCCATAGATATCCCAAACAAATCTTAATGCGGTTTACAAAATACATCTACTTACCAAGTTTCAACAGTATAGTTCTTATAGTTTCGGAAAAAAGTGGCTGTAACATACGGACGGACAGACATGACGAATCTATAAGGGTTCCATTTTTTGCCATTTAGCTACGGAACCCTAAAAAGAAATTGAATCGGTTAAGTTTTAGAGGAGAAATCAGGGGACTACGAAACGATTTTGTGTACTTTTCATAGGTACATATTTTCTGTTCGAGCTGCAGTTGTCTCTAACTGGCTCGGTTGTTGTTCGGGCACAGCGCGACATCAAAAGATTTTACAAATATCTATTATTCAATTCTCCCGACCGTAGTGTTTCCTCTTAAGATTGCTGTACCCCTGGCTAACTTTATTAAACGAATTCAAAAGAGGAGGAGGTTATCAATTCGACAGTTTTTTTATGTATGTTTGTTATGCGATATCTACGCCAATTATGAACCGATTTTGATGTTTTTTTTTATTTGAAAGCCTTCCCTAACAAGTTGGTCCCATAATAATTAGGTATCTTCACTAAATTAATATGGGACCAATGATAAAGTAAGTAAGAAGTCTCTTCTTCTCGTCGTGTCCCTGCGTGGTAATTAGTAGTCATCCATATATGTATTTATCTATCCGCATACATATATAATTAGTTCTTTATTTATTATATTTACATAATTATTTATTTTGTATATTTAATTTATCTATAGTTATTGTATTGGTAACTATATATTTATTTAAAATTAATACTTATGTATATTCTTGATTTATTCTTGTAGGTATTTAGGTATAGATATTTTTAAATTTTGTTTACACACTCTGTCGCACCACCCAAATTATTTCTCTACTTGGTCCAATGGTTGACTGGCAGAGAACGCCATAAGGCGTTAAGTCCGCCATTTGTACACTTTTTTATGTGCAATAAAGTTTAAATAAATAAAGAACTTTGGAAGAAAGAAACTCTTAAAAAATTAAGTCGGTTGTTTGTTTTTGTTAAAAAGTTTAATTATAAATTATAAATAAAGGATGATGCAAGCGATGGTACCTGAGCCGTGGTGCGGGTGCGGCGCGCGGTAGACGTGGTGCGCAGCGTCGCGCTCCGGCGCTCGGTCGAGCTGTGCTCGCACCACGCTCGGCCGCTCGGTCCCCGGCTCGCGCGGCGCGGCCCGGCTTACATTTGCCCGCCGAGCACCTGCAACACGCCTCAATGAGTGACTGCTCTAAATGATGGCAAACATGCATAAATGAAAACGTATAACTCATATGTTATGTGTGATGTCGCCGGAATTGCTGATTATAGTCAGCAATTCCGGCAACATCATATGAGTTAGTATGACAGCATATGAGAGCGAGAGGATAGGTCAGGGGTTTATTTTACAAAAAATAACTACTACATCATCAAACGAATATAGTACGAGTAGAGTAATAGGTACAATAAAAGGCTTTATTGATAAGCAATATCTTACAGGCAACCATAAACAGATTGAATCAAGAGGTAGGTTAGCAAGTATTATTAACAACAAAAAAAAATATACTATGATCAGATATGCTCTGCATGGTCTAATCGTAGTTTAACTTTTAAGATGAATATGAGACGCTAAGGCGAGGCCTGACACTGATCCATCCTAGTGTACCACGCATGCCGATCGCTGTGCCTTTGCTTTAGAATAAACTTTTGACGAATTTGATCCTGTAATCTGCGATTTCGATAAAAATAGCACATGCTCTGTCTTGAGAACTTGATTTATAGTTTTCATGTCATAAAAAAACAAAGACTAAAATTAGAAAGTTTATAAATTACGAAAAATATAATTTTTCCTAAGTAAATAATAAAATAAATGAACAAAACCGAAGACACAGAAAATTCTCTCTCGTAGGGATTTAAGTAATATTTTTGTGTCTTGAGACTCATGGGTGTTAACAATATGACGAACCAAAATCATGTATTATTTTTAAAGATGCCACTACTATCTGGCCGACTGGCCTTACAAAGGATGCTAAATAAGTGCCTAAGTAGGCTGACGATATCTACAAAAAATCACAGAAGGCGCTCGCTTGTTTTTTCGAAGAAAATAAACGCTTATGCCGCCATCTTTCTGAAATTAAGCGGCACCACTATGAAACTACTTTCTTTCGAACTAGTAGCTCCATCTAGCTACAACATTTAAACTAAAAATCGAATTACGCTTCAAGGTATGAAGGTTTTCAGTCCTCTTGTATTGTTCATCCATGGCTGTATTCATAAAAACACGCTACTGATTGAAGGAGCACTGATACTTTTTGTAAATTGCATAAAAAAGTCTGCACTCCTTAAATTGGTGGCATACTCACGACATAACTGATTTAGAAGGGCAGATTAGTTTATGAATATTAGAGTACTCGTATAAGTCCAGTATTCCTGTATCCAATACCTACCATTTCTAATAAGAATTCTCTTAAAAACGTCGCAGTTTTCTTTTAAACGATTAAGTCTATATTACAGTTTCTTTGAAAAATAGCATTGAGCAGAACAATGGGCGCTACGATGCTCAGTGGCTGAGCTTTCAACGTGAACTACCGGCTAACGACATGGACCCTGGACTGGTTCGTGCAAAGTATAGAGAATAGCAGAAGGGCATATTTCCAAGGAATAGATATTGATCATGAATATTGGCCGACTAGGTGTTGATTGATTTAGATAATCATTATTAGAGTGTCAGGAGCGGCGACCCGACGGTTTCGCTTCACTCTCTGCCTCCATATAAGTATTATTTCTTATGGTTCTATGTTCTTTTAGTGATTCTGATTCCAAAATTTCAATAAAGCTTAAGGGTACAAAATTAACTCGCATAGATGTTTGACTGGGGCTAACCGTGCCTTCTAAATTACACACGAATAATGAAAAGTGAAATTCAACTTTAAAAATAAATGTTACATTACCTACATTCGCCGTGTGGTTCCGGGTTAGAATAGGACCACTCCATCTCTTCCTGTGGATGTCGTAAGAGACGACTTAAGGAATAAGCACAAACATCTTGTACTACAACTGCATTCCCAAAGAGCGTTAACGTCGGGTGGCGGCCGGTTGTAAATCTTTTCTCACAAATGCATTCCCAAAGAGGGTTGATGTCTGATATTTCTTCTCAATTCCCTAAGGTCTTTGGCAGCTCTGTGTAACCATTGACATGCATATTATATTTTGAGAAGAAAAAGCGGGAAAGCACACCCCGGGCTCCGAAGCAGCGTAACTGTGGATGCAACCGGGGACGCGCTATGATGAAGAGACTACATTTTGTGCTAAAAGGTCACTTTGTATTTAATGAAGTGCCACATTTGTTACCGTCTCTAGCTTGCACTATAATAGCTAACGGCACCCGCTAACTTTCCTACGTGCATTGTTGGAATTCCTAGAATGCTCTTTCTGGTTTTAATCGAATTCCTTTGTGTTCGTGTTGCACTTGTTTATGTTAAGGAAATGGGCTGTGACAAAACCATTGTTGGAATTGTAAATGAGGATGTGGTAAAATGAGGTAATACTAAAGAGGATTTGATAAATTTGTGACATGTAGTTTCCGCCCTGAAAGAGAGACACGCAAAGCACACCATTGTCAAGAGTGCAGCTCTTAAATACGAGATGAATTTCCAAATTCAAAACATTTAAGGTCGTTAAGAACTTAGCGGAGAAAAGAGGGACATGGAAAGCACTGCACCAACAAGAAAATATGTGGCTCTTAAATACAAGAAGGAGCCATGTATCCTACTGGTATTATTGATGTGAAAGTTTAGTTAGATGTTTGGGTTTTGTATATTTCCGAGTTCGGATGTATATTTTGAATGTAAGTTTATTCATATGTACATATATTTATATATTATATTGTTATTGCTATCCTCTTAAGGTAAATGTTACAATACCTACATAACTTGCACCTCCTTCTAAAGTTTTCTTTTTCTCGGCATCACCAGTGGGTTGACTGGTAGATAAAGCCTATGGCTTTAAGTCCGCCTATTACGTTTGTAATAAAGTTAATTAAATAAATAAATAAAAAACTTTTGTTACTCAATCATGCAAAACCAGATGCATGGATTGGAATGGTGTTCGTGAATGCAGTAAAGGAATAGGCAGAAGTCGTGTTGTATGAGGAAGTCGAGCATTTTGAGAAATATCGGAAGAAGATATTCCATCGGCAAGAAATAGCTTATTACCTGGTTACTTTTTGTCTCCAAAATGTGAGATTTCAACGGAATTATTAAATACCCATTGAACAGTGGACAACGTGTTTCTAATTCACAAAATCAAGTATACTTTTATGAATCGAGCTTTTTTAATTAGCATGTTAATGTGTCCCACTGCTGGGCACAGGCCTGTCCTGTAGAGGGCAACAGTTTGCCACTTTGCCCATCTACGCATTTAAGATATCACGACATCATCTTCGAGGCAGGCCTCGAAGATGATGTCGTGATATCTTAAATGAGAAAACTGCGACGTTTTTAAGAGAATTCTTATTAGAAATGGTAGGTATTGGATACAGGAATACTGGACTTATACGAGTACTCTAATATTAATAAACTAATCTGCCCTTCTAAATCAGTTATGTCGTAAGTATGCCACCAATTTAAGGAGTGCAGACTTTTTTATGCAATTTACAAAAAGTATCAGTGCTCCTTCAATCAGTAGCGTGTTTTTATGAATACAGCCATGGATGAACAATACAAGAGGACTGACAACCTTCATACCTTAAAGCGTAATTCGATTTTTAGTTTAAATGTTGTAGCTAGATGGAGCTACTAGTTCGAAAGAAAGTAGTTTCGTAGTGGTGCCGCTTAATTTCAGAAAGACGGCGGTATAAGCTTTTATTTTCTTCGAAGAAACAAGCGCCTTCTGTGATTTTTTGTAGATATCGTCAGCCTACTTAGGCACTTACCCAGCATCCTTTGTAAGGCCAGTCGGCCAGATAGTAGTAGCATCTTTAAAAATAATACATGATTTTGGTTCGTCATATTGTTAACACCCATGAGTTTCAAGACACAAAAATATTACTTAAATCCCTACCTCATTTCTTTGATGCAAGAGAATTTTCTGTGTCTTCGGTTTTGTTCATTTATTTTATTGTTAGCGGTCAGTGGCTTGACTGGAGGGGACAGCGACGACCGCCATATATAAAGGCGCTACCACTCGGCGCGCGCTCTTTTTCGTTTGGGTCGTCGTATCGTTCGGACGTGTCGTAGCTTACGTACTTGTGTGCCAAACAATTTATTTACGCCATTTTGTAATTAATTGATTTGATTATTAAAATTATTTCTTTGTAGTTAACGTCAGTTCTTTTTTTTAAATAAACCCGCTTCTGGTCGCTAAAATCAGAAGTGGGATAGTCTCACTCCCACTATTTAAATTTGTTTTGCTTATTTTTGGTTTAAATTGTTTGGCATTTTAATTACCACGTGGTATCCTTATTACGTTATTTTTCTTTCGTAATGGAAAGAGAGGGTAGAGCGCAAATTCCTAAACACGGGCGTGTTTTGCGTGAAAGGCGTTCGCGCTCGCGTAGTTGTGATTCTCATGAACGTAATTTGCGAAATGCGTTGCGAAGATCGGTGGATTCAAGGCGCAGGCGTAGTGAACGTAGTCGCTCGCGTCAACACTCGTTTGATAAAAATGCGGATCGCTCGCGAAGTCGTAGTCGTGTTCGGTCGCGGTGGCGTTCTCCCGAACGACATTCTGGTGATCGCGGTAAACATTCGCGTAGGCGCGGTCGATCTCGAGGTCGCGCCCGCGAGTCTCGTAGTGTGCGTACCCCGTCTCTCCCAAGGAGTCACTTCGAATCGTTGAGTACTATCGCGGCTCGACTAGACGCGCTGGAGGACCGGTCGCGTGTCGCTGAGCCGTCTGTGCAGTCCGCGGGTCGAGCCACGGAGCAAATCGTTGAGGCAATACATTCGTTAAGGTCGGTAAGTGCTCATAATTATTTTATCTCTAATTTTGATCCCAACCTTCACGACGTGGAGGCATGGTTTAATGAAGTTGATAGGGCTAAAATTGCCAACAGATGGGATGATTATGAGTGCATGTCTCGCATCGGAAACTGTCTGAAAGGAGATGCCAAAGTGTGGCTTAACGAGTGGGTCTCGAATGACCGCTCATGGACTAATTTTAAAAGTGATTTCAGGCCGTTATGTGCTAAGAAAATTGATGTGGCTAATATTTTATATGAAGTTATGTCTACCGACTCGGACAGTTTCCGTACCTACGCTGAATATGCGCGTAGATCATTGCTGCGTTTACGAATTGTAAGGGGCCTCAGCGACGAGCTCATATCGGCAATCATTGTTCGGGGAATTAGGGACCCGCATGTGAAAGCATCCGCAACTAACGCCAACTTAGGACCTAACGATGTTGTTGGTTTTCTGTCTACTTTTGTGAAACCTACTAAGGATTTAGTGACGGATGCGCGTACGCAGCGAAACACTACGTTTCGTAACGATGGACCAAAAGCGCCGGGTTTTAAACGCCCTAGTGTTCCTAGTAAGTGTTATTTGTGCGGCAAAATGGGACACAGACAGGCGGGTTGTCCTAATAAACCGAAACCTATCGATACCTCACAGAAGTCAAAGCCAGAACATTCGAATAAATCCGAGGGTACTTTGACTTGTGTGTACTGTAAAAAGCCGGGTCATGACGTTAGTAAATGTTTTGCGAAACAGCGTTCACAACAGCGCGGTCAGATTAACGTTAGTTTTTGTTCCTCTCTTTCCGCTAAACGCAGTGATATCGTTGTAGGCGTGATTCAAGGGATTCCTGTAGACATTTTGATAGATAGTGGTGCTATTGGCGTTTCACTTATTTCCTCATCAGTTGCAAATCATCTTTCTTGCCAGCGTAAGCCCATTAACTGTCAAATAAAAGGGGTAGGCGCATCTTTAACAAATATAAATGCTTACGTTACTCTCACTATAGAACTGGAAGGTATTTCTTTACAAGTAGACTTACTTGTAGTGCCTGACGAATGCATGAACGCGCCTGTCATAATAGGGACAGACGTATTGGACAGGGATGGCGTGACCTATATACGTACAAAAGATTCGCAGCGTATCATTCGAGGACCGGTTTCTAGAAGTGTGTTATCTGTGGAGTCTGATAGGGAGTTTCTGCTTAAAACTACGCTAACAGGTAATGACCTGGAGCAGTTGAAAACTATCGTTAGTGAATATTCAGCATTTATGATTTCTGGTACCGCCACCACTACCGTCACTACCGGTAGCATGCATATCAGACTGAATAGTAACACCCCTGTTTACTACCGGCCGTACAAGATGTCCCACGATGAAAAATTAAAGGTGCGTGCGATTATTGACGATCTGTTGGCTAAGGGCATCATACGCGAGTCGGAGTCCCCCTACTCCAGCCCAATTTTGTTGGTAAAGAAGAAGGATGGCTCCGACCGCATGTGCGTGGATTTTCGCGCGTTAAATAGAATTACGGTGAAGGATAGATTTCCGTTACCCCTCATCGATGACCACATCGATCGTTTGGGTAAGAGTAAGTACTTTACGACATTAGATATGGCTACTGGCTTCCACCAGATCCGTTTGGATGATGAATCTATCCCTCTCACTGGGTTCGTTACGTGCGAGGGGCACTATGAGTATAAAAAAATGCCTTATGGTTTGGCCAACGCACCTATCGTTTTTCAGCGCATAATAAGTCAAACGTTGCGTGAATTCATAAATGTAGGAAAGGTTTTGGTGTATATTGATGACTGTTTGATCCTTCACTCATCAGTAGAAGAAGGTTTACAGACTTTGAAAGAGGTGTTGACCACCCTTACGCAAGCAGGCTTCTCAATCAATTTACGGAAATGCTCATTTCTATGCACTGAGATTGAGTACTTAGGTCGTGTCGTGTCTAATGGGGAGGTACGCCCATCTATGAGCAAAATACAGGCTCTCTCTAACTCTCCCGTTCCGCAGAATGTTAAGCAGGTTAGGCAGTTTTTAGGCTTGGCGGGATATTTCAGGAAGTACATAGCCGGATATTCCACGAAAACTGCACGTATCGCGAGATTGACCCGTAAGGACGTAGATTTTTGTTGGGGAGTCGAACAGGAGCAAGTAAGGCAAGAAATTATTTCGTGTCTTACTAATGAGCCTGTGCTCGCTATATTTGACCCAGATTTACCGACCGAGGTCCACGCCGATGCGAGCAGCCTCGGTTATGGTGCCATTTTGCAGCAAATTCATGCGGATGGTTCCCGTCGTGTAGTGGCGTATTACAGTCAACTTACAAAGGGGGCTGAAGGGAAATACCATTCGTATGAACTAGAGACGCTCGCGGTGGTGAGGGCCTTGCGTCATTTTAGACATTATTTGATCGGGATACAATTCACCGTGTTTACGGACTGTAACGCCCTTAAGGCAACACAAAATAAGAGAGATTTACTGCCGCGAGTGGCGCGATGGTGGATCTATTTACAGGATTTTAATTTTACCATTTGTTACCGTAAAGGGGTCATGATGCCACACGCAGACTATCTTAGTCGAAATCCCGTCAGTAACATTGAAAAACCACGAAATTGGGCTCAGATTGCTCAGTCAGGCGATGAGGAGACTCAAACGTTGATACAGTCATTGGAACAAGGGCACTTAGATTCCACTCGTTACGTTAAACGTAATGACATTTTGTACTATCGATACTTTCCCCTAGGAGAAGAGCCCCGACTGCTTTGTTTTATACCAAAGGGTCATCGTTTAAGCCTCCTCAGAATATTCCATGATGAGCATAGCCATATCAATATAGAGAAAACTCTCGACTTAATCTTGAGACATTTCTGGTTTCCAGGCCTTAGGGCCTTTGTCAAAAAGTATATTGCCCACTGTCTCACGTGCATTGCTCATAAGAGAGTTCCTCGAGCTCCTTTACAGCCTATATCTTCTTGGGATAAGCCAAATGTCCCATTTGATACAATACATGCCGATGTGTTGGGGCCATTGCCGGTGTCCAACGGTTTTAAACATGTAATGTTGGTTGTTGATGCCTTCAGCAAATTTTGTTTACTTATACCAATTTATCGCCAAGATTTAGATGAATTAAAACGGGTTTTAAAAATTGTAATCTCATTGTTTGGCACACCAAAGCTAATAGTATGCGATAGGGGACGTATGTTTGAGGCATCAGGCTTCACTTCATGGATGCAAGTACTAGGGGTGCAGATCCATCACATCACTCCGGAGATGCACCATGCTAATGGCCAGGTGGAGCGCTATGTCCGAACAGTGCTCAACATGCTCCGGATAGAGGCGAACCACAGAAAAAGCGAGTGGGCTGATCAACTCTGGCAATTACAGCTCATCCTAAATGTGACGAAACAAAAAACGACCCAGACCTCTGCTTTAAACCTATTGGTGGGCCATGAAAATGCCACTCCAGCTATTCGTGTTCTTATAAGAGATGTTTCAGACGAGTCTTCAGTACCTAATCGAGAAGCACGGCGGGAATTGGCCCGGCAGAGGACGGCCGAACGGCTGTCGCAGAACCAAGCTCAGCAGGATGCTTCAGTGAATGAAGACAGGCAACTTCCCCCGGTCTTCCAAGAGAATGACATGGTGTTCGTCATCAAGTATGCGCAATCCAAGGGCAAGTTGGATCCTGGAATGCGGGGGCCATATCGAGTCATCAGGCCCATGCCGAATGATCGGTACGAGCTACGGTTGATGGCAGGAGCATACGGAAAGACTACGTATGCCGCCGCCCAATATCTGGTACCGTGGAAGGGCGAATGGACACCCGAGACATGCGCTGCCTTTTTTGGAGGTGAGTGTAAAAGTCTGTGCAGTATGCGAACTTAGTGCCTATGCTGACAGCCACCGGGAGGTATGCAAACTTAGTGCCTATGCCTACGGTGTGGAAATCTTGGGCGGTATGCAAACTTAGTGCCTATGCCGACGAGTCACTGGGTGGTATGCGAACTTGGTGCCTATGCCAACAGTGTTTTGTTTTGTACGTACAATGGGTTTTAGAGTCGACTTTATTCCATGTTGCATTTGATCAGTATTTTTGTTTGGGATTTTTTTAAATGAATAAATCTCAAATAACTTTTACTAGGTCATTAGTATTAGGTAAATAGTTTTTTTAACAATAAGTTTACAACATGTTGTTAACTTTTCAGGAAATGATGACGAACACGAGGACCAGTCGAGATCCAATGATGACGAAATTGAGCCTGGTCCATCCACGAGGTCAGACCAGCCTATTGAAAGTACGGAGGATGTTTCAGGACTCATCCAGGCTGACTCAGATCCTGACGAGGACGTCAGGGTGTCAGGAGAGGCCGTGTTAGCGGTCAGTGGCTTGACTGGAGGGGACAGCGACGACCGCCATATATAAAGGCGCTACCACTCGGCGCGCGCTCTTTTTCGTTTGGGTCGTCGTATCGTTCGGACGTGTCGTAGCTTACGTACTTGTGTGCCAAACAATTTATTTACGCCATTTTGTAATTAATTGATTTGATTATTAAAATTATTTCTTTGTAGTTAACGTCAGTTCTTTTTTTTAAATAAACCCGCTTCTGGTCGCTAAAATTATTATTTACTTAGGAAAAAAGTTATATTTTTCGTAATTCTCGGCATCACCAGTGGGTTGACTGGTAGATAAAGCCTATGGCTTTAAGTCCGCCTATTACGTTTGTAATAAAGTTAATTAAATAAATAAATAAAAAACTTTTGTTACTCAATCATGCAAAACCAGATGCATGGATTGGAATGGTGTTCGTGAATGCAGTAAAGGAATAGGCAGAAGTCGTGTTGTATGAGGAAGTCGAGCATTTTGAGAAATATCGGAAGAAGATATTCCATCGGCAAGAAATAGCTTATTACCTGGTTACTTTTTGTCTCCAAAATGTGAGATTTCAACGGAATTATTAAATACCCATTGAACAGTGGACAACGTGTTTCTAATTCACAAAATCAAGTATACTTTTATGAATCGAGCTTTTTTAATTAGCATGTTAATGTGTCCCACTGCTGGGCACAGGCCTGTCCTGTAGAGGGCAACAGTTTGCCACTTTGCCCATCTACGCATTTAAGATATCACGACATCATCTTCGAGGCCTGCCTCGGTTTTGGTGACCACATGGAACCACTTAGTGGCCATTCTAGCCTACCTATCCTCTTGCGTACGGCAGACGTGCCCTGCCCAGTTCCACTTAAGCTGTGTTGAATTAATGAGCCAACATATTATATTTGAGTTTTGGAGCGCAGCGTGGTGTTACACGATTGATTAAAGTATTAACTACATACAAACTTTGTTTAAAACCAAATTGCAGTAATGAAAATAAGTAATAAGATAGAAAATATAACCACAATGGACTTTTTAATCTCAACTTTGCTAAAATTGGCTCTATGATTCAAATTACAGCACTTGATTACTTTAACTCAGTATTGCTTTATTTCAATAACTTGAGCTGATATTGTTTGACTTTGGCTTTTAGAATGACGTCCGTCGACTCTGTTCAAGAAATCAATTTACTTTGAAAGGGAAATAGTCAATAAAATATTGTTTCAGAATGTTAACTAATTCTTAACTTTATAAATACTTTTCTAAGAATATGTTAAAGGGAAGCAGGCCGAAACAGAAAACAAATGTCTCGTACTACAAATGAATTTAGGAGATATAATATCGGTCGGGGCGGCCGCCCAGTAGTAAATTATTAGCACAAATGCTTTTTCAAGGAAATTTGACTTTAGGCAGGTCCCTTGCAAATCCTTTTTTTAATCTTTCCGTTCTTTTCTTATCCACTTCAATCAAACGGCCATCAACATGTTCTGGTGGCCATTAAAAAGGCATGTAATTTCTTCTTTGTACATTCTTGGTATCTTCTTTTTTTCATGTCAATGGTATACCTACTAGATTTTGTCACTCCTGTTTAGGGCCACTTAGCTTAGTAGCTTTCTCATTTGCGGCCATCAGGTCTTCCCAAGTACAAGTGTTTGGGCACCTGGGACAAGTAGGTATGTACGTTCTCCATATTTTAAGGCGAGAAACTTTTTTAAAATAAAATAAGCATAGGTTGTTTAATATTCTAAATGATCAGCCTCCTTTCGCTTTTGTTGTTCTTTTCAACTAACAACTGACCTGTACCGAAAAGTGGAAACTGTTGAAAACTTACTTTCTTTGTTGGCGTTGCTCTTCATTTCTGTCGCCTTTGGTGACGTCGACGGCATCGGGATTTCTGTGCGATTAAAATATAAATAAATACTATTTTAAGACTTCTGTTATACTAAAGTAAACAATGGTGTTTCTAAAATAACGCTAATTGAAAGGACAGTGAATTCATGTGATTCGAATTCACATATTGAAAGTATTTTTGAACAGCTGGTCAGTTGATTGATTATAATACATACATACAGGCTGCTTCTAATCGGTCGTTTTGGTAAACCTTGTGGGAGGCCTACGTTCAGCAGTAGACTTTCTTGGGCTGATATGATGATGGCATGATATACATACAAATCACGTCTTTATCCATCACAAGGTATATAGAGACTAGACCATAGAGACTAGGGTCAGAAGACCTAAAGGCCTCGTTTAATGTGATAGTATAATTGGAAAGAGGAATCAAAATAGTAACGGAAAAGTATCTGTGTCGCTTATAGTTATACTGTGCTTATAGACATGATTCCTCTGAGTTTTGCCCATTCCCTCTATCGGCTTTTACGATATAAAGAGAAAAGAAGCAGCTGGTAAATACTATACGTGGTTCATTATATCAAGACCAGTATGGAAGGATACAACACATTTATAAAACTATTTTTTACATGTTTGAATATTATTTTCTTCCTTTTCTATTCCAGAAATATTATATTGTACATGTCCGTAACCGATTGTGCTGCCCTTTTCTATTTCTAATCGGTTTAGTGTAAAGGGCCGACACCTCGCTAATAGGGTATCGGCCCCTACTGAGCCCTTGAACGGTTCTTTACCTCTTTATCTAAAATAAGTTGCCAATATTATTTTACAAGTAATTTGAAGTATTATCAAGTAAGCAATATTTATGTTGTTAGAGAAAATCATGACTTGTTTGTTTATGCTAAATAAAAGTTGACAGTTAGAAGTTAAACAGTAATACATAAGTAAAACTAATCACGTAATCTCGTTCACTTATATACAAAGTCGGTATGTATTGTTTAACATTTGAAATTGGATCCAGGTGCATTTACTCTCATTTAAAAGAATATTTTAGATCGGCAGCCGGGCTAATAAAGTATTAAAACTTATGTCTTTTTTTTGTATTGTTTTTGCAAAAGCCAAGCGCGCGGCGGCCTCGGCAATGAAATGTGAAAGGCTTTTAAAAATATTTTTTTTTTATATAAATTAAAAGTTTAATGGTCTAAAGACATTATGAAACCGCGTCCAAAATGAGACTATTTTTTCGCAAAGATAGAAAAAAGAAACAAAAAATTCAGTTAAATTGGACTTACCATAAAGTCTAATAGATCCCTCAGTCTCTCCCAGCGAGTTCTTGGAGATGCACCGGTAGTTGCCGAAGTCTCCGGTCTGAAGGTTCCGCACCGTCAGCTTCATGTGTGCTCTGGTGGAGAACATCCTCAATATAAAGTAATGAGCAAGGTAACAGATAAAACGAGGCATACAAGTAATTTATAGAGATTGAGAGAAGGTCTGTCAGGACCGTAGCAAGTGGAAGTCCATAATCTCTGCCTATCCTTGCGGGAAACAAGCGTGATAGTATGTATGTATGTTATGTATGTATGAGAGAAGCAAAAGCAGAGAATATTTTTTTTATAAATAGATAAGGAAAATCACACTAATTGAGCTAGCCCGCAAGTAAGTTTAAATTTGTTTCATGTAATACTAACTAAACGATACTATAGTTTATAATAAATATATAAAGATAAACACTCAAGACCCAGGACAATTTGAAAAAGGCCATTTTTCAACTTGTTCTGGCTGGGGATCGAACCCAGAACCTACGGACTGGCGGACTAGCGAGTTGTTCATTACACCACGGAGGTCCTCAAGTCGTCGTCGTCAAAACTATGTGTAATATGCGTCAAAGGAAGAGTATATTATTATTATTTTAAATTTAATACAACCATAAAATGTAAACTTATAACCACCATGGATATATAATACGAGTATATACTTAGGGACATATGATACATATATATCATACATATTGAGCTTAGCTCAAGGTAAGTTTTTAAACTTATACTATGGGATTCTAAATAAAGGATATATAGGTATATATATTTTGTGATGAAAACATTAATAGATAAACAACCAAGACCCAGGATAATTTGAAAAAGGCCATTTTCTTATTTGCCCTGACTTGGGATCGAACACAGAACCATATAATATAAACACCTGTGTATTAATACTTTTTTTTTAATTTTAGGTTGGCTAGTATAATATATTGGCAATGTATCATCCACAAACAAGTTCGATTGTTTGAATAAAACTGGTTATGTTGAACTTGACGCTAAGCGCCAATTTCTTGGAGAGAGCCCTCCTACACATATACGTACAACTCAGCCGGCCAACTGTACTGTCAACCGTGTAACGACATCCAAAATAAAATTGAGCCATATCAGGGCTCACGCTAGATACATGGCTACCAACCAAGGATTCTTGCCTTCTCAAAAACGATAAGGAGGATTATACGAGTATGTATACAGGATCTAACAAAATATTATTTTTTCTTGGATTGAAAAATGGAAAAATATCAAATCGGTTAAAAAGCAAGAACAGACAGACGGACTGGAAAAGCATTTTTGACCAATCTCGAAATTGAGGCCTCGCCCGCTCAGTCAATTCATCCAAGCGAATGTAGAAAAAGTAGTCACGAATGAAAAATATGTTTTTATAAAAAAAAAACATTTTTTGTACAAGCTTTTATTATGAGACCAAAGATCTTGTCAACACAAAACAAATAAGTCCAAACTCAACGGGGTTGCGTCGTTTTATTACTAAGTTTTTATGGCCACCTTCCAGCTTCATCACCAGATCAGCTTCAAGTCATCATAATATTGCATTGTCACGTGATATACATATGCGCGCAAAATTTCAGCTCAATCAGTTAAAGATATCTGCTTCAAAATTGAGTTGCAAAGTTCCACTCGAACAAACATACATTGCAAGTTAAATAAAAGCTTGTAAAAAAAACTATATTTTCAATAAGTACGTTATTCGATAAAAGAAATTCCTTACTTTGACGATTGATTACGTCTTAATTTTGAATGAATTATAAAGACAAAATGGAATATAAGATCATAAACAGATAGGATTTATGAGTATATTTTTGAGCTGAAAGGATTGAAATCGAAGTTTCTTTTCATTGATAGAAAGTTTCAATCTGAATCTGAATTAGATACCAAAGCCACAAATTCAATATTTGATAACCACTAATGAAAAACTTTGTCAATATACATTTGAATTATTTACATAGCTTTATTAGAGCGATATCAAATATTGACAATGCCGAAGATTTGTATCGAATCTTATACAATCACCACCAAATCAATATCAACTCCAAAATAACATCTAGTTCAAAGTAATAAGGGTTAACAAATATTGAACTGTAACGCTCAATTTGCGGCCCTTATACTCACTATAGAATGAAATGTGAATTATTAATAGACATCCATCTACTTGGATCGTATCAGGGTCGGAATATTGGAGCAGTTTTTTCTGATATCAAATATATTTTCGTTAGATATTAATTTATTATGCTTTCTATGTAAAAAGAATCTCTACTATAGAAATCTATCTCGACGTACATTTACTGTGTGAAGTTCACAAGTTGGGTTATCATCATCATCATCATTTCAGCCGCATAACGTCCACTGCTGGACATAGGCCTCTCCCAAGGTTTTCCAAAATGACCGATCTAGAGCGGCCTGCATCCAGCGCTTTCCAGCGACCTTGGTCAGGTCGTCTGACCACCTTGTGGGTGGGTGTCCTACGCTTTGCTTGCCAGTACGTGGTCGCCATTCGAGAACCTTTTTGCCCCATCGGCCATCGGTTCGTCGCGCTATGTGTCCCGCCCACTGCCACTTCAACGAGCTAATCCGCTGGGCTATGTCCGTGACTTTTGTTCTCCTACAAATTTCCTCATTTCTGATTCGATCACGTAGAGAAACACCAAGCATAGCCCTCTCCATAGCGCGTTGAGCTACCTTGAGCCTTCTTATGAGACCCATAGTAAGGGACCACGTTTCGGAGCCATAAGTCATCACTGGTAACACACATTGATTATAAACTTTCGTCTTAAGGCACTTAAGACGAAAGTTTATAACGTAACGTATTTTTACGTAACTTCCCGAACGCTGCCCAGCCGAGTCGGATTCGTCGAAAGACCTCTTCCTCGAAGCTGGAACTTCCTGCCTGGATCGATTGACCCAGGTAGGTATACTGGTCTACAACTTCGAGGGTGGAGCTCCCAACAGAAACAGGTATGGGCACAACATTGACATTCGACATTACTTTCGTTTTGTCCATGTTCATTTTAAGGCCCACCTGTTGGGAAACTCTATTAAGGTCTCCGAGCATAGTACTTAAGTCCTCCATGGATTCTGCCATGACAACTATATCGTCGGCGAATCGAAGGTGAGTGATATACTCGCCATTGATGTTGATGCCAAGTCCTTTCCATTCCAGGAGCTTGAAGGCATCTTCCAGTGCAGCGGTGAACAGTTTCGGAGATATAACGTCTCCCTGTCTCACACCTCTTTGCAGTGGAATAGCCCTCGTGCACTGCTCCTGTACTCGGACTGACATAGTGGCGTTACTGTAAAAACACTTCAACACTTCGATATACCGATAATCAATACGGCATCGCTGGAGAGACTGAAGCACGGCCCATGTTTTGATCGAATCGAAGGCTTTTTCATAGTCCACAAAACCCAAGCATAGCGGCCGGTTATATTCCCTCGTCTTCTCTATAACCTGCCGCAGCGTGTGAATGTGGTCCATGGTGCTAAAGCCTTTACGAAAACCGGCTTGTTCGGGAGGCTGGAAGGCATCAAACCTGTTGTTAAACAAGATGGGTTATATATTTATTCAATTATGAAGTAAAAATTAAAAATAAAAGTTTAAAATAGAATATATCTGCCAACGCCCCGCATTGAGGCAACGGACCCAGAATACTGGCAATGTTTCCTCGCTGTATCACTATACTATACCGATACGCTGATCGAAATAGATTCCAGCTCTACGGTGACCAGTTGCCTCAATGAGGCACGTTGATACTTTAGCATCAGGGCCTCAAGGACCCATTGTCTCTACTACGAAAAGTAAAAATATATAATTATAGTTCACAAGGTTGGAAGTTTTGTTGGTTATCTGTAGAACAATTCCCTCAGATAGAGATTTTGGCCTTTAAAGCCAAAATGCCACGTTTAGCGACATCTTTAGTGAAGAAGGTAATCAAAATAGTGACGGGTTGCTAGTTTATACTGTATGTAATACAGCATTACTTGAATGTAATGTATAACGTAGGTAGGTGGCGTGGCGGGCGAACAGGGTTGTCATTGCGACCTTGTTTGACTATTGAATATTTTAAAATCTGTTTTGTGTTTAGATAAGTACCAATTTTTGTATTAATTGGGCTAGTATACACATAGAGCAAGTGGTGTTCACTTTAGAAGATGTGCACATTTGTATTAATTGGGCTAGTATAAACATAGAGCAAGTGGTGTTCGCTTTAGAAGATGTGCACATTTGTATTAATTGGGCTTGTATACACATAGAGCAAGTGGTGTTCACTTTAGAAGATGTGCACATTTGTATTAATTGGGCTAGTATAAACATAGAGCAAGTGGTGTTCACTTTAGAAGGTGTGCACATTTGTATTAATTGGGCTAGTATACACATAGAGCAAGTGGTGTTCACTTTAGAAGATGTGCACATTTGTATTAATTGGGCTAGTATAAACATAGAGCAAGTGGTGTTCACTTTAGAAGGTGTGCACATTTGTATTAATTGGGCTAGTATAAACATAGAGCAAGTGGTGTTCGCTTTAGAAGATGTGCACATTTGTATTAATTGGGCTAGTATAAACATAGAGCAAGTGGTGTTCGCTTTAGAAGATGTGCACATTTGTATTAATTGGGCTTGTATACACATAGAGCAAGTGGTGTTCACTTTAGAAATTTTGTTAAAAACTTCTACTTGTGTTATTTTTTTGTAACGGACATTTGATATGGGTTTTTGTTCCTGAAATAAATGACTTATTATTATTATTATTTAGAAGATGTGCACATTTGTATTAATTGGGCTAGTATAAACATAGAGCAACTGGTGTTCACTTTAGAAGGTGTGCACATTTGTATTGGGTAGTATTTAAACGCAAATCAAAATTACTGATTGCACAGCAAAATACTCAATTGAAAATATTACTAAACAAACTGCAATTTATATTTGTGGCGCAGTAAAATGGATAGAACTTTCCTAGCACTCGCCGGCCGCTGCCGCGGCACGCTCGCTTCGCTCGCTCGGCTCGTGCGTGTGTTGGTCGCAGTTCTAACATAACCTAACCTATAGGTTTGCCCTAACCTAATAAATTTGATGTGCAGTCAGTATTTATTTGCTGTGCAATCAGTACTTATGATAAGATTGTTGATTTATTTGATGTAAAAAAGTATATAAATGATGAGATTAAATTGATGGGTGATTATTTATTAGATGTGCAATTAATAATATCCCATTTGTATTTATTGGGCTAGTATAAACATAGAGCAAGTGGTGTTAACTTTAGAAGATGTGCACATTTGTATTTATTGGGCTAGTATAAACATAGAGCAAGTGGTGTTCACTTTAGAAGGTGTGCACATTTGTATTTATTGGGCTAGTATAAACATAGAGCAAGTGGTGTTAACTTTAGAAGATGTGCACATTTGTATTAATTGGGCTAGTATAAACATAGAGCAAGTGGTGTTAACTTTAGAAGATGTGCACATTTGTATTAATTGGGCTAGTATAAACATAGAGCAAGTGGTGTTAACTTTAGAAGATGTGCACATTTGTATTAATTGGGCTAGTATAAACATAGAGCAAGTGGTGTTAACTTTAGAAGATGTGCACATTTGTATTAATTGGGCTAGTATAAACATAGAGCAAGTGGTGTTAACTTTAGAAGATGTGCACATTTGTATTTATTGGGCTAGTATAAACATAGAGCAAGTGGTGTTAACTTTAGAAGATGTGCACATTTGTATTAATTGGGCTAGTATACACATAGAGCAAGTGGTGTTCACTTTAGAAAATGTGCACATTTGTATTAATTGGGCTAGTATAAACATAGAGCAAGTGGTGTTAACAAACAATGTAATCTCAGTACATCCATATAACTAATTTTAAGTTTTTAGTTTGTTAGTTGACGTCTTTGGAGAAAACGTGCAGTGCAGTTTGTTGCCGCTTCTTCTGCACTTGCGCCTAGGAAGCGGCGTAAACTTAGCTGTAAGTAACGATTTGACGTAAACATTTGTGCAAAACAAAACAAAGTGACTATTATTAAGAGATATTATAAATATCCTATGATAATAAAGATATTTTGAATTGAATTGAATTTTGAATTCAATTGCATTGTTCACTTTAGAAGATGTGCACATTTGTATTAATTGGGCTAGTATAAACATAGAGCAAGTGGTGTTCACTTTAGAAGGTGTGCACATTTGTATTAATTGGGCTAGTATACACATAGAGCAAGTGGTGTTCATTTTAGAAGATGTGCATATTTGTATTAATTGGGCTAGTATACACATAGAGCAAGTGGTGTTCACTTTAGAAGATGTGCACATTTGTATTAATTGGGCTAGTATACACATAGAGCAAGTGGTGTTCACTTTAGAAGATGTGCACATTTGTATTAATTGGGCTAGTATAAACATAGAGCAAGTGGTGTTCGCTTTAGAAGATGTGCACATTTGTATTAATTGGGCTAGTATACACATAGAGCAAGTGGTGTTCACTTTAGAAGATGTGCACATTTGTATTAATTGGGCTAGTATAAACATAGAGCAAGTGGTGTTCACTTTAGAAGGTGTGCACATTTGACAAAAATGTTTAGTCGTAGAGACTAACCGGTACAGGTGAACCTGAAAAAATAAACTAAAAATTTTTGAATCACGACGTATCAATATATGATTTAGATTCTCGCCCATTTCCTCGATCAGCTTTTACGATCGAATTAGTACGAAATGCAGCTGGTATATTTCACATTTTTTGTTTCTCTCAGACCATCATAGCACCTCTTCTACGCTGGAAGAAGACAAAGAAATTTCACTTTATGCAATCGCGTTTTAAACATTCTCATAACTCTTATGAATTAGCGACCTGTCACAATAAATCTGGCCCCTTTATGATTGCGCAATTAATTAATATACCCTTTTAATATTTATTTATATAATTAATAATACTTTTTCTGCCTCACTGTGTATCTCTCTGTTGGTACCCTCACTTCATACAACCGGGCGACCTGACAGAACAAATCTAGCGGGCAGTGGCCACCTGTTGATTTGGCGATTGATATTTCCTTTTAATATTTATTTCTTTAATTAATATTACTGTGTCTGTCCTTCTATATCTCTATTTGCTCTAAAGTTTATATAGGTAAACCTTTTGAAAAATTCTTCGTTAATTTAATTGCCCAAATTAATTTTGGGACTTTTATTTACTTATAATAAATAATAGAGCATTAATAGCTTTGCTAAGCCAGGGAAAGGGGAAAGTTTTGGTTATTGCATGGTGATAAGGGTCTCGAGGTTTATGTTCTCATAGAACTACTAGTTTATACAATTAATATTGCTATGTCTGTCCGTCTGTATCTCTCTGTTCGTACCCTCACTCCATACAACCGGGTGACTTGTCAGACAAATCTAGCGGGCAGTGGCCGCCTGTTGATTTCGTAATTAATTGATATTTCCTTTTAATTTATTTCCTCTTTGCTTTTTTCGGTGGAGTTAAGTGAAGATGCCTCTATTCCTGTGTTCTCTTTGCCACCTTTTTAATATTCTGGTAGGACCTTTAGTCCTTTAGACCTTTAGTCTTTATTTGTTGGAAAAACTTCATCCTTGTTCTTCCTGTTCCTCGTCTCCCTTTTATTTATTTTTATAGTTAATATTGTTATGTCTTTCTGTCTGTATCTTTCTGTTCGTACCCTCACTTCATACAACCGGGTGACCTGTCAAAACAAATCTAGCGTGCAGTGGCCGCCTGTTGATTTGACGATAAATCATTAGCAGTCGGCCACTCGTAATTGATGGTGTTAGGGTAGGGGCGCTAGACGGACGGACGCGAAAGCTGGACAGTACTGTTTCATAAAATATAATAATCTCAAAAATATAGTTTAAAGAAACTTTGTTATCTTTGCGTCTGTCAAAATGTTTTAGCTTAGCTAGACCCACTTTCCATTACCTATTCCACTGAGCTGTTACTTCACATAGGTACATATAAGTTGGGTGACAATGCAATATTATGGTACCAATGACTTGATCTCATGATGAAGCCGGAAGATGGCCACGGCATCTCTGTGATAAAACATCATAACCCTACCGAGTTTGGGCTCAATTGATTCATCTTGAGGAGCACTACGTTTTAGTTCATTGTTTTAAAAAAAAGCTTGTTTTGAAATGTTACTTGTTTTCTAATAGTTATCTTTTAACGCTCAAGACCAGTACTACAGTACTTATTTATAATAAATAATGAAAAAACTAAGCTAGAGTGGTGGCGGTTACATTATTTTAATGTTGTCTTCCTTTTCTTAAAAGTAAAAAAAAAACATTAATAAAAAATACATACAACAACACATTGTACAAAGCTAAATACTCTATGGTACAAAGTCAATACTTATCTAAAAAGCTCGGTAGCCCACCGGGAGTACGCATTACTAGCGCTTTTACAAGTTAAGCGACATCAAGCGTAGTCCGCACTTGGATGGATCACAAGTGGCATAAAAAAATCTTGAGCTCCGTGCTTTCGGCAGGAACGTTAAGCCGTTGTCCCGGCTCCTCAAGTTATATCAGATGCCTTTAGACAGCTTAAAAAATCTAACACCAGTGTTAGCCACTTATTTAGACAAAAAACGAACAATCTCAAGGATTAGAAGGCCTGTGAAAAGAGATATTAAATGAAATAAGAGACTTACCTATATGAATTCTCCTCCGTATTGATAGCGTACTTCTTCGTCGGCAGCACCATGACGTTGTCATACACCCAGTAGGAGATCGCCCGGGGGTGAGCCTCGGTGTGGCAGTCCACGGTGACGTCGGTCCCGGCTGGCGCTCCCACCAGCTGGTTCGGAACCCAGATCATGGGGGAAACTGGAGACAAAACTCGGAATGAATATAAGAGTACAAAAGGGATGTGATGTGGACTGATTCTAAAATTTTTATTTATTTTTAACAATGTATTGATTTAATCAAAAACATTCATGATCAATATAAATACTTTTTTTGCGTTTCTACAGGTTTAGCCATGGGACTGCGGAAGCGGGTTAGAGATAGAAGAAACTACCATTAACCTCTCCGGAAAAATAAACCTTAGTTTAGCCGGCTAATGTTAAGTTTATATCACACCCAATAAATATATTTAATGAGGATCTCGGAAACGGCTTCAACGATTTTAATCAAATTTGGTATTAAAGTGGTATCGGGGCCAAAAATTCGATCTAGCTAGGTTTAATATTTAGAGAACTTCATTTCCTACGTGATGTACATCGATAGTCCCTGCCTACCCCTGTGGGAAATAGGCGTAATAGTATGTATGTCTGTATATTCATAGATTGAAGTTCGGTCGCCCAGGTATTAGTCGAATATTTACTTAGTCAAAAATGTAAAAATGCAATTAAATTAAAATTGTATTATTATAGATGCTCATCAATAAAGTTAACTAAAAACAAGTAATAAAAGAAAAATATTTTGAAAACAAGTTTTTATCTAAAACGATTAAAGTGCTCCTTAAAAACGAATTAATCGAGCCCAAACTCGGTGAGGTTACGATGTTTTATCGCAGAGATGCCTTGGCCACCTACCGGCTTCATCATGAGATCAGGTCATTGGCACCATAATATTGCATTGTCACCCAACTCACATAAGTATGTCAAGTTTCAGCACCATCGATTAATCGGAAGTGGGTCTAATTTAGCTTGCAAGATTTGATTGACGGATACACAGACGACGGGACAGGTGAGACTAAATAAAAGCTTGTAAAATAACTTCTCGCTAAGGGCCACTAACGAGTATACACGTGACGTATGTATCACGCGCCACTCACGTTTCTACACGTGACGCGACTTTCATACTTTTTGTATTGAAAGTCACGCGTTGCAACGTGATCCGCTGTTATCGACAATAAAGGTTAGTTCATTGGGCGTGCACACATAGATTTTCGTCAGTGTAGGTGTATTTGTGAGTCAGTAACAAAGCGGCAAGCAAGCCGCGCTCGCCAGTCTCGGCCCGCCGCTCGTTTTAAATAAAAAAGAACCTAATTGCTTTGTTTCATTTCAAATATTATAAAAAGAGAAAAGAAAATAATAATAAATACAAAAATAAAAAAGTTATGATTCATAGTTTCATAGATATGAGTCTCAGAAATAGTGCGAAATTCGCCGGCGTATGGGTACATGCCGCAAGTAAAACGCTTAGCCTCTAACGTGTTAATAGCATAGCAAAATTATACAGCTCTCAAGCTATAGTAAATTACTCTCAATTATCCACAGAAGATATGAAGTGACACAGTCCGGCTCCATCCATCGCAAAAGCAATTTAAGTTTCAATAAGTGATCGATCGCGCGATTCTTCACACTCGGATAATAAAACGCACACTTTGGACTGAGAAATGAGAACATTCTCATTTCTCAGTTTATGGTTGCAATTTTCACGGGAAATATAACCGTCGGTGCGTGATACGCTTTAATATTCTACGAGGTTTTAAAATATTTATAAAGTTCCAGGTTTCTTTTATGTCCTTATGGGGATGACTTCATTATGAATGGTGCGCCCTTGTTTTTTGTTGCCGTAAGGTTGGAATTTTAGGGAGGATATTACGTTAGGAGTGCGATGTTTATAGTAGAATTATAAGTCTTCTTTATCGTAAAGTGACTGAGATGTTATCTTTAAAGTTACTTTCAACTTAAAAATCAAATCAGTTAATTTGCAGAAAATGGATATAGATAGGTATAAGGTGATTTTTATATTTGATGTGAATTTTATTTTCATATTTTTTATAGGGTTTTTAGGCATTCAAGATGCAGTACTAAAGTACTCAAATTAAATGGTAAAAAAATTCCACGTGGTCGTATAGAGACCAAGGTCGCGGATTCAAGTCCTGCTCACGTGGAATTTTCTTATTTCATTATTATATTTACAAATTTTAAAAATATAAATCCACTGATTATTTTTATTCGCAGTTATAACACACAAAGTGGAATTTCTGCCCGAGCCGAAGACCGGGGGCGCAATAGAGCCAAGTGTGTTTAACCAATATTATATGCACGTATAACGTACGACGTTTATCAACACACTTGCGAGTAAAAATACCTAATAAAAAGATTTATTTAAAATAAACTCAACCAAAAAACTGTGATGCACATTGTTGCTTTCTCGCCGTTTTACTTTTTAAAATCAGTGCGGCGCGTTGCTACCGGCTGGCGAGGCGCGGGGCGCCGTTTCGAAATAAAAAAAAAACCGGCCAAGTGCGAGTCGGACTCGCGCACCGAGGGTTCCGTACAAACCTGCAAGGTTTAGTATTTGGTATGAATTTCAATTTAATACCTCTACGCGTTTATGAGGAAATGGGTAGTAAGTTTAAAATTATTAAAAAAATATATATTATGTGATGTAACTAAAAATTTATGGTTTTCGTAATTTTTCCTTTATCTATGCTATAAGACGTTGCTTCGTACCAAATTTCAAGATTCTGAGTTCACGGAAAGCACCCTGTAGGTTTTGATTCCCTTGCAAGTGTCGAAAATTTGCGGCATAAACGGCTGTATCTTTTGATTGCGTTGGCTTAGAAGTTTGATTTTTTCACAGCTTCAAGGGACAGTAGACCTGAGTAATTGATATAAAATTTCAGCTTCATACCTCCACGCGTTCCTGAGAAAAAGGGTCTTGACAGACGGACGGACGGACGGACAGACGGACAACAAAGTGATCCTATAAGGGTTCCGTTTTTTCCTTTTGAGGTACGGAACCCTAAAAAACGACGGGTTGCACTCCGGGAGTGCCGGCAGAAGTGAAAACTTGAATATTACCGTTGAGCATTTTTGATATTTTGGAATGATTAGGGAATAATTTTTACGAATTGCTTTAATTATCAATATTAAATTACTATCATTTATGTGGTAGAATACAATATTTATTTATTGCGCTATCGTACACAAACATGACAATTTATATTACATTAAAAAGTTTATCTCTCAGCTAAACGAAACAGCAGGCGCAGGCATACATTTTCGCCGCACCGTAGAAAAAGAGGGGGATACTTCCTCTCCTACGCCGCGCCGGCTGTCTACTCTCCATCCGTCTTACGAATTTTCGATCAGGACACGTGTCCTGAGTTCCTGACGCAAGTTTAACATTTTTTACCCATTACAAAAAAAGTGCACAACGCCGCTAAAGAAGTTTTCACTTCAATAAAAAAAAACAATTTGAAGCATATAAATAGCAAATAGTGCGGTTATAGAATATAAATTTACTATTTGCGTTTATAACACACGCGTGTTTGATGAGCTGCTTTATATATCTAAAACCAGTAAAATGAGATCCATTTTACGAGCAAGTGTGTTGAAAAGTACATTTACGGCTATAAAAATATTTATTTTTATTTTCACATTACCGTTTTTGATCATACCAAATAGAATTTTTAACTATTTGGACAAAATTTGATAATTATATGTAATTTTTATCATCTTCATGTAAACGCTATAGCCTTTCTCTAAGTATTTTCATTTTTTTTCTAGTTTGATCAAAAATTTAACTCTCATAAGTTTACATTGTTGGTCATATTTACATGTTGCTACGTGAAATAACATTTTAATTCCACGCTACTGAACTAACACAGACAAACAAAGCGATCGCGATAGCTGGCTAATTCTGGGCCCGCCTAATCCGGGCATTGTGGCCCATACTTTAAACAAACACAAGATAATACGGCGATAGTTTATAACAACTTAGGGATACCATATTCGCAGAACAGATGATGCTGTAGATTTAACATAAGTAAACCACATTTTAAGTTAAAGTCGAGAAATTATCTACATTTGAGGATAATTTTTAGGGGTCCAAGAATCAAGAATCAAATATTTATTCAGTAATTAGGCCTTCGCAGGCACTTTTACACTTCAATAATTATAATGTACATTACGTGTAATGTTTAATAAAAAAAAGCTACCGATACTAGCGTTTCGCAAGGAACACTGCTGAGAAGAAACGCCGAAAGAAACTCATTTGCTCAGTATTTATTGTGATAACATTGTGTTAGGCATAATATCCTTGTAAACTGACAAAACCCTTCTGGCGCGTAGGCCCAGAAGGGTTTTGTCAGTTTACAAGGATATTATGCCTAACACAATGTTATCACAATATAACATGTAAAGCTTGCGAATGAGTGCCAAATCCAATTTACAAAAATAAGTAACACTGAATAGTCTTAAGAAAACGGGGCGAACTGACCAGTCCCTACTGGCGGCACCCTTTCACGAGTTGACGCGTGGATCAGCCATCGCTGAATTTGACCATATTAGAGGGAATCCAGCGACCCGCGTACCCAAAGGGTGTCAATGGGACCCTGTTACTGAGATTCCGCTGTCTGTCCGTCTGTCCGTCCGTCTGTCACAGGACTTTATCTCATAAACCGCAATATCTAGACAGTTGAAATTTTTAATGATTATATATTACTGGTAGCCGCTTTAACAAACAATAAAAAAAAGTTTCAAATTAAAGGGGGCAGTCATACAAGAAACGTGTTTTTTTCAGCGTTTGAACACATTGTACGGATATAAGAAATACTTCATGTACGAGTCCAACTCGCACTTGACCGGCTTTTTTATTTTCAAAGAGTACCTACAAAGTACCTCGTACACTAAAAGAACCACGACTTTGGCTAGAGGCCACCAGGTTAACCTTAGCTTTTGAGACCAAAGTTGCGAGTACGGCCACGACTAGTCGTGATGGTGATCGTATAGTGTTGTGCCTATCGCACCACGCTCTCTCCCAAGAGAGAGCCTACTCATATCCAGTATCAATTCAAAAGTGGACTGCCTAGGATAGGTTAAAATTTGGCCGTTCCAAATAGACTTGACTGCGCGCTGTTGACGAGGAGTTATCTCCTCGTCAACAGATATCAGGATAATCTGGCAATATCGATCACGATGACGAAGCAAAGTTGGAGCTCTTTAAGCAAGCTCCTACTTGCTTTGAAAGGCTCCGTAGGTAAGCCATTAATACTGGCAGGTAACACAAGGGCCTCTTAAATATAAAGATAAATAAAAGAAAATAGTATAAAAGAGTTTGGCAATATAACTTTACATGGATGAGCAAGTGCATACCTACGTGACTTTCATCTTCACATCCCGAAAGACATATACATACACTACACGTCTTAATCCCCGAGGGGGCAGACAGATCATTTTGGGTCTTGCGTCTCAAAGCAGACAGAGCCCAGCGTCGCAAGACCCAAATATCACTTTTAGCGTGATTTATTTATTTATTTATTTAAGTTTATTGCACACAATCTCATATTTGATTGATTACAATGGGTCAAACTTAACGCTATGCATTATTATTATTAGTGATGGTGGGCAAGAAGGTGGAAAAAGGAAATAAAAATAGTAATAGATTGATAGCCGCATCGCCTTTTGACATAATTTGCATTTTCGTCCATTTCCTCCATTGGCTTTTTAGATCTGTGCGAGAAAAGAAACAGGTCGTACATTCTAAGGTTTTATACCATATTTTTAGAAAGAGCATGGAAGAATCCCGAAAGACAAATATAATTTAAATTGATAAATAAAAATTGGTTGCCTGTAAAGTCGGTATACGGGCGAAAGTTTTACGTGACAACGACTTCACTCCACTTCACTCCAAACTTGACTTCCACTCGGGCATGGTTAGCCCGCCTAAGAGCGAGAGAGACAGACATAAAAAGTGAAAGGCACGCGTGCCTCTCACTCGCTCTCATTGTGAGCGCATAACGTAACGCAGTTTCTTGAAGTGTCACACGGCTAACCAATTTATAAGACGTTGTCACGTCAATAAAAATCACTTTCATCTGAATCGATTTCTTAATGTTTAACCTGCCCACCTGTCTAGCGTTAATGTGACCACACCAGCGATCAAGAAAAAACGACGTACCTAACTTTGTATGAAATTTTCTTACGTTATCAAGTTTCCAATTCATAATTTCCACAATGCCATTTCCATCCGATCGAGGTGATTTCCTTTCTGTTTATTCATTTGTTTTTTTTCCGTGCAGCTGGCTGCACCGCGGAAAAATATTATCTTTCAATTATCGCGGCCATCTTGTTCTTTATTTAGACAGCTGGGACTTGGTATAGAATTACAGAGTAGATTGATGCTGAAGTACTCAGTCGCAGAATTTCCGTTAGCTTGTTGTTACATAAAATAATATTTTGAAATTTTCTTATATTAACAGTACTATCTATCTGTTCAGGTATGTATGTATTATTTTAAAATGCAACTATTTAGAAGTAAGGAAGTAAGTTGATGATGAAGTACATGCAAGGTTTTGCACATATAGGCTTCTTTTGTGCCTTTTCATCTCATCAATGATTGTTCTGAATTAGTTTGAGCTTATTTAAAAAAGAAAGATAAAATAATTTACATATTTACAGATATACAAAAGTTAAATACCTACTTACTTAAAAAATTGTGTCCATTTGGCACAGTGCCAAGAATTCTGGCCGTATTTCCGCGTTGAATCGCAATACTATTGGTCCTTACGTATGAAATTGCCGATTTTCAATACTAGCAACTTTAAAATCAAATATCTTGCGTTTCATTGGGAATTCCAAATTCAAATTTATTTCGAAATAAAGCCAGAAAAATATTGTTTTTAAATTCGTATTTCATAAGTTTTAACATCATTTGTTTGAGTTTCAACATTGCTATAACAACAACTATGGACAAATTGAAAATTCGCGGTAGTAAATACCGCGAATTTTATTCGTAAAGAATACGAGTTCCACCGTGGCACCAGTGCTGCAGAAACGACTCGAAAAATTAACGACGTGTATGGACCAGGCACCGCTAACGAACGAACGGTGCGTTTTTGGTTTCAACGTTTCCGTTCTGGAAATTTCGATTTACACAATGAGCCTCGTGGACGACCTGATACTCAAGTGAATAACGAAGAATTGAAGGCGATAGTGGAAGCGGATCCATCTCAAACCACTTCTGAATTAGCAGCAGCCTTCGGCGTAAGTGACAAAACGATACTTATCCACTTGCGCCAAATCGGAAAAATTAAAAAACTCGAAAAGTGGGTACCGCACGAATTGACTGAAGCAAACCAACAAACACGCGTTGCTTGCTGCGTTTCTTTGCTTAATCGCCACAATAATGAGGGGATTTTGAACCGGATCGTGACTTGTGATGAGAAATGGATCCTGTACGATAATCGGAAGCGACCATCACAATGGCTTGACCCTGGAGAACCGGCAAAACCTTGCCCTAAGCGAAAACTGACCAAAAAGAAGATTCTGGTTAGTGTTTGGTGGACCAGTGCTGGTGTTATCCACTACAGGTTCTTGAGATTAGGCCAGACGATCACTGCAGACTTGTATTGCCAACAATTGCAAACAATGATGGAAAAGCTCGCCATTAAACAACCGAGACTGATGAATTGCTCTAGCCCACTGCTCCTTCAGGATAACGCTAGACCACACACTGCACATCAAACGATCGCCAAGATCGAGGAGCTACGACTGGAACCTCTGCGTCACCCACCATACTCTCCAGATCTTGCCCCAACCGATTACCACTTTTTTCAAAATTTGGATAACTTTTTACAAGGAAAAAATTTCAAATCTGATGAGGCAGTCAAAACCGCCTACAAACAGTTCATAGACTCTCGCTGGGAGCGGTTTTTTTTCAAAGGTATCAATGACCTACCTATAAAATGGCGGAAGTGTATCGATAACAACGGCGCATACTTCGATTGATTAAATAATAATTTCATTTAAAAAAAACTTGTTTCACTTTTTTGATACTGAACGTCAATTTCATATGTAAGGACCTAATAATACGTTGTGCGAAAAAACAGCCAGCCCTCTTGTCACCGGCGGCGGAGATCAGTCCTGGAGAGATCTCTTTAAGGAGACCCCTATATCAAATTCAAATTCAAATTCAAAATATCTTTATTATCATAGGATATTTATAATATCTCTTAATAATAGTCACTTTGTTTTGTTTTGCACAAATGTTGACGTCAAATCGTTACTTAAAGCTAAGTTTACGCCGCTTCCTAGGCGCAAGTGCAGAAGAAGCGGCAACAAACTGCACTGCACGTTTTCTCCAAAGACGTCAACTAACAAACTAAAAACTTAAAATTAGTTCTATAGATGGACAGAGATTACATTGTTTATTATGTCATAATAAAATTGAATTATAAGAATTACGAAATTTAAAATAATGTCAATTTGTAAATTTAGTATGTACCAATGTACCTAAATTATGACATGTCTAAGTATACAAACCTTTAAGAGGGACCCGCGCCAAGCTCAAGCCAGACCTTTTTGTCTTTATATATAGCATCAGGACCCCATGGTTTGAGCTTGTATTTTTTTAAGTATACGTAAAAGAACGCCTGCAAAGGCCTAGTTTCCAAATACATCATTGTTTCATAAATCATTCTTTGATGTGATTTCACTTCCTTGTTTTCTAAGGGTTGATACACACTAAATCGGGCCGGCATTAATCGGCACAGCCGGGCGGCAAAATCGAAAATAATTATATGTAGAAAAATTTTTGTGGATAAAGGCGATATAATTGATTCAGGTCGGCTTTGTTGTTCGACAAATACTGCCGAATAAGTATGTAGCATAGCAACCCTTAATCTGCGTGTGTAAAATCAGACTGATGATTTTATAACTCTGCATTTAACTTACTTTGTGACTGGGGACTTGTTTTAGAATTGAAAATAAAGAGAAGCTGTCGTTGCGGAGATTTCTCTTTCATTTCAGGAAATTTTATTTACTGTTGTTATTTTACGGCTCACGCTGGTTGTTATCGTTAATTAACTATTTAATAGAATGCCAAGTTAAATTTATATAATTTTCTTCTTTTGGTTTTGATGTTACATTTATTTTAATTTTAATGTGATGCTATTTCCATTTTTTGATCTCTTTAATGCTTTGGAAGGTACTTTAGGTGTTTGACAGTCGTCAAGCTATGTATGATGCCATTGACGACCTCCTTGTCGTAATGGTCAACATGCTAGGCCACCAATCCAGGGAAAGTTGGAAAATTACCTTTTTTAAATCATCCTGCGTCTTCGCAGTTTATGTTTTTATTATATATAGTACATGTTTTTATTATAAAAAAATAGTATCGTTGAGTTAGTAACCCATAATACAAGTTTAAATTAACTTTAGGGCTAGCTCAAATAGTGTCTATTTATTTATTTATAAAGCAGCGTCCAGTGACACATACCTACGAAAAACAAACAACAAGTCTCATTGCCGGATAAATGGCCGAGTATGAGAGAGTCTTTCCGAATACAAGTGTTGGGGCACTTGATGCAAGTTGAAGGAAGCAAGTGCTACGTAGTTTGTATAGTTGTCAGGACATAGGTTTACCCTAAGGTTTTTTAAAACAGTTGATTGGAAGCAGCCTGTATCCAGCATTTTCCTGCAACCTTGCTCCTCAGGTCATCCAACCACCTAGTAGGTGAGTGTCCGTGGTTGCCGTTCGTGAACTCTTCTGCCCCATAGGCCATCAGTTCTTCCTGCTATGTGTCCCGCCTACTACCACTTAAATGAGCTAATCCGCTAGGCTATGTTAGTGTCTTTAGTTCTTCTACGAACCTCCTCATTTCTGATTCGATCACGTAGATAAACATCGAGCATAGACCCAACATTGGGCAATCTTGAGCCTTCTTATGAGACCCATAGACAAACATACATTACAACGTCTTTATCTCTAATAGAGTAGACAGAGTCCTATGGGTCTAGTGGCCCTGGGCATACCAAGCAAGACCCAAATACCACTTTTAGCGTACCTAGTGATATGCAAGAAGGTGCAAAAAGGAATCAAAATAATGATGGGTTGTTAGTCGCATCGCTTATTAACATGATTGTAATTTTTGCCCATTCCCACGATCGGTTCTTACGATATGCTTCGGAAAAGAGGCAGCTGTATGTGCTTAGTTTTTGTTGTTGTTGGTGTTGTTGTTGTATATATCTTTATTGTACAAAAAAAATATTTTACAAACATATAAATCATAAAAGACCAAATAATATGCACAATGGCGGACTTATCCCATATAGGGATCTCTTCCAGTCAACCAAGTATCAGCGAATGGAAAATAAAAAAATGGGCATAATGGGCAGAAGTCAAAGCGTACAAGAACAATAAAAACTAGTATTTACTTTTAATCAAAAACAAATTACATGTACCTATAATACATAAACTAATACATAATAAAATAATATACCTAAATATCACCAACTAAAATAAATAAAATACATACAATATTATTAGCTCAAGGTGTCTGAGGAACCTTCGTAAAATCCTCTAAGTCTGACTTTGAAGAAATCAAGAGAGGGCCCAATTTTCACATCTACAGGAAGCGCATTCCATAGCCGGGCAGCAAGAACTGAGAATGAAAATCCGTATGACTGCGAGAGATGTGCCGGGATATGCAGCTGAGGGATACCACTACCACGCAAGCGACGGTCAATCTGTCTAAATGAAATTTTTTGGGTGAGGTAATTTAGGGATTGGGGTTTAAAAAGGACATTGAAAAGTAGCGACAGAATATGGGAGTTCCTACGAAGTCTTATAGGTAGCCATTTAGGCTGAGAGCGAAATTCAGACACGTGATCAAACTTTTCCTTTCTTCCAGATCAAAACGGGAAGACGGGTTTTAAAACAACTTAGGGACATTGAATTTGAAAAAAGATGGAATGGAATAGAAAAAACTGACATGCTGTGCCGACCCCACATAATAGAGTGGGATTATGACAAGGCAGAAGAAGATGATGATGTGTAAGTAGTGGCCGTACTTACATTCGACGTCAACAATGATCCTCTTGGACACCGAGGGCGGGATCGCGTTCGTGGCGATGCACAGGTACGCGCCCATCTCTGTCCGGCTGATGCGCTGCAGGCTTAGCATGTCGCCTTCGTACACTGTCACTGCGGGAGAAATAAACATTGGTGTTATTAGTCTTGTTCATTCGGCATCCATGTCCGAGGGGTGGAAATAGAAAATAAAGTGAACGGCAAAGTTGTCAATAATCTCCGTTACGCTGACGACACAATACTTATTGCCTCATCAGAAAATGACCTGCAAAAGATTTTGAACAGAGTGCATGAAAGTAGCGAAAGGGCTGGTGTCTCAATTAACATCTCCAAGACGAAATGCATGGTAGTGTCCCGAAACGCCGACTTAAAGCCAAAACTAGCAGTAGGTGGCAGATACTTGGAGCAAGTTCGACAGTACAAATACCTCGGCGATTGGATGAATGAAGCATAGGACTCCGATCAAGAAATAAAGTCACGGGTTGAAGTCGCTCGAGCTTCATTTAATAAGATGAGGAAAGTGTTGTGCTGCGGAAGCATTAAGATTCAACTCCATGAACGAATTCTTGAATGCTATGTTTGGCCAGTTGTCCTCTTTGGCAGCGAAGCATGGACTATTAAAGAAGACGTGAGACGACGATGCTTCAAATTAGCTGGACACAAAAAGTCAGCAATGAAAAAGTGTTCCAACGTGTTTCAATGCAGAGAAGGTTATTGCAAACCATTAAAAAGCGTAAGGTTGAATATTTGGGCCACGTTCTGCGACATGGCCGATATCAGCTGCTTCAACTTATTATGATGGGCAAAGTCAAATTAAGGCAAAAGACGCGTTGGAAGACGCAAAGAATCGTGGCTGAGCAACATAAGAGAGTGGACCGGAATAACCAAAGTGGAGAAATTATTCCGCTTGGCAATGGATAGAGAGGAGTTTATGAAGCTGACGGCCAACATTCAGTAATAGAGAGGCACTAAGAGAAGAAGAAGAATTCGACACCCTCAGCTGTGCTGCTTTGGAGTTCTGGGTTCGCTTTCCCGCTTTTTCTTCTCCAAATATATATGTTAATGGTCACCCAAGGATGCCAAAGACGATATGAACTCGAGAATAAATAGGCGGAACCGTTTATTGTTATTAATTATTACGTATTAGATTTCTTGGCTTGTTACTGATGCATTATCAAGTCTTTATCCCTAACTGGATAGGCAGCGCCTAGGCTCTGTTTGGCCTTTAGACCCAAAGGCCACTTAGCGATACGGCGGGCGTAAAGATGTATAAAGGTTATTAAAATTTGATGGG
The DNA here is from genome assembly GCA_963576875.1 of Acrobasis repandana. Lineage (NCBI taxonomy): Eukaryota > Metazoa > Arthropoda > Insecta > Lepidoptera > Pyralidae > Acrobasis > Acrobasis repandana. Next base: position 682,103 of record OY756220.1, read on the forward strand.
TAGCTTATCGCCCATTACCTCGATTGCACAGATCTGTATATCTCAATTGGTTTTATCGATCCACACTAGAAGAGAAGCAGCTGGTATATTGTACTTTTTTTTCTCTCAGATCAGTGTGAAAGATAAATAATAGAAACAGCATATTATTTTATTTATATGCATACTCTACAATTGACCTATGAATTTCATCGGCCACGTGTATAAGTATTTTCATTCTTTAGTACAATTTGACCTACTGAAAAATTAAAAATAAAACTATTGGGTTAATAATGCATATATGTTTGCATGTTAATTCTTTATTTCGTACATAAAAGAATACACAGAAAGTACAAAAAAAATAACAACACAAAGGTGGACTTATCCCTTGAGGGATCTCTTCCAGTCAACCCAAATGCAGAGGAGAGAATCCATTAATTAAGTAGGGTAGAACAATGTACAACACAACTTAAACACAATCAAAAATAAAAAAATATATAAACAGATTTAAATATATAAATATATATTTAATAGGTAATATAAACACTATAAACATTACTCAATCTAGGTCAGGAATCTTCATAAAAGTTTTTGACCCTAGCTTTAAATTAATTTAAAGTAATTGAAGTTCTGATACCAGATGGTACTCGTAGTTTATTCCATAATTTACACATATATTACAGAAGAACCTTCTTAATTTTACTGTATATTTAATTTTATTGTAGTCACATAAAAAAATGTTTTTTTTTCGTAAGTTTGTGCATAAATGTCCACCCATCCGTTGTTTATTCATAATTAGTACACAAAATGATAAAGTCCTAAAAAAATCGCGCAGCAGGACTTTGAAGCGCTCTCCATAAGATAAATAGGATAAATATTTTAAAATTGTTTTCCCCAACCCTTCCGAAGCAGACAAGAAAAGGGATCTTTTAATTACCAACTTTAATAGAAGATAATAAAGTTTACTTCTCAAGGTTGGTTCCCAAACGTGACCATGACGGTTAAATTATATTCAAACTTGGGATAGCAGAAAAGTTGAAATTTTTTCATTCAGGCTGTGATGATAAATGGGCAGTTGGTTCATTAAAAGGCGGGCGGCATCGCCGACTCAAAGGGATGTTTACGTGAGGCTGACGGTTAAACAATCTAGCTTAAAAAGTCATAAAAGTTAAAAATTCGGGCCGCGTATGCCGCATCAAGTACGTAATGAGTTCTCTGTTTACATGGGACACAAAGAACGCACAGATGTCACGCTTCGTAACTTCAGTGATTGGTAAAGTAGAAATCAGTTTTGTTACTTTGCATAACTTTGAAAGTAAATGTTACATTACTACATTTGCCGTGTGATTCCCGGCAGAGTAGAATAGGACCACTCCATCTCTTCCTGTGTATGTCATAAGAGGCGACTAAAGGACTTAGCACAAACATATCGTGCTACAATTCCAAAGGAGGTTTAACGTCGGGCGACGACGGCCGGTTGTAAAACTTTTCGCACAAATACATTCCCAAAGTGGGTTAACGTCAAATCATTTAAACTGTTTCAAATATTTCTTCTCCATTTTGCAAGGTTTTTAGCATCCATGGTAACCATTATGCATGCATTTTATATTTGGAGAAGAAGAAGCAGGAAAGCGCACCCCGGGCTCCGAAGTAGCACCGCTGAGGATGCAAACGGGAACGCGCTTAGACGAAGAAGAAGAGTTACACTATCTACATAATTTTCACCTCCTAAAATTTTCTTTATCGCAGCATCTTCGGTGGGTTGACTGGTAGATAGAGCGTATTATGTTTGTAATAATGTTAAATAAATAATTTCGACCGGTGTGACTAAGCGGTAAATGCCCTGGCTGTGCGTTTGTTTTCACTAGGCGCGACTTGTTCTGTGTACCAGTGACTCATGTCATGTACAGTATTTTTGACTACTACCACTTGTTTGATGGTGAAAAAAACACATCTCGAGGAAACCTGGAGCACTATTTTTTATTCAGGGAGTCACATTACGAATGATTTGCGCGAGTGTTTCCAAACGGGCGCATTTTTGAATTGATCGAAGGATTTGCAACGAGTGGTCTTGACCACTCGTAATTTTGACATTTGTACGCTACAAATGTCAAAGAAACCTTCCATGGAGAAGCGTTCCGTATCTCGCTGCTTTTTTTATTTTTGTTAAAATGTTTCGAAAATCATTGACGTCTGTTAGAAATCATTGATTTCTGCGTAACACAATATTATTTATCACTGACATGACGGTTTCAAAAATACGATGTAATGCATCGGAACGCGAGTGGTGAGTTGGAAAACTACACGTTTTATGTATCGCTGTGTCCTTTAATGAAAAATAGCACTCCTGCTAACTAGTTCACTGGTATATAATAATGACTGTTGTCAATAGACGATAGTAATTCAGCTACGTCAGATGCCTTTAGCTCGAAAAATTGGTCCACACTCGTATAATAATATAGGTCGCGTTACGTAAAAAGAACGCTAGCAGTCAAGCTGCGCATTAGGCTATTTATCGATCTCCTATTTAATGAATATTATACCTAACATATTTTTCAATGTACTTACCAATAGCCAATTATACCAAGCCGCGAGAGAAAATAATACAATAGGCCTAGTACCTTCGTGCGCGAGTGTATCCATGCGCAAACACCCTTCTACTTTTTTCCAGCGTTCTTTTTACATGACGCGACCTATACTCGACTCGCTAAGAAGAAGAAGCTCGAAAAATTTGACACCATTATAAGCTGTTGACACACTCGAAAATAAAGATTTCTTCGATCAGTGAAAGGCCTACATCATATAAAAGGCAAAGACCCGTGAATGATAGACCTTGTTTTAGCTTATAAAAGCTAAAAGTTAAAGATCCGAAGGCCTGAATCGAGATCAAACGAAAAGCCTTGAGCTTTTCGTTGAACAGATTGAGACAGAGAATCATATTATTAACGCCCTCTGCGACAGTTAGCAAGGATATAAAATCAAAAAACATACTTCACTTCTGTGGTCTATCTGGTCGAAGTTTACATCTGCGCGGTATACATTATCCCGTCTTTATCCCTAATGAGGTAGACAGAGACTGGGTTCATTAGACCTAAAGGCTACGTTTAGCGTGATGATGGGCGTGAAGGTGGAAAAAAGTAATCATAATAGTGACGGGTTGCTAGCCGCATCGCTTATGACATGATTCAAATTCTCGATCTGCAGGAGAAGAAAATCAATTGGTACATTCTACCAGCATGGAAGAGACCGGTATGAATGTAATAAACGAGGTTGCCAAAAAGCATTTACTGCGCACTAATTTGCACCAATTGTCTTTATTTATTTATTAAAGTACTTTCGTTATTTCTTTATTGTAAGCTGCGGGTGCACTTCTATGGTATCTCTGTTCTGTGTCCACATCTGACCGGTCCCGGAGGTATGAATGTAATGAGAGAGGTTGTATAACGCAATTACTGTGTGCGCATTGGGGTTAAATTTTAAGCTGCATCGTGTTGTAGCTTTGTAGTTGTTAAGGCTGCAATTATACTTTTAAAAGCTAGCCTGGCTCTTATGATACAACTTTTGAGAAAGGAAATGCTGGAATTAATAATAACTTTGAGGCTGGTTAAACAAAGTAGAATTTTAAGCTAATTGAAATAGTTAATAATCATAATATTTTTGCACGACTGCACAAAAAAAGAGTGTAATGTGTTTAGAGTGTATGTATGTATTTGAGTTTCTTTATTTAAGCAAATTTGAATGTAAGTATGTAGTAAGTCCATGAAAACCACTGAATGTTTGATTATTCATTTAATTCTTTGTACAGCAAAAAGAATTAACATCTAATTAAATCTCTGCTCAAATAAAAAAAACAATTAACTTCTGAAAATATGTCGGTTGTAAACATCAAATTTACTATCACAATAAAATTATTACATAGATACTTGAATTCGTGAACAGCTTGTTCAATACGTCTCTGTACGTAATCTAATCTCCTAACGAAATCATTACAAGACTAAATCGCAATCGTGCGACTTGCCGACCCGTCAAATAAAGAGTGGATTTGCGACCGCATTAATTCACACAAAAGACAGCGAATCGAAAACATCGACGGGATAATTAATGCCCTCAGCCCTTCGAAAATCATAGCTGGCGTTGACACGGAGGACACCGTACCACACACAATTAACGACGAGGGCCCTTCACACCACACGTTCCCCATTTTCCCCGTACAAGAAAATAGCTCTTAAAATTAAACTCGATTTTTGGCCGCCTTTGTGCACCGCCAACGAGTTCCCGTTTAATTTGCCGGGAATACTCAGCTTTTCTGTACTACAATTATCTGCTTTTTTCTGGTTAAATCTGCCCCGAGTGGGATTACATCGGTTTAAAGTCACCGTTGTATTATGATATCAGAAGCAAGTGCTTGTAATGTAATTCGCTGGGGAATTCTGACTTGTCATGGATTACTACAGTTTTACCTTAGTTTATTGTCTTGTCTGGAGACTATGGCAGTACGGAAAATCTATTATATACCGAAGTAATAGGTACACTTATTTTCACATACACATGCCGTATACGCATATTATATATACTTACATTTATATTTCAAATAAGTATATAACATTGGCAAAATTAGTGTAATTACTAGTAATAAAATAAAACTAACAATAATATCCAATTGTTTTACACTTAATTTATTTTTAATTTGTAATTATCTATTTTAAATTTTTTAGTAACAACAACAACAAATTTTATTTTTATCTAGAATTTATAATTAGGGAAGAACTGATTCTCGGGATACAGATTTTTCTGGCCAGGGATACAAATTTATCTCTTAAATCTGTTTTTTGTGAATAGATGATTATTTTTTGATTATTATTATTTATTACTTTATGACGATGCAAAAGGAGTTTTTTTTTTACATATCAAGTCTTTATCTTTTGCACGGTAGACGGATACTAGAGGCATGAGTCCGAAAGGCATTCTTTATGGTGGGCGATAAAAATAGAATCAAAATAGTGACGGGTGGCTTGCCGCATCGCCTATTGATATTATTCAGATCTTTCGATTGGCTTTTACAATTAGAGTGAAAAGAAAAGAAATTTACAAGTACATTCTTTCAAATTTGTTTTTTTTTTCAATTATCCTGGGTCTTGGGTGTTTATCTGTACATGTATTTATTATAAAATATAGTATCGTTGAGTTAGTATCCCATAACACAGGTTTAAACTTATACTTTGCGGTTAGTTCAATCAGTGTGATTTGTCCCTATAAATTTAATTTTTTTATATATTTTTTTTATAAATTATTATTAAGTTAAGAAAAAAGGTTGTGTAATTAACCAATTTACCAAACAAGCTGTGTTGAACGCTCCAGAATCAATGGTTAATAAATAAAAGCAGCTCATTCCGGATTAACTGGGATTAACTCGGATAAAAGATACTTGTCTTCACCTTGTTACGAGTTAAAACGCATTAATTACACACACAATGTACTTAGTGTGTTAAATTAAATGATATTTTGATAATATATATATATATTATATGCCTGATATTATAGTGACGGCAAAACGGATAAAAGTAATGAGAATATATAATTTATGATATTTTTGATAAACAAAACACCGACTTCAATACCAGTGAAGTGACAGTCACAGAAAGGCTAAATACGCGACTATTGTAAACTTAGTATTGTAATTTTCGTTTAAAAACCAAACTACTTGATCGATTTTGATACAATTTCTATGGGACCACCTGGAAAGTATATTATTTCAAACAAAAAAGATTTTTTTTAAATCGGTCCAGGTGTCTAAAAATCGGGAAACATACATAAAAAAAAAAGATTTCTACGAATTGATAACCTCCTCCTTTTTTTGAAGTCGGTTAATACACAATAACACTTTAAAAGCCTCAATTGCTTTTTAAAGAATTTGTATATTTTGCTTTTTCAGTTATTTAACAAAGAGCTATAATGTAAAACTAGAAGAGACACCACATTCACTGTTTTGTCCAGTTCATTTGGGTAGTTTCCTGGATCAAAAACAAATTATTTGGTACTGTTAAGAGAATAAAACGTCACAAAATAATGTCACTTGTCATTGATCACATCCATTTGAACGTGATTTTAGATTTATTAATGCAGGAAGACGGATATTAAGAGGGCTATTTGACTCCAAAAAACTATGACGTCACAGTCCGATATTTCATACAAAGCTTATAAAAAATGTTTGTTGGAAACTAGCGGATTGTAGCTATCTCTATAACCTTCACTTAGTTGCTTGCTAGCTTTTCTTATACGCCTAGTACTTTCGACAGATTACAATCAAAAAAAGGTAAACATCATTAAAATACATGTGTTACAATACAGTAAGAATTATTCAAGGAACATAGCAAAGCGTAAAGAAATAACATTTAATTGTTTGAAAATTAAATTCGTATGATAAAATTCACGTCGCTATATATTAAAAAATGGACCAGGAACCAATGTTTGAGATAGCTGGTCTATTTATTCTGTGTCAATGTTATATATCAAATAATCTGCTAGTTGCCAACAATTTGACTGTCAATTGTTAGGAAAAAAGAATTTCCCACGTTTTATTAACTTGTTCCTGGCTAAATACGCAGTAGCGTCAAGCCATTAATAAAAAGAAAAAAAAACACGTCAAAACAGATCCTTTTTTCCTAAACGTCAAAACAAATATTTTCCTTGGAATTTCTATGAAAACGCACGGCGTGACGTCATAGTTTCTTCGGGTCAAATAACGCTCCTAATATCAGTTTTTCGGCTTAATGCCGAAAAACTAAAATCACATTCAAAATGGATTTATTATGAATGACAAGTGACATTACTTTGAGCCGTTTTATTTTCGTATCATTCCAAAATATATTTTTTTGACGCTGGATACTACCTTAGTACAATTACCGGAAGCCAACATGCTACTTCCAAGCGTAGGACGCTTTTTCTTCTCCAAAGGACACCCCAGAATGCTGATTATAGTAAAAATAGCTGAATTCAACCATACCACTCGTAGTAAGTAGAGCACATTTAAAACAAATTATCGTGGAACTTTTCATTCGACCTGAAACGTTCAATGGCGAACGAGTATTTTCGAGTGCGACACAGAGTTATCGCCGCTTTTCTATTGCCCGACGGCCAAGAATAATGGTCTCTATCTAAACTAATATCTCTGCGACTGTTTCTAGGCAGGAGATGCTTTTATTGACTGTATGTAATGTTTTAGTGTTACTTCTTTGTAACGACGATTATGTATTAAAAAACCGGCCAAGTGTGATTTAAGCTCGCGTTCTCCACGCGAGCTTAAATCACACTTACCACTACACTAGGTTTTCCTGTAATCTACAAGCAATGAACTATATTTCGTATTTTTTTGAAAATTTTAGGCTCAGTAGTTTTGAAGATTAGGGGGGGGGGGAACCAAAACTATTTATTTTATAATCAATCAATCAATACGTTTATTTGCATAAAATGTAGGTACATAAAGATCTTAAAATTACCACTCCCTTTTACATTTTACCTTCTTGCGTAGGTATGCAAATTTTAAATGTTTTTAAATTATTAATTACAATTAATTACAGTATAATTATTATTACAATTTAAATGATATTAGTAACAATTAATTAAATAAATACTAGCGGTTATATTTTATCATTTAATAATTCATTAACATTATAATAGCATTTTTTTATTAATAATTCCATTAGTTGTTTCTTAAATAGATTAAAACTAGAATTCCTTATTTTTTTTGGGACCTTATTATATATTATTGACGCCATTCCAAACACACTTTCACTGAACATAACTGCCTTGTGTGACATCTGCCTAATTCTGTCATTAATGCGATTCGAACCAAGGCATTGAAAACGGTGTATGTTTAATTTTACAAAAAGAGCTATTTCATATATATACATTCCAGGCAATGTTAATATTTTTAGTTTTTTAAAATGTGGTACACATGAATTCCCTTCGGGTATTCCACACAATGAACGAATGCACTTCTTCTGTGCTTTAAATGCCTCTTCTTTTCCTGTTGCATTACCCCAGAAAATCAGACCATATCTTATTGTCGATGCAACATAGCTATGGCAAGCAGTTAAAAGAGCATCTTGATTAACCACTTTTCTCAACATATACAAAGCATATGAATAGGTATTAAGTCTTTTGCAAATATGTTTAATTTGAGATTCCCACGTCATATTTTTTTCTATATATAATCCAAGAAACATAGTCACCTCCGATTCTTTAATATCAATCCCTGAATAAGCAATGTCAAGTTTAACATGTGTTTTATTTGGTCTTTGACTAAATGCCATACATTTAGTTTTTTTAAGATTTATTATTAGATTATTGTTTTTTAACCATTCAATTACTTTATTCAATGTCGTATTTATTTCATTTGTATATGTCACGGGATTATTACATTCAAATATTATAGTACTGTCATCAGCAAAGAGAACCATAGGGTGCTCAATAGCTTTTGGCAAATCATTTATATAGATCAGAAATAGAATTGGTCCTAGAACACTTCCTTGAGGAACACCGTATTTTATTTCTTTTTCTTCTGATGTATATGTTATCTCACACTTAGTCTTGTGACATAACCTTATTACAAAAATATATTTAACATTATAACAAAAATATATTTAAGATCCTCAAAACGAGCCCTTTCATTTGATATATGACACAGTAAGGTTAGCAAAACTTTTTTTTTCAATTTCCAAATTTATCCCCCGAAAATGACCCTTATTTTAAAATTATTACCTACCTATGGATTACACCATCCTACCAAATTTCACCTGATTCGGTCCAATAGATTCGGAGCAAATTGACTGTGACAGACGGACGGACAGACAGACGCACGAGTGATCCTGTAAGGGTTTCGTTTTTTCATTTTTTGTACGGAACCCTAAAAATAGTGGCTCTGTGCTCTGTAGACCTAGCGAGTCTGCCTTTGCATAGCATAATACTTAAATAAATATACACAGAGCTATAAACCACTATCGCCATTAAAAAATCCAAAAATTGATTTGACAAAAATTTTCCATAAATTTTGAACCTGCTCACAAAATTTTACGAGAATCGGTTGAGAAACGCGACCTGTAATTGAAAACTTCCAGAAAGCTAAACGGACATAATAAAAATATTTTGACGGAGCCGAAACGGAGACGCTTTGCTGTATTTAACTCTTCCGTCGTCAAATAGTGGCATTTTGCGCCTATTCAGAAGTTATCTTTGGAGTAGAAACAGTCGGGGTGAAAACCCTTATGTCCAAAGCATCACAGCAAAGGATTCGTGAAGGCGCTAAGATGAGGACGAGGGTTATTATTAGATCTGTTGATACAAAAGTACAAAGAGGTCTCTTCAAAACTGATTGCGCCGTGAACCTATTCGTATGAGCTCTACAGAAGTCTTTTCTTTTTATTGAAGACTACAAAACTGAGTTTCGAAGAACCGTATTACGACAACATTATGGGTGCCTTACGCTATTATAAGCAATTTCTTTAAATTTGCAATATTTTGAGGAACTCTGACATACGTTTCAAAATAAAAGTCTCTTACCCAAGACTTTTTTATTCAAACGTATTTTACCTTATGAAAAGTCTAGGGTGAGTTTAATCCAGATTCTTACCTTTCTTCCTCTTGTCAACTGAAATAGGCTGGCCATCTTCTCTCCTCCACATGATCTTAGGCGCTGGGAACCCATCTGCCTTGCAGACCAGACTTATATTCTGGTTTTCTCTAACAGCCACTGCGGATTGTGTGCTCTCTTCATCCAGGATGTTTGGGGGCACTGAGAAAGAAATAAATTATGTTAGGCTTAGGAAAATGAGTTCTACTCTATTTTAGTTTTTTGTAGACCGACCTTCTTTTATGTATTTTTTTTATATACAAGAACTTTAGGAACTTTATTAACCTACATGTTTTGCAAAACAATTTTTTTTTATAAATTAAAACTTTAGCTACGTATTACTGCCGTTGTAATAAGTGTGTAGAGTTGCTTACGAGTGCAATGTTATCCTCAACATGGAGCAAGTAATATTGAAGATGATCGTTCACGGCGAATTGGAGAACTAAAAGGCTAAACCAAGTAGTATAGCGACTGGTAGATAAGGACAGCCGGATACGTGGACAGACAGACCGAAAGCATTTTTGCCCAAGCTGAAACAGTGTCTCTGTTTCAAAAGAAAATACAAAAGCAAGATATATAATGAAACTTTAATGAAATCAAAAGAAAAAATTGGATATTTATCAAGTGATACAAATATCCTAAGATAAATAAATGATTTTGACTTGACTTGAATGGCGAGTTTGGCTGATATACTCGTACCATCCATAAAGTAAAATTAAAGAATGTTAAAAACAAAAACTCTACCATCCTTGTCTGGGAGAAAAGAAAAAACTTTAAATGTACCAGCTGCTTCTCTTCCCGTGCAGATCGTTAAAGCCGATCGAGGGAATGGGCGAAAATGCGAATCATGTTACTAGGCGATGCGGCTAGCAACCCTTCACTATTTGATTACCTTTTACACCTTCTTGCCCACCATCACGCTAAAAGTGGCCTTTGTGTCTTATGGCCCTGGGCCAAAACAAAAAAGAGTCTTAAATTTTAGTAACATGCCGCACCATCCAATTTGTCGGACCCCGAAACTGAGAAAGCGACAACCACATATCGAAGCTCTCTCCGACCAGTTTCAATTTGAGAAACATCGCAAAAACAACTATTCCTAAGTGGCGGCGGCGTGTCCTCCTAACTGTCGATCGGGGGCACTCGGTCTTTTATATAGCCGCAGTTTGGACCGACTTTTAAGTGGGTAGCGGTTTTTTGCGTTTTATCTCCGTTTTATTGTAGCTCCCGGGGCGACGATCTATTGCAACTCTGTTTATTAATTTGGATAGTATGTAGATTCGGAATTTAAATTGTTTATTTGTCTAAGTTTTGTATAAACTTATAACGATACTGTTTCTTTTGTGGATCATTATGTTAGTAGTGACAATACAATAGATAGGTAATTTTAATTTTATTTATTTATACTTTATTGTAAACACTTATACAAATGTAACGAGTACAACAGCAGGCCTTAAATATTCTTAAATAGCAAAAATCATCTTGATCTGACTGATTTCCTTGAATTGAATGACATCACGTCTTATATTCAAATTAACCATAAATATGATCTAGCTAGTAGACAATAAAGAAATGGAGATACGTGCTTGACTCCCATTGCCGGGATTGGGTCTCAAAGGTTTTGATCGATAGAGCTGGAGTGTTGAAAGGGAGCCCTGCAATGGGACAGTAAAAGCTGGAAATAGAAATATAATAGTAGATAAGAGTGAAATAGGACCACTCCAAGACTTCCCATAGATGTTGTAAAAGGCAACTTAGGATATACAAGCTAAACAAAGCTTATGCCTACATCAATGAGACCTCTCCAACTCGTCTGGTGACTGTTAAACTTATATGAATAACCTGAATACCAACCGAAACCTTCACGAAATAAACCGCGTACCAGATCTTCATGTTTCTTAAAATAAATAAGACGCAAAAAAGTGTTTTTGCACAAAGCTTTCAAAATCCTCTTTCCTAATCTTAGATTTAAAAATATCCTGTTAACACTTCCACTGCTGAAAACGCACCGTATGTGTTTTCCTCTTTGGAATGTATCACACGAACAGCAAAGTAAGTATAGCCTTGTAGATTTGAAACTAAAAGAGGTGATGGTGATTCGGGGGGGGGGGACATGTTTTCGGTCGACACGCTTGCTGTCAGACGCCTGTCAAGTTGACAGTTTAGATCAAACGGAGTACGATTTGGGCTTTTTAACTGTCAAAGTACTAATCCATCCGAAAGTGACGGATGATGACATCACGAAATGTGTTACGGATTACCTTTTAGTTTACGCCTCACGTACGACTGCCGTCGATAAACAATGGAGTAACCCTTCTGACTTACAAGAAGACCGTGAAAGAATAACTAAGAATTTAATTCAGAACAAAGTAGCGTTGTCTGTTCCCTGAGATACGAGGTAGCACTAAATTTCGCGGAGATTAAATTAATATTTTATAAAGTTTCAATTTATGTTCAAAAGCGAGCTACTTGTCTGCAATAAAAATAATTATGTGGCTTATAGGGAGCAAGGGAAGCTTATTTTAAACCCTTTTAGATATTAAAAGGGAAGTAATTAAAACTTTAGAAAACGAGCCCAGTGCGCTGCTTTATCAATTTTTTATTATTTTTTGTTAGTACCACCCTATTATACTTTATTACCGGGGTCGTTATCCTATCAGTCTCGAAATTGGTTTTATTACAAGAAATACCTATAAATAATGAATGAGGAGGATAATATTTTGGAGTGACGAACCAATTAGAGGGACCGATGACAAGTAATGGCAAGTAAACAACACCAGTAATTGAATTTATTTTAAAATACGTAGGTGGGAATTACCAAGGTATCGTACTAATTCCCACCTACGTATTTTATTCATGTGTGTTGAAATATTTCAAACAACAGTAAGATTTTATTTAGGTATGACATCGCTTTGTAGGATGATATTTAAAATCGTCTTAAAATTTATATCGTGACCCTTGATCTTGAGGAATAATTTATCTGTGTAGTTTATTATACATCAAATCAACACTGTCACAGCCACAGGAAGTCTTCTGTTGGACATAGGCCTCCCACCAAGGATTTCGACGATCTATTGCCAGTGGGACCTATTGAAGGGAATATTCCGAATTTACGAGAATATGCCTATTATAAAACTTAGATATTTCCAACATTTCCGTAAATATTTCCAATATTTCCGTAAATATTCCCAATATTTCTGTAAACATTTCCAGTATTTTCGTGAATATTTGTCTTAATTTCTATTTTTAGAATCTTTACGGGAATATTCCCAAAGTTTCCAGGGACAGCATATCGCTACCTGCATCCAGCGTTTTCCTGTAACCTTCTGCTCAGGTTATCTGTTTATCCTATTAACTAGCAGTTGCCTGCGTAGACTACACAAATTAGATTTTTTTGTAAACTGGGGTTGCAATTTATTAAAATCCAATTAATGGATTATTATTTTTTACTTACTGCTAATTTAAAAAATGTCATGTGTCTCGCTTTTAAAATGACAAAGATTCATACAAACTGCCAACCCCTTTTTCACCCCCTTAGGGATGGAGTTTCCAAAAATCCTTTCTTAGCGGACGTTTCCTAGTCACAATCTACCTTTCTGCCAAATTTCAACTTCATTGGCTAAGTAGTTTTCAAAATTTTGTGATGAGTGAGTGATTTTTGCTTTTATATTTATATAGATATTCTAAATGCGAAAGATCATATGGATGTCTGGATGTATGTCTAAACGGCTGAACGGGTTGGATCAATTTGGTTTGTAGATCTTATTACCTGGATTGAAAAAATTAATACTTTTTATCCCGGTAAAATATAAGGTTTTTGAGGGATTGCCGAATATTTCATGCGGGCAATGGCGTGGGCATCAGATATAAGTATAAAAGATACAAATTGATTCTCAAAAGTATACATCCTGTTTTACTTACTTTGGCGTTAAATTTAATTCTAATACGAAGACTGGGCCTTTCCCAGAATAAGGGTTAAAAGTTCTCGTTACTTCCATAAGTTGCTTATTTCAAATAGTATAAATAGAATTGGTAATAATAATAATAAAAGACTCTCTCGCTAGATGGCTGGATCAAGGGTCAGATTCAGAAGGCAGTACTCCTGGACACGGCACGTATTGTCAGGAGGTTTCTCTCTCTGCGGCCCTAACCGCCGGTAGCTTGGGCCTTGCTCCGCCCCCTTGGCCTGCCAGCGGGCAGCTAGGTTAGGTTTTTGTAATGTGTATATATTTTGTACTATGTTTTTTTATATTTTACTTTTTATAGACATATTATAAATCCTAGCTTAAGATCAAAATGAAATAAAGAGAATAATAATAATTCTTCATTTCTCCCAAATAAATAACCAATTTTACAGTACAGTTTTTAAAAGCAAAACTTTGATTTATACTTACAGCCAGACAAGAAAGGTAGCATAGGTCCAAGTATTGTCCTAGGAAGAATACATAGTCTATATAGTAACACATTTATATACATATTTAGTTTCTGTGGGATGATAGTGATGATATTTATGGTCAGAATCATCTGCCGATCGATGTGGATCCATGCTATCATCTAGCTGAAGTATCCAAGAGTCCTTACTTCAAACATATAATGATCTTAGAAAGATACTGTACTGATTTTATTTGTTTCAAATACTAACTAGTAATAAATAAATACTTAGGAGCAAGGTGGCTTGGCGGGAGTACGAATTACTAACGCTATAACAAGGTAAATGACACCACTTGGATGGGCGGCCACAAGTGGCATACGAATTTCTCAAGCTCATCTGTGCTTCAAAAACCCGCTAAGCCGCGCATTATATAGCAGTCGTCAAGCTATGTCAGATGCCTTTAGGCATCTTGTCTCCAGTGTTGACAACTTACACACACGAAATACAGAACAAAACTGGCAATGAGGCAAAGTGTGGTAGAGCCACGTTACCAAAAGGTACCAAAGAAGGTTACAGGAAATAGGAACAGAGGAAGGCCTAAATAAAGGTGGATGGAGTGCGTTAAGTGAGCCGCTAGGTGGATTGACGTTAAGTGAGCCGCTAGGTGGCTTGACGTTAAGTGAGCCGCTAGGTAGATTGACGTTAAGTGAGCCGCTAGGTGGCTTGACGTTAAATGAGCCACTAGGTGGCTTGACGTTAAGTGAGCCGCTAGGTGGATTGACGTTAAGTGAGCCGCTAGGTGGCTTGACGTTAAGTGAGTCGCTAGGTGGCTTGATGTTAAGTGAGCCGCTAGGTAGATAAAGTGTTTGTATTGTATCCAATTCTGCAGACATTTACGACTAAAAATGTATATATTTTTTAAAATGAACTTATTAAGACCTTTCATTTGATACCCCACTCGATATCAAAACAAAAAAAAATATTTTTTTTGTATGTAACGTTCGTTACATGATTTTTTTGCATACAAAATGGAGCCTATGTCACCCAGACGATAACGACGAATCGATTAACATATCTTTTATAAAAATTGGATAAGTTGTTTGGATGCTACGGTGGAACACACAAAGATATCCACATACATACATACATAGACTGCTAGAATCATTACCCTTCCCTTTGATAGAGGAAAATGGAAAAATACATCTGTCCCGACCCCACGTAAAGTAGGATAAGGTGAGGAAGAAGAAGTAGCAAAGTGTGGTAAGTGTGACATGGACAAAACTAGGATTGTTGATGTGAAATGAAAAACCGCAACGACGACCTACTTCTGCCAAATGCACTCAGAACGCTGGACGTCACTACGAAGTTTGCCTAAGGCGGGTGACGCAAAATAGTTGACCGAGTGACGATTTTAGAAAATATGAGAAACGGTGGATGGAAACGGTTTTGCAACGCATCGCATGAAGGAGGTATCATTTATTATTATAAATTTGTATGCTGGCCATTTGTTTTTCTTCCGCCAGATTCAAATGTTTTTTGTAGTGTTTTGTTGGCTAATGCTCTTGTACGTACATTTTATATCGCGTTTTGTACAAAATATTAAAATAACCCACAGTGATTACCACTATATATCATATGCGTCACTAAGGCTTGAAACTATATTAAACGGAGGTGGGAGCGGAATTCCGCACGTAGGCTCGCGCGTGGTCTACGCGTCTCCCTTCGCGGAGACCGGATTGCGGAGTGTCAACTAGTTCAATTTTAACGACGCACTATTACAGTCGTTTCGAGCCGTGGCTGCGGCCGCCGCGACTACAAACTATGGAAACAGCCCGCGTGGCAGCCCGCGTCGCACACCACGCCGCGTGTCCGTGGACGCGGTCTAACGCAGTTTCAAGCCAAGTATATGGAGTAATAAGGTGGATATAACTTACCAACAACTTGTAGGTAGCCCACTTGACTGATCATGGGGTTGGTATTTACTTGACACATGTAGTACCCCCTATCTTCCTGCTGGACCTGATTGACATGCAGTAGCCAGGTCATGGCGTTGTCGTGAGACACGCTGAACCTCGCCAACCGCGTGATGACGTGCCGGTGGATGGTCAGGATCATCTGTCGGTCGATGTGGATCCATGCCACCTAAAGACAAAAGATAATATTGGTGTTATAGTGTTAGTTAGTGCAATTCAATGCTATATTAAGGGATAGAGACCTCTATAGATGCAGCCATCTTACTTTTTAGATAAAAAGATACTAAAAGGCCTCTTCATGTTGGCTTTGTCCCAATGAACGCCTCAAAGGACCAGGTCCCTATGGACCCGTGGCTGGAAAGCGTACCGACAATAATTTCCACGCTTATCTCAATTATTGAAACTTTATGACACTTTATAAACTTTTTTTGCGAAGTGGTATACCTCTACATACCTATGTAAGGAATGACGCTGGGACAAAATTTTATTTGATTTTACATGGAACTGTGCATCTACAAAAATAGATGATCGAATCGCAAGACTAAAAATGCTCTGTCTGCCCCGTTAGGAATAAAGACGTGAATGTGTATTATTTTCCCCAGACCAGCATATTTTACAATAACAATGTTTAAATTAATATACGTTAAATTATAAATATTATTTCAACCCAAAACTTCCGTATTTGCGTAACCGCGCTTTAACTAACAACATTCAATACGCTCGCAAATATTTTCGGAAGCAAACTTTGTGCTATAAAAGTTTCATATATAAAATAGAACTTTGTTCCGTTGCAATATTTACGTGGGCTACTGGCCAGCCACACTGGTGTAAATTTAACTGTACGAGTACCTAAATAACAAATAAAAAAAGCACGGAACTAATACGAGTACTTCATAATAAATTCTCGGCCGTACTGAATTTTCCTTTCAAAGTGTCATGTACATTTTTATCACTGGAAAAAGTTTTTTTCGTTTAGGATGTTCAAATGATACTTATTTAAGGCCGTACCTGAATTTTCCGGGGTCCAGTGCTGCCCCCATTTCAAATAAATATTTCAAAGAAAACGAAGACATCATTTAAAATTTTGCTACTACCAAGTCCCAGGTAACCCTTCAAACTATTTTATGAACTGCTGTTTACAGTTTAAAGTGAGAACGTTAAGCTTTGCCACGCACATTTGCGAAAAACGGCCACTTTTGGCTAATGTGCGTAGTGAAGCTTAACGTTCTAATTATAAACTATAAACAGCAGTTCATAAAATACTTTGAAGGGTTATCTAGGACTTGGTAGTAGCAAAATTTTAAATGATGTCTCCGTTTTTTTTTTTAAATGATTTATTTAAAATGGGGGCAGGACTGGACCCCGGAAAATTTACGGCCTTAATTGGGACCTCTAACTTGCACAGACAAAATGGGAAGGATTTCCCACTATGCTTTACGTTACTAAAAGAAAGTAGTGGGCAATGAAAATGGCTGTACAGTGTACACAGATAAGATTAGTCATAATAAACTAAGAGGAACAAGTTCATACATTACATTTTAATTAACACAACAATTTTGCTATTATTTTATCAAACAAGTACACTTATCACATCACACACTCTTTCTATGTATCATGTAAATGTGATGCACTATTTTTTTATTTAATGGCTATATTAAGTTGTCTTTTACAAATGCAGATATGGATAAACGCTGGATGCAGGCCGCTTCCGATCGGTCGTTTAGGAAATCCTTGGGGGAGGCCTATGTCCAGCAGTGGACGTCCTGTGGCTGATATGATGATATTTTTTAAAGAAAAGCATTTACAAAAATTAATGCTTAGATTTTAAAACATTATTAAACACTACTAGATGCTTTCACAGCAGACTTTTCCAGCAAAGAACACAGCTTAGCTTCTGCTGATTAAAATATCCTAAAGTTTAATTCTACAACCCTGTTATTTTATGCTGCAACTCAGTCAGGAAATTGGAATTGTACCACACAGTGGGCACTTGTTCTGGATAAGGTGTCGCCAATCTAAATTTCTAAAATATTTGCAGCAGCTTTCCGGTTAATATAGACTCGCATATTATAGATATGAGGTGATTAAAGCCTCAACTACTGAGTCTGTCGGTAAGCTATATTTGAAATAATTAAGTTTCGTTTACCTTACAGGTATGGGAGAAAAGTATAAACTTAGAATGTCCCAGCTGCATCCCATTAGGGATAAAGAAGTGATTGTATGTATGTATAGGTTATATGTTGGTACTTATCTAATTTAAATTTGTAATATAATTTACAATAGTTGTCCGGCTCAAGTGACGATACCATTTTTTAAATAAAACGGGTCTAATTTTTATTTGAAAAACGGTATTTTAGTCTATATGGATATAAAAAAAACTTAAAAATATATTATTCATATAGATTAGGCTAAAAACAATTGGAAACTGTGAGTTTCAGTTCAAAAAATCCTATCCAAATCCTAATCCTATCCTAATCCTAACTAATATTATAAATGCGAAAGTGAGTTTATATATTTGTTTATTTTGTTTGTTACCTCTTCACGCTTTATCTACTGAACCAATCGTCTTGAAACTTCGCATACCCATAGTTAGAAGTACTAAGAAGGATATAGGGTACCTTTCATCCCGAAAAATGTAATGTTCCCGTGGGATTTGGGATACGCGAGCGAAGCCGCGGGCAAAAGCTAGTAACAAAATAAATTTTAAAATTCAATTCAAAGTTTCCTGTTAATATAATCTGTTTTAAACACGAAAAGGTCGTCATGCTATTACGTCATATACGACCGTGTAAACTAAAGTGTCAACTGTCAAAATACATACATCAGCGCAATTGTTTACATGCATAACTGACGTTATTACTGGTGTAACGCTGCTCCAACGTTTTCGGAAATTTACGCGTGAAGCTCAGATTAAATATCTAGTGAAGTTTGAAAATGTAAAATTTTAATGCATTTTCATGGCTCTTCTTCATCTAAGCGCGTTCCCGGTTGCATCCTCAGCTGTGCTGTTTCGGATCCCGGGGTGCGCTTTTCCGCTTCTTCTTCTCCCAATATAACTTGCATGTCAATGGTCACCCAAGGATCCCAAAGACCTTGCAAAATGGAGAAGAAATAGCCGGAACAGTTTAAATGATTTGGCTATAGTTTTACGACCGACCGCCTGCCTGACGTCAACCCTTTTTGGGAATGTATTTGTGCGAAAAGTTTTACAACCAGCCGCCGCCCGACGTTAACCCTCCTTGGGAATGCAATTGTAGCACGTATCGATTGAATGAAAAATTTGGTTTTTTATGTGGTTTATTAGCAGAATGGAATCCGATTTAGACACATTAAATGGGTTAATACCCTATTATTACGTTTAATGGCCGTGTGATAACGGCAAAGTAGAATACAATTTGTAAACCCCTTAGAGGCGAATAAGGGAGTATAGGTAACAAATAACTGAAACGAAAAGACTTTATGCCATCTACTGCTATTACCAACCCAACTGCTCAGCGTGATGATTATGGGCATAACAGCGAACTTATATAGGTTGTGAAGGACGTTTCATTTACCTTTCAATGTATATCTCAGAACATGTATGGTCATGTCTTGCTGAAACCGGCAAGCTACGAGGGAAACTAATGCATAGTCATGCCGCCTCCGCCGGGGCCCGACAGGTGTGGTATAGACCCAAGAAATGCTGGCTTGACGCCGACAAGGTCGATATGCGTGCTAATGGTGTTACAACCAAGGATGCTCAAGACCGTGCGAAGTGGAGAAGGAAAAGCCGGAAAGCGGACCCCGGGCATCACAGCATTGCAGCTGAGGATGCAACTGGGAACACGCTGAGATGAGAGAGAGAGAGAAAGAGTATATATATCCCAGAACATAACTAGACTAAGAGTATTATGTACCGTTCTCTTTTATTTTTTTTTTCCATTGGCACGCATTATTATTAAAACAAAAGCTCGCGAGGGGCAGACCTCTATTATTTTAGGCTGAAAGTTTTTCTTTTTGGGATTTTTGGGTTGGAACCGCAGAAAGTGTCCGCCAATGTGCGACGCAATTTCTAACATTATTACTAATAAATATCTATTAAATTTTTAACTAATTTTGTATTAATTTCTTACGTTAATTGAGGTATTGGGGCTAACATAGAAATATTTTCAGCTTTTATAAAATAACGGAGGTCTGCCCCTCGCGGGCTCTTGGGTTACATCCTTGACGACTTCCGGTTGAGCTACCGTTTCTTGGGTCTGCCCCTTCTTCTGCTTAGCAAAATTGGCGCAGCCAGACATTATTCTGTAACTAGCGGGACTTTACAAGACCAGCATAGAAGGCTCTCTTTTTTTTTTTTTTTTTATTAGAAATTTGAGTGCCTTTGACCTCTATCTAGCCTGATGGGAAGCTAAGATGAGGTCTAAGGTGTATCACGCAGACTCAAAAATTGTCAGATTTGTCTTAAAAAAACAGTACAAAATATATTCGATACAGCACGTTAGTAATTATATTATCTTTGGTACAGCGCAATCAAGCAGAATTATCGAACAGAAATTTATTGGGTTATTAAAGAACTTGAAGTGGGTGCAAAGTAAAGGGAGTATTTTACCTTAAGGTGAATACCAAGCAGAAGTGGCGCCTTCATTGGTTCATAAAATAATTTAAAGGGCTATCTAGTGCCTGACGGTTAGCAAAATGGAAATTTTCACCATATTTACGAGTTGACAATTTATTTAAAATGAGGGTGCTACTTCAAGGTCAATTGCTTTTAACTTCACCTTAATGAGTGAAAATTAACGAGAGTGTCCTGAGTGGAGAGATTGCTCGGGGTAGAGATAGGTGTAAAAAAGCAGGGGCCTTTGCCCAGCAGTGGGACAAAATAAATTGGAAAAAAATGTGACATATAATGCATAGTCTGAAAATGAGATGAATAATGACATTTAGCTGTCATATGTCAACGTCAAAGTGACAGTTTAGTTTTTTTCTGCTCTTGATTATCTACGCTAGTTCTCTTTGATCTGGCCTACATTCGTGTGGCATATAATATAACATATAATATTGCTCTATGTTTTGTAAAATAAATTCAATAATCCAGTAACCGCCGCTGTTTTTTTTGTCTCAAAACCTGCTTAAACTCAATAAAGTGCTGATTTAGTTTGTTGATGTGAGGTCAAACCGTTCGTACATTTGAAATGTAATAAGTATCATAGACTTAACTTGCTCTAAAGAGTACCGGAAAAATTTAAACGCAAATGCAACTTAACATTTACGACCCACTCCCATTTAAGTTGATCCCGAAATCCCCAAATGCAGATAACTGGCGCGACCTCAAAGCCTTAGCACAAACAAATCCAGGGAACTAAGTCTCGAGGCAACGCACACTGTTTACTTTGACAAAGTCGCAGCGACGCTAAATTCGCCCGTCGCCGCCGCAGCATACAACCGTATCGTTGCCGCACTGCGCAACAGTCAATATGTTGCATATTTTATAAGCGTTCTCAACTTTACGCCGACTGTATCTGCCTTTATGTCAGAGTCAGATTGCGAGGAAGAAGTTTGTTTTCATGGCGTTGGATTATTTAAGCGGAACGTGTTTGCTGATTGACTTTTTACTCGGAATCGATATGACCCATGCCACGAGCTGATGCGCTTTACGATAGCATACGAGATAGTATTATTTTATTTATATTTAACTAGTAATTCTATTGGAATTTACCCATTACCACCGTTCCGCTCCGGAAAAGACTTGCTATAGGGGCTCAGATAGACGAGTGACAGTGTGCCAGCGATAGCTCGGTTGCAAACGTTCGCGAGGTCGCGAACTGTCACTGACACAATGTCGCTCGTCATAAAATAATTACCTATATAAGATAGATTTCATGTCAGTCAGAAGAACAAGTCTACAAATGGGACATAGGCAATCTCTAAGGATTTCCAAAATGTTCGATTGGAAGCGATATAAATCCAACGTTTTAGTGTAAATACAACCTTGCTCCAGTGGCCTAAACAATTACAAGTGGGCGTCCTTCTCCACACTTGTCAATATGTGGTCATCATTTGAGAAAATTACTGTCTCAGTAGCCACAGGTTCGTCACGATGAGCTCTGCCCTCTGCCATTTCAATGAGGTAATTACATTAATATTATATATATATATATATATTTAATCTAATCTTTGTAAGCACAAAAAAGGTTAACGATATCCTCTAAGGGATTTAACAGGGGTAGAAAGTTTGAACAGAAATCTTGCCTGAAAGTTTTTCAATAAATTAAATTTTATATTTTCTGTTTAAGTGTAGTGAGTCAACTTTAGTACTACTGGAAAGTAGTCGTAAATTTACAAAAGTACTCGGGCATAACTGTAAATTGGCACAAACCGGGCTGCATTTTAAAACTGGAAGTAAAATATTGAAGTCTTTACTTTTAAATAGTCTTGTTAAAAGGAAGCAAGGAAAAGGTAGACGGACTTTTAGAGCTGCAAGTTACAATTAAGATATATTTCACTAGCGGCCCGCCCCGGCTTTGTACGGGTATGTATTATACATATAAACCTTTCTCATGAATCACTTTATCTATTAAAAAAAACCGCATCAAAATCCGTTTCGTAGTTTTAAAGATCTAAGCATACATAGGGATAGACAGTGGGAAGCGACTTTGTTTTATACTATGTAGTGATTAAAACTTCTGTGAGATAAATCCATAATTGATTAAGTTAAAACGGTTGACTACGTGATATAGTCGGAAAAGGCCGACCAGGTTTCGATCGACTTAGACGATCATCTTAAGGGCGAGTATCAGCGGCGACTCGACGATGGCGCTGTCCGCTCAGCACTGAGGGCTGCCTCTCGTGTCACCGCCCGTGCCTCCGCTCGCTGTGCTTGACTCGAAACGATGACTGCTGGTAGTTTCGCCGATACTGGCGAGGTTCTCAATCTTGTAAGCGGTGTCTCTTCGCAGCTTTCCGCGTCTGGTGTAACTAAAGCACTTGTGTGTACTGAGCTGACTGTGTCAATACCTCTTGTTGATGTACCACCCGAGCTTTTTAAAGCTTGCAGCACGGGTTTCCAGGCAGCCGGTAATCCCCATCCACCATCGCGATTGAAGTTCGGAAGTCTACTTATTTCAATGGCCTCCCGGATTTTGCGCGGGACGTCAGCTTTCTCCCTTGATAAGACTTTCTTTTTAAGAAATAGTATTTTATTATTGTTGGCTTTATTAATATAGGCTGGCAAAGACAGGAAAAAAAAAAATAAGTCGTGGTAGTAATTATTGAACGTTCCAGGGAGGTATAGGCTACAAAAAACAGGCAGCAGCGTCCACCAACCCGTGGGTGTGGTAATTATGGGCAAATACTTCTGATATTGGGAGAAATCTTTAGTCTGACAGTGAACTTTCGGGCTGATAAATAAGAGAGTAAATGATTGGTGGCCACTCCACTGCTCCTACCTTCCCTCTATTGGCATGAAGGGCCATTTAGGTGTTCGTGGGTCTGAGTCCCACATAACTGCTCCACTGTCCCCGCAGTGGAATGGCATGCGATAGCATTTTCACCTCGTTAAAAAAAAGTTGGCGAATAAAAAGGCAGTATAAAAAAAAATAAGTAATTTTTTACTTATATCTAGTGCCTTTGTGAGCTGTAGAAAGACCTCGCGAAAAATATGTCTTATTTTTTAGTTTTCAAACGAATTTTTACTGAAGCTAAAACGATGCTTTGCTTGCTCGGACAATTAAGTTGATCTAATTCTGCAATTGGATTTGGAGGCTGAAGTCGCCTACGTCCGAAAGCAAATACATATGAACTCTGCACATACAAATGTGCCCTTTGGGTGGTACTAAACGAGCTGACAACGCCTAGCATCTGGCGGTGGATATAATGACCCGAACCCATACAGGGCTTTCCCTGGAAAGTAGAGGCTATAGGGGCCTAGAGGAATTAAAAAGCATCTAAACATCTTGGCGTAGAAGGCAAGCGAAAACCACTGCGGTTCTCTCAGAGAATACCTGTATACGGACACATCATAACGCTCTGCTCACTAGCAGATAAATTCTTCAAAAAACAAAGAAAAAATACAAATCTCCAAAAACAGAATATTTTTTTCTACTTTCCTTAAAAGGGTTGAGACCAAGTAAGACGGGATTATAATACGATACATATAATACTGGCACAAAAAAGTCCGGGCTTGCAATAAATATTGTAATACTCAAAGAACATTGGCGTCTGTTCTTGTGCTCGTGCGTGTGATGTGGGCTTAGGTTTGTGGGTTTTTTCAATGCCGAGAAATATGTGATAAAATATGAGTGAATTTTATTAGACCATATATTATTATCTATACTAATATTATAAAGCGGAAGAGTTTGTTTGTTTGTTTGTTTGTTTGTTTGTTTGTTTAAAGGCGCTAATTTTAGGAACTATTGGTCCGATTTGAAAAATTCTTTTTTTGTTGGGTAGTCCATTTATAGAGGAAGGCTTAAGGCTATATAACATTACGTTCCGACAACCACGCGAACGAAGTCGCGGGCACAGCTAGTTATATTATAAAAAAAATAATTTTTTATATTGATAACGATAAAACAAGACCTATAAATCTAGCTAAGTTTTGAGTATGTTCTACAGTGCAACAAACACTTTTATAAAAAATATATTGCAATAAATACTACTGTAATACTACTGTAGAATAAACCGGCAAGTGCGAGTCGGACTCGTACATGAAGGGTTCCGTACCACCGCAAAATGTTTTAAAACGCTGAAGAAACACGTTTCTTGTATGACGACCCCCTTTAATCATTATTAACTTTATCTTATTTATAGTATTTGTTGTTATAGTGTTTATAGTGATACTCGGTGAAAATTTCAGGTGTCTAGCTATTCCGGTTCAAGAGATAGAGCTCTGTGACAGATCGAGTTAAAAACGCTAAAAAAAACAGGTTTTTTGTACAACGACCCCCTTTAATTTTCAACTTTTTTATTTTTGGTATTTGTTGTTATAGCGGCCACAGTAATACATAATCGGTGCAAATTTCAGGTGTCTAGCTATTACTGTTCAAGAGATAGAGCCCTGTGACAGACGGACGGACAGACGGACAGACGGACAGACGGACAGACGGACAGACGGACAGACGGACAGACGGACAGACGGACAGACGGACAGACGGACAGACGGACAGACGGACAGACGGACAGACGGACAGACGGACAGACGGACAGACGGACAGACGGACAGACGGACAGACGGACAGACGGACAGACGGACAGACGGACAGACGGACAGACGGACAGACGGACAGACGGACAGACGGACAGACGGACAGACGGACAGACGGACAGACGGACAGACGGACAGACGGACAGACGGACAGACGGACAGACGGACAGACGGACAGACGGACAGACGGACAGACGGACAGACGGACAGACGGACAGACGGACAGACGGACAGACGGACAGACGGACAGACGGACAGACGGACAGACGGACAGACGGACAGACGGACAGACGGACAGACGGACAGACGGACAGACGGACAGACGGACAGACGGACAGACGGACAGACGGACAGACGGACAGACGGACAGACGGACAGACGGACAGACGGACAGACGGACAGACGGACAGACGGACAGACGGACAGACGGACAGACGGACAGACGGACAGACGGACAGACGGACAGACGGACAGACGGACAGACGGACAGACGGACAGACGGACAGACGGACAGACGGACAGACGGACAGACGGACAGACGGACAGACGGACAGACGGACAGACGGACAGACGGACAGACGGACAGACGGACAGACGGACAGACGGACAGACGGACAGACGGACAGACGGACAGACGGACAGACGGACAGACGGACAGACGGACAGACGGACAGACGGACAGACGGACAGACGGACAGACGGACAGACGGACAGACGGACAGACGGACAGACGGACAGACGGACAGACGGACAGACGGACAGACGGACAGACGGACAGACGGACAGACGGACAGACGGACAGACGGACAGACGGACAGACGGACAGACGGACAGACGGACAGACGGACAGACGGACAGACGGACAGACGGACAGACGGACAGACGGACAGACGGACAGACGGACAGACGGACAGACGGACAGACGGACAGACGGACAGACGGACAGACGGACAGACGGACAGACGGACAGACGGACAGACGGACAGACGGACAGACGGACAGACGGACAGACGGACAGACGGACAGACGGACAGACGGACAGACGGACAGACGGACAGACGGACAGACGGACAGACGGACAGACGGACAGACGGACAGACGGACAGACGGACAGACGGACAGACGGACAGACGGACAGACGGACAGACGGACAGACGGACAGACGGACAGACGGACAGACGGACAGACGGACAGACGGACAGACGGACAGACGGACAGACGGACAGACGGACAGACGGACAGACGGACAGACGGACAGACGGACAGACGGACAGACGGACAGACGGACAGACGGACAGACGGACAGACGGACAGACGGACAGACGGACAGACGGACAGACGGACAGACGGACAGACGGACAGACGGACAGACGGACAGACGGACAGACGGACAGACGGACAGACGGACAGACGGACAGACGGACAGACGGACAGACGGACAGACGGACAGACGGACAGACGGACAGACGGACAGACGGACAGACGGACAGACGGACAGACGGACAGACGGACAGACGGACAGACGGACAGACGGACAGACGGACAGACGGACAGACGGACAGACGGACAGACGGACAGACGGACAGACGGACAGACGGACAGACGGACAGACGGACAGACGGACAGACGGACAGACGGACAGACGGACAGACGGACAGACGGACAGACGGACAGACGGACAGACGGACAGACGGACAGACGGACAGACGGACAGACGGACAGACGGACAGACGGACAGACGGACAGACGGACAGACGGACAGACGGACAGACGGACAGACGGACAGACGGACAGACGGACAGACGGACAGACGGACAGACGGACAGACGGACAGACGGACAGACGGACAGACGGACAGACGGACAGACGGACAGACGGACAGACGGACAGACGGACAGACGGACAGACGGACAGACGGACAGACGGACAGACGGACAGACGGACAGACGGACAGACGGACAGACGGACAGACGGACAGACGGACAGACGGACAGACGGACAGACGGGCAGACGGGCAGACGGGCAGACGGGCAGACGGGCAGACGGACAGACGGACAGACGGACAGACGGACAGACGGACAGACGGACAGACGGACAGACGGACAGACGGACAGACGGACAGACGGACAGACGGACAGACGGACAGACGGACAGACGGACAGACGGACAGACGGACAGACGGACAGACGGACAGACGGACAGACGGACAGACGGACAGACGGACAGACGGACAGACGGACAGACGGACAGACGGACAGACGGACAGACGGACAGACGGACAGACGGACAGACGGACAGACGGACAGACGGACAGACGGACAGACGGACAGACGGACAGACGGACAGACGGACAGAAGGTATCTAAATTAAAAATATGTATATAACATAAGTAAATATATGCACTCATGGTACAGACTTGAAAGGCGTAAGTTCAAATCTCGTGGGAAAATGATGTTGTGTTCAGATGTTTTTAATTTCTGCTTGCAGCTGCTTCTCTTCCCGCGCAGATCGTAAAAGCCGATGGAGGAAATAGGCGAAAATCCGAATCGCAGTAAAAGCGATGCGGCTAGCAACCCATCACTATTTTGATTGATTTTTTTACCTTCTTGCCCACCATCACGCTAAAAGGTTTTTGGGTCTTGAGGCCCTGGGAGCTGTTTGCTGTTTGTTTGCAAGACCCAAAGTGCTCTGTCTGCTCTATTAGAGATAAAGACATAATAGTATGTTTTTAATTTAGATATTGTTCCGAGCATTTTACCCGTGTGCTTCCGGGTTATAATAGGACCACTCCATCTCTTCCTTTGGATGTCGTAAGAAATGTCTAAAGGATTAAACACAAACATCTCCTGCTACATTTGCATTCCCAAGGAGAGTTAACGTCGGGTGGCTGCTGGTTGTAAAAATTTTCGCACAAATACATTCCCAAAGAGGGTTGACGTCAGGCAGGCGGCCGGTCGTAAAACTATACTGTTTTGGCTATTTCTTCTCCATTTCGCAAGGTCTTTGACATCCTTGGGTGACCATTGACATGCATGTTGTATTTGGAGAAGAAAAAGCGGGAAAGCGGACCCCGGGCTCCGAAGCAGCACAGCTGAGGATGCAACCAGGAACGCGCTTAGACGAAGAAGAAAAAGAATGTTCCGAGCATTTAAATACTATTTAAATCAATAACATTTGGCTACTGTTTGAGGCAGGTCGTCAGTTACGTTATAAAAGGTAGGTAACCGACATTAAACAATAATGGCTACTATCGGGGTCGTATATCGCAACATGTAAAAACTTGTTACATCGAATAAACACGGGTTACTCGAACCCGCTAAGTATGTGTTGGATTGAATAAAGAATAAAAAGCCGAGCTTACGGCAGCTTTGCGAACTTGCCGCTCTGCTTGTTTAAGCGACGCGATTAAAGGGGATTACGGGACAACTTTATGACGAATGGAACTTTATTAGCGAGGTGTTGGATGGAGGATTTAAGTTTAGCGGTCGGTGTTAGAATGTTATACTTCTTCGCATCTTATCGTGTTCTAGGTTGCATCTGTTGATGTCAGAATAGTTGTGTGCCTCAATAAATTAGTTTTTGTGGCCACCGATAGATGGTGCTGTTCAATATTGAAACTAGCTATGGTTTCTTTTATTATATCGAATTTTTAATATTCTATAAAAAAGTTGAAAACCAGTGCAGTGACAGCATCTTCCGAGAGTTTACACATTACGCCGCCGCGGAAGCGGTTTTCGCCTCTGCGACGCCGTGCGCTTGGATTGTTAGTATTTTTATTGACTCTTACACACAATGCCGCCACGGCGACGTAATGTCATAGAAGACAGTAAGAGTATATAGAACGGAATCTCCTAAGGTCCCGCGCAATATGCGTCCCAGTTCCCTGTCCCCGCACCTCTCCCCCGTTCTTGCCTTGTCGCAGGGCGAGAGCGGGTGAACACACACTGCACGGCGCATGCGGCCGCACAAGAACGGGGGAGAGATGCTGGGACGGGGAACGGGGCGCATATTGCGCGTACCTTAGGAGATTCCGTTCTATATACTCTTACTGTCTTCTGTAGTAATGTGTAAACCACTCTTAGCTGTACTGTTTCGGAGCACAGAGATATTTTTAAAGATTTGGATTTCTTTGAATACCAAAAAGGCCAAGAAAAAACGACTGCTACAAACGTTTGCACCCTTTGGGTACCGAACCCTAAAAAAAGAGCTGTGGTAGCGACACTGTGGCTTCCAGTCTAGGGTAGGACCACTCTATCTCTTCCTGTGGATGTCATAAGAGGACACTAAAGGCCTAAGCATAAACATCTCGCGCTACAACTGCATTTAACCCAAAGAGGGTTTACATTGAGCGGTGGCCATTTGTAAAAATTTTCGCACAAATGGGATTGCCCAAAGAGGGCAGACATCAGGCAGGCGGTCGCCAAATCGTCAAAACTGTTCCGGCTATTTCTTCTCGGCGTGATGTTCGGCATTTATGGGTGACCATTGACATACATATCAATATCAATCTGGAGAAGAAAAAGTAGGCGTAGCTTGGGCTCCGAAGCAGCACAGCTGAGGATGCAACCAGGTACGATATAAATAGATAAGGGCAAACTACACTAATTGAGCTAGCCCCAATGTAAATTTAAACTTGTATTAAAGGATTCTAACTTAATGATACTATATTTTATAATAAATACAAAAAGATAACAATTTAAAAAATGCCATTTTCAACTTGCCCACGCTGGGGATTGAACCGAGAACCTCCAGATTAGCGGACTAGCTGTAGTTTGTAGTAGCGACGCCATGTTTGCTAATAAACTTACTCGTACTTATTTCAAAATCGATAGATACAGAAACAATGAGAAACTAAGCGGCCTCACAGCCGGTCTAATGAAGTTGTCCTCATAAATCTGCGATTTGCACAATAACCGACGATTAACAGCCTGCGAACTGTGATGAGGTGACGTCATTATTCATCTCTACTTCTGGCTGGCAATAAAGTGGCATTTGTAAGTAACTAACCAAAGATGTTTTCGCTTAGTTATTTCAGTTTATTATAACGGATGTGTGGAGTGTCGCTAGTTTAAACGTAATCCTGAAGTTAGTGACATAGACAATTGAAGAGTTAGATCAACTTAATTAAGCGAGCGAGCAATGCGTCTCCGTTTCAGCTTTGAAAAACAATCTTTCGTGTGTCCGAATTCCAGTTTTCTAGTTGTTGTCGCCTACAGGTCGCATTTATTAACCAATTTTCATGAAATTTTGTAAGTACGTTTGATAATTAAGTAGAATTTTTTACCGAGCCAGTTTGTCGAAATTTTTCAAAATGGTGGAAATATGGAGGTTGAAAACGTAAAAAATATCATATTTCAGCCATAACGAAAAATATTTAAAAAAATATTTTTTTTTTACACTTCAAATTCAATTCAAAATATCTTTATTATCATAGGATATTTATAATATCTCTTAATAATAGTCACTTTGTTTTGTTTTGCACAAATGTTGACGTCAAATCGTTATTTAAAGCTAAGTTTACGCCGCTTCCTAGGCGCAAGTGCAGAAGAAGTGGCAACAAACTGCACTGCACGTTTTCTCCAAAGACGTCAACTAACAAACTAAAAACTTAAAATTGGTTATAAAGATGGACAGAGATTACATTGTTTATTATGTCATCATCATCATCATCATCATTTCAGCCGCATAACGTCCACTGCTGGACATAGGCCTCTCCCAAGGTTTTCCAAAATTACCGATCTAGAGCGGCCTGCATCCAGCGCTTTCCAGCGACCTTGGTCAGGTCGTCTGACCACCTTGTGGGTGGGTGTCCTACGCTTCGCTTGCCAGTACGTGGTCGCCATTCGAGAACCTTTTTGCCCCATCGGCCATCGGTTCATCGCGCTATGTGTCCCGCCCACTGCCACTTCAACGAGCTAATCCGCTGGGCTATGTCCGTGACTTTTGTTCTCCTACGAATTTCCTCATTTCTGATTCGATCACGTAGAGAAACACCAAGCATAGCCCTCTCCATAGCGCGTTGAGCTACCTTGAGCCTTCTTATGAGACCCATAGTAAGGGACCACGTTTCGGAGCCATAAGTCATCACTGGTAACACACATTGATTATAAACTTTCGTCTTAAGGCACTGAGGTATTTTGGACGAGAAGACACTGCGTAACTTCCCGAACGCTGCCCAGCCGAGTCGGATTCGTCGAAAGACCTCTTCCTCGAAGCTGGAACTTCCTGCCTGGATCGATTGACCCAGGTAGATATACTGGTCTACAACTTCGAGGGTGGAGCTCCCAACAGAAACAGGTATGGGCACAACATTGACATTCGACATTACTTTCGTTTTGTCCATGTTCATTTTAAGGCCCACCTGTTGGGAAACTCTATTAAGGTCTCCGAGCATAGTACTTAAGTCCTCCATGGATTCTGCCATAACAACTATATCGTCGGCGAATCGAAGGTGAGTGATATACTCGCCATTGATGTTGATGCCATAATTATGTCATTTTGCCATGCCATAATATTGTTATATTATGTCATAATTAAATTGAATTATAAGAATTACGTAATTTAAAATAATGTCAATTTGTAAATTTAGTTTGTACCAATGTACCTAAATTATGACATGTCTAAGTATACAAACCTTTAAGAGGGACCCGCGCCAAGCTCAAGCCAGACCTTTTTGTCTTTAAGATAGTCATCGGTCCTATAATAAGCCTTCTCACAAAGTACTTTCTTTACATAAGCTTTGAATTTTCTGTCTGGCATATCAAGGATCGATTCTGACAATTTATTATAAAAAAGTATACACTTCCCCATAAAAGACTTACTGACTGTATTCAGCCTGTAATACGGGCTAACTAAGTCATTCTTATTACGTAAATTTCTATCTGTAAAATCACTTACTTTATTGAACATGGAATATTATTATGTCATAATTAAATTGAATTATAAGAATTACGAAATTTAAAATAATGTCAATTTGTAAATTTAGTATGTACCAATGTACCTAAATTATGACATGTCTAAGTATACAAACCTTTAAGAGGGACCCGCGCCAAGCTCAAGCCAGACCTTTTTGTCTTTAAGATAGTCATCGGTCCCATAATAAGCCTTCTCACAAAGTACTTTCTTCACATAAGCTTTGAATTTCTGTCTGGCATATCAAGGACCGATTCTGACAGTTTATTATAAAAAAGTATACACTTCCCCATAAAAGACTTACTGACTGTATTCAGCCTGTAATACGGGCTAACTAAGTCATTCTTATTACGTAATTTTCTATCTGTAAAATCACTTACCTTATTGAACATGGAAATATTTTTCCTTACATACATTATATTTTCAAATATGAATTGTGATGCAAAAGTAAGTATACCTATTTCCTTGAATAATTCCCTCAGTGAGTCTCGATCCTAAACCGTAAATGGCACGAATTGCTCTTTTTTGTAAAAGAAAAATAGTCTGAATGTCGGCTGCACTCCCCCATAGAAGTATCCCGTAAGACATTAGACTGTGAAAGTAACTAAAGTACACTTGTCTAGCAGTTGCTACATCTGTCAATTGTCTTATTCTCCTAACAGCGTAAGCCGCAGAGCTAAGCCTATTAGAAAGTTTATTTATATGAGCGCCCCATTGACTTACTTACATACATACACTTACCTATTAAGACGCAGCTTTTTTATTCGTACCACTTTTTCATCGGATAACCTTTGAGGGGTCAGTATTTGAGGGCTATGCAGAGATAGACTCGCGAGGTCTACGGCTCACAGAGCCACTAGTTATAATTTTTATGCAAGACTTGTTAAAATAAAATGATTTGTTCATACACACATTGTAAGTACATAATTATATAAAGGAAAGTCAATAATGCATGTAACAGTGTGTTATTGGAGAGTTTAATGTAATAAGCTGCGATATTTATGACGTAATGCGGCTCATAATGTGCTAGTAAACTTAATTTTCAGTTATCGCTACATCGCAATTTCGGAGTTTCAAAGCACTACGAATATGCATTACGATTTTCACAGATTTTTGATTGCGAAAGTGAAGTTACTGTGAAGTAAATTTATTATATTTTCAATATCCTATACCTCTTCTTATTTTTTTAAATATAAACGTACTCGTATAACTAAATAAACGTCTATTTTATACTTTTTGGTAAAAAAATCTAAGATTAAACTTCTACTACCATGAAAAAATACCACGCTACGCAAACCCCGCCAAAATCACTTACAGAAAATATAATCCGACTGTAAAAAGTAAGGTGTATTTGATTAGAGTCCCTCAGGAACGCCCTATATTTCACTCGGCAGTGTTAAATTGATTCTCAATAATGCCCTTTTAGCCGAACCTAATAACTTTTTGAGAGTTATTTTTATGGTGCCGGGTTATTTTTATTTGCCGCTGTAAACTCTGACTCGTGCGGGGTTTTTAGATACATTGATTTGTTAGTCTAGGGCTGCGTACAGTGGGCGGCTGGCAGTTTGCATCCTTATTGAACAAGTTATTGTATGTACATAAGTATGTATCGTCATCATTATTATTTTAGCCGCATAACGTTCACTGCTGGACAAAGGCCTCTTTCAAGGATTTCCAAAATGACCTATCTAGACCGGCCTGCGTCCAGCACTTTCCAGCGACTGTGTTTAGGTCTTCTGACGTAATTATATATGTTCGATTACTCGATTATATAATATTTAATTGGATACTGTTACACTATCACGTGTTAATCCCTAGGGCAGAAAGAGCATTTTAGTTATTACAGCTCTAAGCAGACAGAGCTCAGATCCGCAAGACCCAAAATCCACTGTTAGCGTAAATCCGCAGGACCCAAAGACCACTTTTAGCGTGATGTTGGGCGGGAAGGTGAAAAAAGTATTAAAAATAGTGATGGGTTGCTAGACGCATCGCCTTTTACCATGATTAGTATTTTCTCCCTTTTCCTCAATCGGCTTTTATGATCTGCGCGGGAAGAGAAGCAGCTGGTACATTGTAATTTTTTCTTTTCTCTCAGATCAGCATGGAAGAATCTTTGATTGGAACTTAATAAAATTTGATTGGCGAGCAGTTGAGATCAGCACATGTTGATTAAGTTTGAAATATGTGATTGCAAGGGGTTTGCAATGGTGTGTATTATCGTACAAAGCCATATTATGGCTTGGTACATTGAACCGACCTTATTTCGGTTTATCTTTTCAGGAGTCGTTTCGCAATAAACGCATACAACTACGCACTATGGTTTGCAGAAAAGCAGTTTGGTATATGGCGCAGAACCTAAGTCTACGGCGTAGCTCGTCGATCTACGGCGTAGCACATCAGTCTATATTTAACCCTAGTAGTTTTTAGCTTCTGCACTGAAAATAGTTTAAAAATAATGACCTTCAATATGTGATACACTACTACTTTGACTTAGATAAGTATAATAAAGGGTGTTAAATAATAAGAATAGATCCAATAAAGCCCTGACTTTTCCTTGGCTTCGGCCCGTGAAAGTCTGTAAACCGGTCAAGCAACCGAGAAAAATAAAACATAAAATAAAAAATAATGCTAAAGCATTATTTTTTTTTATTTTATGTTTGGTAACTTTGTGTCTGTAATTTATTACAGACACAAAGTTTCCAAACGTTTCTATATTCCATTCAAAAGTTTCCATATAAATTATAAATTAAATTAAATTAATACCGTTTTGGTAACAATAAAAATAAATAATAATATTATGGTAAATTTAATTTAGCTTGGCGGCAATAGCCAACCAGTGAGAGGTTGAGATCTCACGGCCAGATTCTACACAATGCTGTTTTTACACATGGTTTTATTTATAATAAAAACCATATGAATTTAGTTTTTTGTTAAGTTGGTAGTTTAGCTTTTTGTTGTAAAGTTATGTTGATTGAGTCAAACCTTATCCTATTTAGACTTATCTTTACTTAGAATTATCTGTGGCAGCTAGCCGTATCCAAAGAGAAAGTAATATAGAGCAGTATCTTATCTATACTTCTATACTAATATTATAAAGAGGAAAGATTTGTACCTATTTTTGTATGTTTGTAATGAATAGGCTCCAAAAGTACTGGGCCGATTCGCCGACGGGCGAAGCCGGGTTGGACTGCTAGTGAGAAATAAAGACACATGTGCTTGTACGAGAAAAAGAGTATATACTTTTGTGAAATCATATTATCTCTGTTATTATATATTATTGTTCGTGACCATGTAATTTTTAATTACAGGGCTGTGGCAGTGAAACGCACGTGCATGATAATGTTCTTTTTTGTAATTCGAGTTGCATAATGTATAGTACAACATTATACCATTCGTTTGGATGACATTATGGTTACTATGATAACGGTTGTTGCTCTGTTTCAAAAATTTTTATAGAGGATTAACAAGTATAGCATGGGTGTAAATAAAATTTTGAAAACAGCCCAATATTTGCAACCATAACCCGATTATGTATGTAACGACTCCCAAGGGCGCTGTATTGATCTAGTTACAAAATTTGTGAAATTGCGTTTAATGCCACGCGGAATAATTAGCGGCATTTAGAGTAAATAGCAGCCTCCATGAATAAGTGAATTGGCAGGCCTTAGCTTGCAATGAATGCGATCAAAAGAGAGAAGCGTTAATTCTGTTGGTTCTTGCCAAGAGATACTCATATGTTCAATATTCGCTGGATCGAATAAAAGGGTAAATTTACTCTCAGTGAAAGAACTGTCTTTGATAATGATTACTTCAATAATTTTCCATTATCAATTATATTTCTGATTAATTTTCACTTAGATAATACAGCGAAATACGAAAAATAAATCGAACGAATTACAGATGTGGACTAAAAAAATATTTTGGCTCATCTGGTAAATTAAAAAAAAAATTTTCTTTTGTCTGATTACCAAATAATAACGAAAATACAGCGAATTTAAATTTCGCATAACGTCACGATCTGGTATGATTTTTACTAAAGGGGACGTTAATCGTCCCCACTCCGCATTTTTGATTTGCTGTATTTTGAAGGCGATCGATTTTGTATTTTAGCGTCTAATCTACTATTTTCAACAACTACGAGTTATAATTAAACGAACATACTTAAGTTACCATGTATACCTAGATATATAGTCACTGACAACTTTATTATTTATATCCGGAAATCACCATTATACGACTTACCTACCACTCTTCAAACACAAAAGTCAATTAAGTCAAAAGAAAATTTATAGCGGTAAGTCCCGTGACGTCAATAATACGACTAGTGTGAATAAAGATTTCATAAAAAAAATATTAGTAAAGTACATGCTGGTTTAAGAAAGAAAAAAAAATGTAGAATATTCAGCTGCTTCTCTTTTCTTGCAGACTGTAAAAGCCAATCGAGGAAATCGGCGATAATCATGTCAATAAGCGATGCAGTAACCCATTACTATTTTAATAAAATTTTTCCACCTTCACACCCATTACCACGTTAGGAGTAGCCTTTCGGTCTTACGGCTCTAGGCACCGTCTAACCCGGTAGGGATACAGATGCGATAGTGTAAAACAAAATGCTCATGTACAAAACATCCTCAAGATCCATTTATGATTAGATTGCCACTATTGTTTCGCAAACCGTTTTATTTCAACAATTACGTGGCCCCGCTTCCCTGCCATCCATCTACGGGAGCGAACTGTCATATTCCGCCCCTACAGCAATTTAGTGGGGGTGGTTGAAGGGGAGGGTAACGACCACCGACACACACGTACCGACAGTATAGAAAAGAAACCGAAAACAATGTTTGGCCATGGACAAACAAATACAAGAGGACTGAGAACCTTTCATACTTTAAAGCGTAATTCGATTTTTAGTTCAAATATCGTAGCTAGATGGAGCTACCAGTTCGAAAGATGATAGTTTCGTTGTAGTGCCGTTTAATTTCGGAAAGATGGCGGTATAATTATACGTTCATTTCATATAAGATTTTTCGTGGATACCGTCGTCAACCAAAGAACCCAGCGAAATAGTAGCGACATCTATAAATAATTCAGGACTTCGGCTCCCTAGCGGGGTACGCTAACTCTCAGGTTTTTTTTTTAAATTTTACTTGTACACGTACTTCAGACCATTGTTATTATAAAATTTTGTCATGGTTTTCTTTTAAGATTACAACACGAGGATTCAAATATTTGTTACGGTGCCGCGGCGGCACCCTGTCATATACTTTTTGACGCACGGTCAACAACCTTAGGGAAGACCTACGCCTGACTGTGATCATCATACGGCTGAAATGACAGTAAGTTTTGATGAATTTGGTATTGTTTTAGATATTCTTAAATTATTATTATGCAATATACAGGTAACTCACGTAAAATGTCACGTAAAACGTTGCAAGTTACATTCGCCCTGAGGAGGACCTCTGGATGAGGTCGAAACATGTCGCCCAATAGCTGATATTTTACGTGAGTTATCCCTGTATCGAGCTACTCTCTAGGATTGCGAACCTTTAATGGAACTGGGCGGGACACCTGGCTTGAAAGAACGATGGAATAAGGCTTTCACCGAGTGGTACCCCAGGAATGGAAAACGTTGTGGAGTGTTGCGTGTCCGGTGGCTAGGTGGGTCGATGATATCAAACGGATTGCTGGAAAGACTGGATCTCTAAGGCTAGATATGGCAATGGCGCAGACGAAAGGAGGCTTACGTTCGTTGAGAGCTGACGATGATGATGACCCCTGTATCGCATATTACTAATGTCTGTGTCTCACGTTAGTTTTTAAGAAAAAAATCTAAAATTAATTGAAAATATTTCAATGAGGACAAAATTTTCAAGAAAATATTAAAAATAATCAAACAATGTATACTTGTGATATTTTTCTTTACTCTCGACGTTTACAACCGAGACTTGCAGTGTAACAATTAACTTATTCATGAAAGGAGGCTTCCAAATTATTTATTTTATTTTACGACTTCTATTATCTCGACTCTGCTCGTAAATACGGAGTACCTAACAATTTTCGAGCACGTAATTGAAAGGGTTATTTCAGCTAATTTGTTACTTTTGAATAATAAATAACTCCTGAGTAATTTGGTTGAGTGAGATAGGATAGTTATTAGTCGAGATAATTAAGGATTCGCGTGTTAAGATGACAGTTTATTGAGTAGATCATTACAAATTAGACTTTTGGCGGGTTAAAGAGGAAAATTCGGCAATTTGCTTGCAAATCTTAGTGTCTGTCTTTTACTTAATGGTAGTTAAATTTACATGTGTTTACCATTTCTTACATAAATACCCCATCACGTTTTATCCCTTACGGGTTAGACAGGGCTTAATTTTTTTAAACCAGAAAGCCATTTAAGCGTGATGGTAAGAGTGATTAAAAAGAATAAACAAATAAATAGATAAGGACAAATCACACTGATTGAGAAGCCGCAAAGTAAGTTTAAACTTGTACAATACAATACAATACCCTTTATTGCACAAAAGTAAAAAACAGAACATTTATCAATTATCTTAAAAATTAGGAAATGCGCAAAAGGTATTACGGTATACTAACTCAAGGATACTGTATTTTATAATAAACACCTACATATAGATAAACATGGCATTTGATTTTGATTACTTTACAAACAACAAGCAAGGTAACGCCTGAATCCATTAACTATATATATAGATAAACACCCAAGACCCAGCACAATTTGAAATTGGCCATTTTCAAACTTGCTCTGGCTGGGGATCGAACCTAGAACCCCGAATTGGCGGACTAGCGTGTTGACCACTACACACAAAGATCGTCAAGAAAAAGAGAATCGAATAGTGACAGGTTGACAGCCGCATCGTCTAGTTACTTATCTCAGATATATCTGCGATATTTTATTAAGAGTACTCTACTGCTCATTGAGGCCTCAAAATATATTCTGCCTTGAGCTGTGGGATTGTCAAAAAGCGAGTAACAACGTCACCGTGGGAGACGAAGGGCGTGGTAGCAGGTGTGCCTTGCTCGATTGTCCGGCGGCGACCAATTATCAATTTCTGGTTTACAATTATATTTAAATACACCAGTTAGTTATTTACAGTACCTATTTCAATAGTGTTTTACTCATCTTTTGAAGGAAAACAGGCTCTTTTTTCAGTCCTTCTGTATGTGGAGTCGGAACAGCGTGTGAGTCTTTCTCATTAACCTCTTTAATTTCGGACCCAACGAAAAAGCCACCTGGTTTTGACGCGCAGCGTGCAGTATGGGTTAAACTAAACCGGTTCAGAACCGGATATGGTCGATCTAACTACCACCTCCACAAGTGGGATTCCAAAATATCTCCAGAATGCAACTGTAGAGCTTCTGACCAAACCTTACAACATATCGCTAAAGAATGTCCGCTACACCGTTTCCCTGGAGGACTTAGCGAACTCCATAGTTTAACCCCGGCAGCCGTAGACTGGCTAAAAAACCTGGTATTACTGTATATTAGTAGTATCCTGTATTTAGGATTCATGCAGTAACATGCCATACGACATGATGACGATTAACCTCTTTTCCATTGTTATTATCTTTATTTTTGGTCATTGCATTTGATACATTATTTATATCTATATCATTCTTTACCTACTTTACTGTTTCTGTACCTAGTAATCTTCAGATTAAGTGTTATTTTAGTAACATGGCTCTCCTCGCTCCTCATCACATGTCCATACTATCCTAGACTCTTTGCTTCTTAGCTTTTCTGTTATTGGGGCCACTTTTGCACTTGGATGAGGATACTCCTTAGAATATAAAGTACCTATCTTATATGTCTTTATTTCCAAAACAATAGAATGTTAAACTAACAATTAACTATATGTAATATAAGCGAAATTAAAACTAACTAAACTAAAATATATTAAATTATATAAAAAAATCAGCCCAAATTGCTGCCATCACAGGGCAATGAACCCAAAGGCTGGCGGCATTTCCTCATCATCATCGTCAAGTCTTTTTTTAGTCTCCACTGCAGAAACACGGCCCCCTCTATTCGATGAGAGCCATACTTGGCCAGAGCAGCCAGAGGATTTGACCTGCACTCTCCATGGTGGCCAGACGGGTTGGAGAGGTCTCATTGATGTCTATAAAGCTTTGTATAGCTTGTGTTTCCTAAGTCGCCTTCTATGACATCTAGGGGAAGACTTGGAGTAGTCCTAGTCTACTCTGCCGGGAACCACACAGCAAATAGCAATTATATGCTTTATTTATTCTCCTTTTAATGCTATATTTAAAGAAGGTTGGCAATCATCATTGCGATTGGCACTTTTAAAACAGCTATCAAAAAAGAGACCGCGTGCTCTTGTTGTGCCGTTTGCCCAGGTTTCTTTACTTCAGGCCTCCTTTGTCTTGGATCTTGCCATGCATGATAAGGAGATCATTACTGTTGTATTGCTTTATGTGGCCCAGGAATGAATTTTATGTTTTATAGTATCTCAGATTCCTTGAAATCTATTTTTTCATCTTTCACTTTAACATGTATACAAATTTACATAAAATATAAATTACAAGTAAAGAAAAACTTCAGCCTTGAAGGTGGTCCACCTTGGTCACCTAAATTTGACTTGATTTATTGTATATATGAAAAAAAAATAACTGTGTCTAAAACTGAGTAAACTATCTTCGCCTGCATCATTACCCTGACTCGGGAATCAATCGGGCCCCCTCGGGAAATCCCGCGGAGCTCACACTGCCTCTCATTAATCTTGTGCCTGCCTCTGAATTGTGAATATGAAATATTGTGCATCTTGCTTTGCCCACTTTGTTTATCTCTGTTTACCTCACACAAGATGGATACAGTTTATTTTTTGTTCAACCCTTTTGAATAAAACTTTTCGTGTGTTTGAATACTTGCGTAAAATATAAAAACGTTAAATTACTTTTATGTAAAAAATAAACGGGCAAGTGCGAGTCGGACTCGTACATGAAGGGTTCCGTACAATGTACAATGTTTACAATGTTTTAAAACGCTTAAGAAACACGTTTCTTGTATGACGACCCCCTTTAATTTTTAACTTTATTTTATTTTTAGTATTTTTTGTTATTGTGGTCATAGTAATACATAATTGGTGAAAATTTCAAGTATCTAGTTAATGCCATTATGAAGATCAAGTTAAAAACGCTGAAAAAAACATGTTTCTTGTATGACGACCCCTTTTACTTTTTTTATTTTTAGTATTTGTTATTATATCCGCCACAGTAATACATCATCGGTGAAAATTTCAAGTGTCTAGCTATTACGGTTCAAGAGATAGAGCCTTGTGACTGACGGACAGACAGACAGACAGACGGACAGACAGCGGAGTCTCAGTAATTGGGTCCCGTTTGCACCTTTTGGGTACGGAACCCTAAAAAATACTTAGTAATAAAATAACAAAATAAATTCTCAATAGGTAAAAAAAAATCCTTTACCTATTTTATTTACTTTTCATTTCATGCTAGCTGATCACAACTTACTTGTCACTCCCTTGTTGACCGCTCAGTCAATAAAAGAATGTACTCGATCAGTTGCCAAGCGAAGTGACTCAGTTTCAAGATTGGCCAAAAATGCTTTGGCCCGTCTCTCTGTTCTCGCCTACAGGTCGCATTTTTTGACAAAATTGGCACACAAGTCCTTGATTTATTTTAATTTTTAGTCGAC
The DNA here is from genome assembly GCA_963576875.1 of Acrobasis repandana. Classification (NCBI taxonomy): domain Eukaryota; kingdom Metazoa; phylum Arthropoda; class Insecta; order Lepidoptera; family Pyralidae; genus Acrobasis; species Acrobasis repandana. The sequence continues at coordinate 723,842 of OY756220.1, forward strand.
CACGATTTTAGATTGGGGGAGAAATAGGGGGAAAGTGGGGGAAAATTTTGTTGTTTGTTTATTGAATAATTTCAATAAAATTTTAGAGACACATTAAGGCAATAACATCCAACAGAGGGAGTGGAGGGGGAAAAGGGGGAAGCGTTATATATTTTTACGTACGGATTTCACTGAAATGGATTTGCTAAGCCAGGGGAAACGTGGAAAGTGACGGTGATTGCATAGTTATAAGAGCTTGCAAGGTATACTGTTCTCCAGAACCACTAGTATTTACTTTATGTCTAAAAATCAAATAATTTTACCATTTTATTGGAATACTGTACAATATATCAAATTAATTTAACTATACACTAGAATGTTAACGCGAAAATGAATGCCGTATTTAAATTCCGCATAATATGTTGGAAATAATCTGATTGGAGGCTCGTTCGCTATTAATCTTCAAAAGTGAATAAAAACGCTTCGCAGCGCAATTTCCCAGGAGCCAGTCGGCAAAGGCTTGCAGCGATCGTTATCAGCTTCACACGTGCATTTATTGAGCTTTTGATGATTGCCGTTTCAAATGATGCAAATAAAAAATATATATTTTGTAATGAAATTTTTCGGTAGATACTTACTGAAACTTTAAACCGAAAGAAATCATGGCTGAGGAACATCCGGGAGTGGACCGGGATAGCAAGTACCAATGAGCTATTCCGCCGAGCTAAAAACAAGAAGTACTACGCCAAGCTGATAGCCGACCTTTATAAGTTGGAAATGCACTTTAAGAAGAAGAAGCGCATTGCACTTTGGTCTTTGCTTTGGTACCGCCCAACCAGGCAGAATTAAAATAGCAAGTTTTACGCCTTTATTCATGAGCGTCTCACAATATGTGCTGCTTTTGATTTAAATTTAATTTGTTAGAGAGTTTAAGTTTAATCCCAAAGGCTTAGTTTTGAATTGATTCCTTTGAATCCTTTTCCGCCTTCTCGCCAACCATCACGCTAAAAGTGGCCTATGAGTCTTGCGTCCCGGGGCTCTGTCTGCTAAGAATTGCAAGTCCCAAAATGCTCCATCTGCCCACTTTGGGCTTAAAATTTCATAGGTAGTCTACAAGCACATGAACATTTACATTGCTTATTAACATTTACAAAGCTCCATGCGATTCAATTCTCAATTCTCCCGTAATATAATCTGACTGTTCATAAGAAAATCTCATAATTTTCGCGAAATATTACTTTGCACCACGACTTGACATACGATTTAGAGAATGAGCATTTTAGACAAGTTTCTACATAGATTATTTGCGTTTGCGACCATTCGCTACCAACTTCTATAGAGTTATGTCCGAATTTGTTGTAAACACGTAAGAAACGTGATTTTTTAAAATAACAAATTATGTGACTTGTTGTTTTCTGGTTCATGTTTTATACAATGGCAAGGTTATGGATTATTATTACGTACCTTGTAAGTCCCAAGATGCTCAACAACGCACGGCAGACTGGCATCTCTGCCAAGAGCGACTGTCACGTTGGGGATAGGCTCTGCAAAGCGGGGCTCCTCAGTCAGCACTGTCAACAAAGAGAACCATTATTTCATGCTTCAGAAGGAACGAAAAGCCGTTTGTCCAGGCTTTCATCGTGGTATGGCAGTCATCAAGCTATGTCAGATGCCTTCAGGCAGCTTGTAAAATCTGACACTAGTGTTGGCCACTAAAACACTCAAAAAAACAAACAATTATTAGCAAAATATGAAGCCAGGCCTATGTCACTCCCCGTTTAGGTATCGAAAACTACATTATTACTACACGCGTGCCCGGCCCCTCGGCGTGGTAAATTCAGTTATACGAATCGTATGTCCAGAGTAATAAGAATGAAATTGGCCTGCAATGGTTAATAAAATATATATATATATTTATTTTTATATATATATATATATATATATATAAATAAATTATATATATTATATATATAAATTTATTAGTTGTCTTGGTATCTAACCGAAAAAGTTCTGAGTTCTGACGTAAACTAAATTAAACCATATCTTAGCGATATGGTACAGAACACAAAACGAAAACACGAAACAGAACAAAAAGGTTATCTAACAAACACATAACATTCAAACAAAACAAATACGCTTTAATATAAAACGATCATTTTCATAAACATAGCCTCATTATACAAACAGTGTAGTGTTTCATTAAAAATGGGCTCACGCAGGTACGACGAGATCCACGGAATACCAATGTAAGCGTAATGACGATACAACGAATTGTGAATTTAATTTGAATAAATTGAATTTTAAATTGTCCGACAATGGCGGCGCGAGGTTCAGTTTGACCTTAAATTAAGGACAATGAGAACGATTCCTTAGATTGCTTGAAGCTTTATAAAGACTGCGGTTTGACCAAAAGTATGGAAGGAAGAGGAGTGGTGTTCGAAGACAATTCTGAGGTAAATAACCAACTCTTGACATGATATTTCTTATGAATTATCCTATCTCTATTCATCATCATCATTCGAGCATATTTCCCTTTGCATCTTCAGCGTTAACGCTTCAGAGCCCGGGGCCCGCTTCCTAACCTAGGTGATTTGACAAGGTTACTGGTTTTTACACAGAGCGACTGCCGTCTGACCCAAAGGGTAGACCAGAACCAATCCTAGGATAGGTTTACAAACGCTAGATGTCGCCTGAGACTTACAACTTTGCGTGCCCTCCAAAGCACTGAATCATATTTCTTTTCGGGTAATCAGGTGATTCAAGTGAAAAAATTTTTAGTCTGGTTATTATATAGGTATTGCAGGTCCTATCCGGACTTAAAACAACTTTTTCACAAAGTATACGTATGCTTCCCAGTAGAATTTGAACCCACGATCTCCAGATCAAAAGGCAAACGCCTTGGCCACTGGACCACGGAGGCAGTCAAAATTCTAATAAATGATCTATCTATCTATTGTTTAAAATCTACGTTCTCGTCGGTGGAGAAGTTTTCATGTCTCCCTCTCTTGAGCCATCCTTTTGACCTCCCTATACGACACGACGTCAACCTTCTCCTTTACTTGATCTGTAAATGCTCTTCTTGGTCTTCCATCTACTTTTTGCTTCTACTTTTCCTTCTTTTATGTTTTTAATAATATCGTGTCGTTTACGCAGACCAAACATCTTTTCTCTTCTATTAGCGATTGTTTTTAACAAGTTCCTTTTCTCTTTAACTAATTTAAGTACTTCTTCATTTGTCTTTTTTTGTCTTTTTTTGTCTAATTTGTACCTTCCATACATCTCCAGCACTACATTTCGAATGCCTCTTATGAATTAGATAACTAGTAAATGACTATTTTACTTTATTGGCCGTTTCTAACTAATAATAACATACATTTTTCAAGTAGGTAAGTCTTAAAAGCAAAGGTTAATAAGACTATGTAAATTTTTGGTAACTTTCAACAATACCTTCCTTCCTTGCTGGTCTGGGAAAAAGAAATAATATAGAATTTACCAGCTGCAGATCGTAAAAGCCGATCGAGGGAATGGGCGAGAATCTGAATCAAATCAATAGGCGATGCGGTTAGCAACCTATCACTATTATAATAAGCTCTGTCTGCCCCGTTAGGGATTTTGGAGGACCTAGTCGCAGCCAACAATAGAGCTCTTGAGGTTGAAATTGACTGGAGCAACCAAATATAAGTACACGCTAAGAAGAAGATATGGACGTAATAGTGTCTCTGTATCTAACAACATTGCCAATTATGGCGCTCTTTCGTGAAATTGTATCAATTAAAAATATCCTGTGAGAAAAATATTAGATAAGAATATTTAATACTTATTTGATCTGAAAGTATCAACAAACATTCATACAAAAAAGTCTAGCATGATAGTTATTGTGGCATAATATGGTATTTCTCCGTTTTATAGCCAATACATATAAAAAAACACATATATAACCAATTAATAATTAAAAACTAGGAGCAGCACATTCAAATAAATATGGACTGACATGACACAAATGAGACATAAACACGTACCACAGCATACATAGCAAATATCAGTCTTAATCAACTCTTTATTAGACTAAGGATTGCTTCACATACATTTTTCTACACATTTTACTTCCCGACTTTGCCAATTAATGCCGGACTGCTTAATTATGTTTATTTTATTAACAAGACGAGGTCGCGATCTGAGGTTTTGAAAATGTAGATTATGAATAATAATCTTAATGAATCGTTGAAATAAAAAACAAGAAATAATGTTTTCTTTCAAAAGAAAAATCTTGATAATAAAATATCTTTATTAAGCCTATTTAGGAGCTTGGTTTTTGAGCGCTTTTGCAAGTTAAGCGGCGTCGGGCATAGTCCACATTTGGATGGGTGACCACAAGTGGAATAAAAATTTCTCGAGCTTCTCCGTGCTTCAGAAAGTTAAGCAGTTTAACATGTTGTAAATGCAGTTGTATGGCAGTCGTCAAGCTATGTCAGATGCCTATAGACAGCTTGAAAATTTAAAAAAAATTCAGTGTTAAGATCCTGTATGACCCTAATAGTACTTAGAGCGATCTTAAATATTATCAATAGTAACGAAATACTCACTTTGAAATAAAAACACAGCAAAATTTCAGGACTAACTAACTATTTACGAGTACATTATATGTTTAGAAAACACAATTGCTTAAAATTTTCTCGATAGAAAAACATTGCAAAGTTGCCACCAAACCAAATCACCTCAGGATTATACTAAAACGGAAAGTATTCAGTAAATACAATAAATTAACACTTGTAACTTTGGATTATTATTGTATTAAACATAAAGCAGTCATCATATGCCTTACTTTTTAGATAACTCATAAATATTTTTGTAAAACGAATAAAACCTCATAATCAAAACGAGCCTCATTTTGACCTACCGCGATCTTTTCACCGCGCATGGCTCGCTGTCTCGCTTCGGCTAGAGTAAATTTGTGGGCGTGGAAGCTGGAGAAAAATATAGATTATCCACATCAGGCCCAGCCTTAACTGCTCTTACATACAAGAAAAACAAATTTATCCAAATTATTTCTACTAAGTAAGTTTATAATTGACTGATTGATCTGTATAACTATATATTCTCCGAGACTCGGAGAATATATATATATATATATATATATATTAAAAATAGGTTTTTTTAACAAGTGAATAGACAGCGCAATACAATAAAAGTAACTAATTTACAGTAATATGCGTGTTCAACAGTTTGGCAAGTATTACTTTTTTATATATAATAAACAAGTAATTATTTAAAAAAAAATAAAAAAAAAGCGTTTATCTTAAACAATAAACTAAAAAGTTTAGAGTGGAGCACTGAAGACGAAATAATTGAGCCTAAACTCGGTGGAGTTATGTTGTTTTATCACAGAGATGCCGTGGCCACCTCCCAGGTACATCATGGGATCAGGTCATTGGTACCATAATATTGCATTGTCATCCAACTAACATAAGTATGCAAAGTTTCAACTCGATAATAGGAAATGGGTTTAATTTAGTTTGAAAGATTTGATCACGGACACAGACAACGGGACAGATGAAACTTAATAAAAACTTGTAAAACAAAACCCTCCAAATATCGTTGAATATTCTTAATACGAGTATTTTTAGTAATATTACAATAAAAGATATGAATACGAAGATCTTTGAAGGTAAATTACAATCGGGAATACTCCGCGAGCGCCGTAATCACTCCTCAAAGACGTATCGTCAACAGGATATTTGATAACAGGGCTCAATCACAAAACATGGTATTATTTGCGAGAAATATTAGCGGGACATTTTATTTTACAATTATTTTATTTATTTTTCCTGAAACAAAATTGTGCTTTTTACGGGAACAGGAATTTTTTGACGATATTCGTTTACCTATGAACTGTCACTATTTTGTAATCAATGTTTTGATGTATCAAAACTTTAGATATCCTATAAAGTATATATCCCTTGGGTTATACATAATAATAATAACAGCATCGGGACGTGACGACCCCATCGCCCACTGGATTTCCAGTGCAGTCAGTCAACGCAGGGCAGTTTGTGGCGAGCTGTTGGTGAGTGGCGACACCATGGACCCTACCTCCAGGGGACCATACACACATGCGCTTACACACACACATACACACAGTTACACACCCCCCGCCTCTGTCTTGCCTTAACCGACCGGCCAGAGTGGAGTCGCAAGAGCAGAACATACGCTCCAGGGTGGAAGTGTATTGCACGTAATGGTGTAATAAGGGGGAAACCACCTCTCGGGGGTAAGCCCCGTGATGGTGAAACCGGAGCCGCACCTCTCGACACCCTCAGCTGCTCACATCGTGTTGCGCCCTGGCTGCATCTTTGTGGCTAGTTAGGTTGCCCACAGGCAGTGTAGCCAACGAGCAGCAAGTCACCATCTACCAGGCTAAAATTGTTGTGAGAGATTATAAGTATAGGTACCTGAACTAGGAATATTCCTGTATCCTGTATCTCAAGTAATCAACCCTCCACCCCTGAAAAGGTCTTATATAAATAGACTAAAAAAAGGTAACAATATCGGGTGCCCCTTGTTTCACAGACTGAAATTTCAAAGAATTTCGATTCACAGAAAATTTTTCATAGAATATTTAATTCTTATATTTTTATTTCAAATATTATTGTTTCAAAGACTATTTACTTGAATGAAACACAATTTATAGAAACACAGTTCAATGAATTTTAGAATCTCATATTTTCATTTAACAAACTAGGTAATCAAACAGTAGAATATTTCTTTAAAGAATATTGTTTGTTCGGTATAATCTTTCATGGAATTTTATTTTACAGAAAATTAGTGAAAACGTAGTATTAAGTGAAAACATTGTTCAATCAAATTAAATACCATATAATAAGTTAGAATACATTATAAATGGCTACCACAATATAGGTTAGGGCAAACTTATAGGTTAGGTTAGGTTAGAACTGCGACTTGCTGGGCAAGTTTTATTCATTTTACTAGAATAGGGCAAACTTATAGGTTAGGTTAGGTTAGAACTGTGACCCCCCCCGCTCGGGTTCTCATCTTGTCGCGATGGGGGGGCTCAGTACCTGCGGACTGCCTCATCCGCAGGGAAGCCAAGAGGAACCCATTGCCCGGGTTGAGGCTTAGGCCTCCCCGGGCCCGGAGGAGGCCATTCCTGGTGGGAATGGCCTGGCTGTGAGAGAAGGGGGTTTACTCCCTACTCTCACAGCCGTAGTAGGGGTCGCGGGGGAAGAGGAGTGTCGGTGTGTCGTTGCCGCTCGCCCTATCCTCCGCGACCAAGCGCGGCCGTGGCGCTTGGCACGGCAACGGTGGGGCCGCAGGGGAAGAGGAGTGTCGGTGTTACGTTGCCGCTCTCCCTATCCCCTGCGGCCGGCTTGGTGGGCCCCGGTCACCGTCAGGTGGACTGGGGCAGGGCCTGCTTCTGCAGGCCCCAAATTATGAGGGCTGGTTGGACGGTGGAAACGGGATTCCATCGTCCAACGGACAGCCCTCCGGAGTGAAAGGCAGGCGCGTGTGCGTGTCAGCGCGCCTGTTCTTGTCGGGCCGAGAGGCCAACGCGACGGTTTCTCCGGCCCCTCTGATTCAGCAGAGGGTGCCGTGAGGCCGTTGGCGAGCCGGGGCCGCTGAGATAGCGGCCGGCCGCGCCGGGGCTGTGGAGCAAGAGAAGCACACGGCCCCGGCCGATAGCGGCTGAGAGGTGACACCGCGGAGTTTTTAGTGGTAACACCACATAACCTTACCGGTAAGGTATACGAAGGGATTTTCTCCGCGTCAAAAAAAAAAAAAAAAAAGGTTAGAACTGTGACCAACACAAACACGAGCCGAGTGAGCGAAGCGAGCGTGCCGCGGCAGCGGCCGGCGAGTGCTGGGCAAACTTTATCCATTTTACTAGAATAGGGCAAACTTATAGGTCAGGTTAGGTTAGAACTGTGACCAACACACACACGAGCCGAGCGAGCGAAGCGAGCGTGCCGCGGCAGCGGCCGGCGAGTGCTGGGAAAGTTTTATCCATTTTACTAGAATAGGGCAAACTTATAGGTTATAAATATTATATTAACTAAACATATTAAAAATAAAAAATATTTAATTTGATATTCTGATATTAGAAACATCGCAAAAGTAAATGTTATTTGTAATAAAATTCTATGATTTCAAATTATTCATAACAAACATTCTAATTATGGATTTTCTGTGCAACGAAAGTCTATTATTAAAAATTCTTTATACTGTAACCTACATATTGATTATTCTATGACATGATAATCTTTCTAAATAAAAAATTTCTAAATAACGAAAATCTGTTAAACTTTTGTCTGTATAAGAAAGTACACTTAATACGACATGACTCCTTATTTAAAAACATACTAGAAGGAAAGATAAAAGGTAGAAGAGGTCCAGGACGACCAAGAAAGAGCTATGTAGACCAACTGAAAGAAAAAGCAGGGGTCATGTCGTATCAAGCACTAAAAAGTAAGGCAGGGAACCGAGAAGTTTGGCGCATACTCCACCGACAAGAGCCACTAAGCTCTTAAATAAGAAGAAGAAGAAAGAAAGTACACCCAACAATATCTTCTTCTTCGTCTAAGCGCGTTCCCGGTTGCATCCTCAGCTGCGCTGTTTCGGAGCCCTGGGTGCGCTTTCCCGCTTTTTCTTCTCCAAATATAACATGCATGTTAATGATCACCCAAGGATGCCAAAGACCTTGCAAAATAAAGAAGAAATAGCCGGAACAGTTCAAATGATTTGGCTATAGTTTTACAAATGTATTTGTGCGAAAAGTTTTACAACCGGCCGCCGCCCGACGTAAACCCTCTTTGGGAATGCAATTGTTGCACGAGATGTTTGTGCTTAGTCCTTTAGTCGCCTCTTACGACATCCACAGGAAGAGATGGAGTGGTCCTATTCTAACCCGGAACCACACGGGCTTACAAAAATATATATATATACGAGTATAATATTATACAAAAAAAATAATAAATAAAACGCAGTGAAATATTCGTCGAGAACGAAGAAAGGCCCGGAACCGTGTTCGACGATATTTCACTGTGTTTTATTTTATTTTTTTTTTATAATGTTTTATTTAGTCAAAACGGATAGATATTTAGAAAATACATTTTTTGGTATAATTTTCGTATAAATATGTGATTGTATAAAATAGTAATATGTATTTTAAAGGCAAATTTAGGCAAATTAGAGGTATTATTTTTTTCTATCGAGCCAAAAATGCTCAATCGTGTTTAGGCTGTTGTGGGTGTCTGTAAAAAATCCTTAAGATTTTTATGTAAATTTTTTTAGGAACAAACTGTAGTAGTTTAATGACAGTGATTTTTCAAAAACACGCACAGTATTTCAAACTGTGAACCCATCTCGCCTTAAACAAAAAACAATAAAAAGGAGATAGATAAAAGCCGACGAAACTCAATTACTACGCTTAGAAAGATAGTAAGTACGTAATACGAGCATAGTTATGATGGAAAACAGAAATCGGTGCAATAGTTTCAAAACATATATTGGAGCCGCCAACTATGGGCTATTTAAATTATTTGTTAAATAAACAAGGTATATGCATAATCCTTTTTTTCCTACTACCCTTTTTTGACGTGTGCCTTAAAAACCATCGCTCGACCGCGCCCGCGAGTCACAAAGAACAGTCTTCATACAACCGCCGTACCGCCAAGAGCTGTCCTAGCTTCTTGCCCCGCTTTTCGCTGGTGATGTGAACAACTGTTGTTCATAAGCCGTATCAGTCCCGCTGTTTCAAAGTGGTGAATTTAGTGTGTAGACAATCAACATAAAGAAACATTAGCAGTTAGTGTGCTCAAGTGGGTGTGAACTAAAAACTGTGAATCCACGTGGCGGATAGTCCTGGAGGCCTCCGGAAGTTGCTGACCAAAGATCCAAGAGGTAAGGCCACGTCATTCCTACATCCCCCCTTCTTGCTGTTACCTTGCTGTTTGTGTTTTCTTTTAGCTATCGAAGGTTCGCTTACTACACGCGCGTCACCATATATTATTTTAGTTTTTTTAACAGTCAGCGTGTAAACATGGTAGGTACTTAGTTAAAATCTTTATTCCACCAAATTATTATGATACATAACGTTATAAAACAGATGTTAAAAGGCAGCCTTATCGCAACTGCAATCTCTTCCAGGCAAGCGAGGTACTTGGAGATGTTTGACGAAAACAGATGAGGTGCAAAGTTAAATAAAATCGAAAAAAGTAAATAAACTCTAGGTAAGCCTGATATAGGTATATACTTACATATATATTATGTCATAGATACATACATATATATTCCTAATTAAAATACCTAATAATGCAACACAAAAAAGTAAAAAAGCAATACAAAAAAGTAATCCAAGGTGAGATTGGGTTGCCCACACAGGTTAATTTCACAACTAAATCTGATAGTTGCAAAAAAGTTGTATCAAAAACAAAGTCATAAAAAATGTCGAATGTTCATTAAAAATCTTTGTCGGCAGATTACAATTGGAAATGTTCCGAGAGCACCGTAATTATTCTTCAAAGACGTATTGTCAACAGGATATTTGCTTTGAGACTCAATCACAAAACATGTTTGCGATTGCATATTTGCGAGGGAAATATTACCGAGACATTTTATTATGGAAAATAAATTTGTGCTTTCTGTGGGAACACAGGAAAAAATTATTCGATATTCGTATGTACTACTATAATATAATCTATTGATTTGACCTATTGGTCAAATACACATTTACGTAAATTATACCAGTACAATCTGTTAAGTTTTTGATTTTCACCCGGCTCGAATTATAAGCGTCCGCGCGACCGAGATTTATTTATTTATTATAAAACTAAATGCAACGGTTTTTACTAATTACAGTATCTAGAAAGAACTTATAACTAAATGTACCTTATATAATTTTTTGTGTTCGTAGTTGGTACGACAGGTGACATAACTATAAATATAAGTAAAGCAAAAACTTATTATATACAAGTTGACTCACTTTCGTCATTCTTGCAATATACTTACAGGTTTCTTACAACTATATTCGCTCCATCAACAAACACATCACATTCAGGTTGCTGATTCAGGAATGCATTAAGGTCTGTAAGCATGCGACATAGGGGAGATTGCTAATGTAAAACCGTGCGTGTGACTGGCGGGTCAAACAGTTTTCGTGGCTGACACGAGCGTAGCACCAAACGTTTATTTGGTACATTTAGGCGAACAAGATGATTATGAAGCTCGGGGACGTCGATATAATTACGTAAAATTTTTAAACAAATTACCAATTGCCCAGCCCGGCCGTAGATTCCAGCGACTGCGCCCGCGCCACTTTTTGATTTGTAGGAAGCGGCCCGAGCGCCTCCGCTCTTCACATGTTTAGAAAATTATAATCAGCACTTTAAACATCCCAAATGAAAGACTTTTATATATTTTTACCCGCCTGTGGCAAGAAGGAGGGTGATATTTTTCGAATGTATGTATGTTTATTTTTTTGGCACGCTCTGCTTCTTAAGGCTCGATGGGTTTCAGCTTGAGACGTGTCGTTAGATTGGCCTTATTTATCAGAGTGTTACTATATATATAAATAATAAAAACAAAAAAACAATACGGCGGATTTATTTGTTTAATTTTAACATTAACCCGTATGACCAAAAAAGAAACAGACGCAGTGTGTTTACTTTCAATTTAAAAATCTGACACCAATTTGGTCTACATCGCATTTTAAAAATAACAATAAGAGTTACTTTCAATTCACAGACTACAAAGCCAACCCCAAAAATTGTATCAACCCTCAAGTTGATTCCTACAAACTTGGCTAATAAACAATGTTTCGCCTGTCATTACCGAGTGCGCGTTGATTAAAAATGTCACTCCGCGCTGTATTGCCTCAGTGTTGTTTGCTTAATGCTCGAGTAAAGCGATTAACTTCGGAAAGATCCTCGATTAAAATGCTTGCGGTCGACCCTAACGCGAGTCGCGACGGCGTTTGACAATGAACTTTAGGTTTTAAAAGTTAGAAGCGATTTCAGAAATTTAAATTGTTGCAATTTGCTAGATGACATCAAGACAAATCAGACACTTTTTTCTAAACGTCAAAACAAATATTTTCTATGGGATTTGTATGAAAAACGACATAATTATTTCGAATCAAATTACGCTCTTAATTTCTAAAATCAAGTTGAAAATAGATACGATCAATGTCAAGTAATAGCTAGAACAGTTTAAAGGATTTGGCTATAGTTTTACGACCGGCCTGACATCAACCCTCATTGAGAGATGTAATGTGCTTAGTCCTTTATATATATCGTTATATGAAATTTTTTTTTTGCTTTCCATAGAAACTTGGATCAGCTGATCAATCAACTTGTATAGGAGGCCAAAAATTATTATAAATATTTTGGTATATGACCCTTGGGGAAAGTTGTTCAGTATCATGGAATGAATTCACAATACAATACAATACCCTTTGTTGCGCAAACGTAAAAAACAGGACATAATTATCTTAAAAACTAGAAAATGCGCAAAAGGCGGCCTTATCGCTAAGCAATTTCTTCCAGGCCTCGTTTAAATAGAAAAAAAAATAATGGGAAATTAGGTAGTGCCGGGTGGTTAATATAATAAACATACTTATATACAATAATTATAATAAACATACATACACCTAATACTTAAATACTTACAATTACACAAAGAAAACGTAATCACCCTTTAAATCGTTTCAGTATATTTTTTTTCATCTATTAAATATTATTTTTTTAAAGCTTACGATGACCAATAATAATCAGATGATGAGCCAATGATAATGAGCCTTCGATTTCGAATTACACCGAGTTTCATTAATCGCTCGCCGAAAGAAATTTAAAGATTGTATAATTGAATGCAATCGTGATAATTTAATGTTAATCCGTTTTCAGGAAACCGTTCGCTTTATTTAAATGTGATTTTATTTGATCATTTCCTTTTTCGTGCCGTTATTTTCTTTCGACATTCAAGTCTTTTTCTCAAATAGGGCAGATAGAGCATTTTCAATTTTGCGGCTCTAAGCACACAAACTCAGGACCGCAAGCCTCAGGAAAAAAGAAATTATAATAGTGATGGGTTGCAGTGCTAGTCGCATCACCAATCAGTCAATCGGCTTCTACGACCTGCGCGGGAAGAGAAAGCAGCTGGTACATTCTTATCTTTTTGTCTTCTCCCTGACCAGCATGGAAGAAATATAAAGATAATAGCGTAGCGTAGGATACTTACCTACTAAGTTGTCGGACGACCTGAGCAAGGTTGCAGGAAAACGCTGGATGCAGTCCGCTTCCGATCGTTTATTTTGGAAACCCTTGGGGCAGGCTTATGTTTAGCAGTGGACTTCCTGCGCTAATGCGGAAAATAAGACGCTCTTAGTTTTTGTTCGCCTGTTAATGTCATAAACTGTGAGAAGCTTGTTGACCTGGTGGTAAGCACGATTATTCAGCTCGCACTATTAGTGCTACCCTGCTGGCTGCACTTTATCTTGATAACTTCGCCATGCTTCAGTAGACCTAATTATTATTATTAGTCCTGTCCGACACTAGTATTACACTAGTGTTGGACAGGACTCGATTTTTTGATACTGTACTCGTAAATGAGAGCTCAGGCGGTTTTATCAGTGACAAGAATCACGAGTCTCACAGTATGACTCGGGAAATCGAATGTTTTTACAATAATATATTTAAAGTGAATTTTAAGGCTACGAATGTGACTCATTGCTAGTTCTGAAGTCTTTTTAGATATTTCATTTCCATTCTGTTGATGTCTAGGCTAGGTGGACAGGACCTAAACTTCTGTCCAACACTACCTAATACCCACAGGTACCGTCTTATTATATACAAACTTACGTTATTACTCGGCTCATAAATACATAGGTAGCTTAAAATTACTGATACCATTTGCTACCTTACATAAAAATAAAATATTCTTGGTAAAATCACCTGATATATAGGTACTTCGTACTATAAGACCTACAGAGCCATGTGTTTTATTTTTAATGTATGATTTTACCATGAAACGGCACAAATAACTGCATTCTCTTAGCACGGACAATAACTGTCGGTGGGCAATCACTCTCTGGTTTCCCCTATTTATAATAAAACAATATAAATAATAGAGAATAATGCGTCAACTTTATAAAAACACGTGAATTGTTCAAAAATGTCCGTCTAATATAGTGACAAACAAGCCATACATAACTCCCGGGCCCGTCACCCGGTTGTTTACCGCCGGTTTAAAATAAAAACAGTGCGGGAAGATAACACCTGATTTGTTTTAAATTTCCATCTAATACGGTAACAAACAAGCCATACATAACACTCGGGCCCGTCACCCGGTTGTAAACCTCCGGTTTAAAATAAAAACAGTACGGAAAGATACACCTGATTTGTTTTAAATTTCCATCTAATACGGTAACAAACAAGCCATACATAACACTCGGGCCCGTCACCCGGTTGTAAACCGCCGGTTTAAAATAAAAACAGTACGGAAAGATAATACCTGATTTGTTTAAAATGTCCGTCTATTACCGTGTGATTTTTTGCAGTATGAAGGCATATTCTGTACTCTCTATCTTTGCACCCGGTTGTTTACGCACCGGGCAAGTCGCAAAATATTTTAACACCCGGATAAATTAACCCCCGCTGCAAAAACGTTTGTTTAAGCGGTAACGATATTTTCAATGAAGATTACGGGGGTTAAATGGAGGGGTGTAACTGACTTTAACAAAAGAGAAAAATACGAAATACGTTAACTTATAACTTTGATTTTAGTACATATTGTAGAGAATGAATTCAGGTGTTATTTGGCTACTAATACTTTTTGTGTATAGCTGGCAGTCAAGATATTTAAAAGATTTAATGAAGATATAAAGTCTCTATCTCTTAATGGATTAAAAAGAATGTTAAAGAACTGACTGATTAATAATTGTCTTTCCGGATAATGAGTTTTTTGACATTTTTAAAATTGAATGATACTTTTTTTATTTACATTTAAATTCATTGTATAATTTTAAACTCTGACGGTTTAAATTTCAATTTATGAAATGCATTATTTTTGACATTATTGACCAGAGTATGACAATTAAGAGTATTTTTGTAACTTAATTTAACTTCAATTTGAACACTTTGCATGCAAAATGTAAGAAACTTAATAATTTAATAAAATCTTGTATGTATACTCGTATGTACCTCATCTAAAGCAAAATAAAGATATTTCTATTCGTATTTGTATTTGTAGTTGTGTGCTTCCACCGCACAGATTCAAAGTCCGATCGAGGGAATGGATGAGAATTTGATTCATGTTAAAAGGCGATGCGGCTAGCTACCCATCGCTGTTTCCATCCTTTTTTTCTATCTTTACGCTCACCATTTCGCTAAGCATGGTCTTTGGGTCTTCCAACCCTGCTCTGTCTACCACGTCAGGGATAAAGACGTGATAATGCATAAGATTGGAAAATATCATCATCATCATGTCTCAACTGCAGGAGCGCGACCCTCTCTGTTCTACCAGAGCCATATATTAGCCAGAGCAGTCAGAGGATTTGGCCTACACTCTCCTCGCTGGTCAGACGGGTTGGATACCCGTCTCATTGATGTTTCTAAGCTTGTGTTTCCTAAGTCGCCTTCTACGACATCCACGGGAAGACTTGGAGTGGTTCTATTCTACTCTGCCGGGAACCATACGGTTATATATACAACGTGGAAGGGACATACCCGTTATAAATTGAACCACGCTCCTTACTAGATCATTAAAGTCAAATATAATTAAAATAACAGCCAAAAAACTAAAATAAATTTCGGCATTTCTATACAAAAGTGTGCAGCCGCCCGGGCAATTTGTATGGGAATTGGGAAAGTCGAATATTTTTTTGGTTTTTGTCTGTTAACTTCATTATACTATAGTAATCTAGTATAGCCTAGGGTTCGATTTATTACGTGTATGTCCCTTCCACTTTGTATATATAAACACCTCTTTGGTATAACAAAATATACTGAAACTATTTTAAGGGTGAATTCAGTCCATGATATTGATCAACTTTCCCCAAGGAACATATATCGAAATATGAAAAATATTTTTTGGCCTCCCATTCAAAGTTGACCAGTCAGCCGATCCGCGTTTGTATGGAAAGACAAAATAATTTTTTCATATTTTGATATAAATGTTCCTTGGGAAAAGTTGTTTATACTAAATTCACCCACTATTATATTATGTTAGTCGTTATATATAGGAAAATAGGTACAGGTTTGTAAAGTTCAAACTATCTTATTTCACGCTTCATAAACTTAAATGGTGGCTTTAATACACTTAATAAAATTATAACAGGCCCCATATTAATCGAGTACGAAACTCCGAAATTGCCATCCGCCGCAACTAATTTAATAACCAATTCATCTGATACACTCAATATGAGCTTAAATTTAATTAGCGAACTTCCAAAATATTGTCTTCATTAAGCTTGTGCCCTTAAAGCTTTTATTTGAAAAGTTCCGTGTAATTTGGAAGTTAGTTATCAACCTTCGATTGTCTGCCTGATGGGCGCCATGTTCTTTTTGTACTGTGGGAGTGATTGTTAAACTTTTTTGAAAGGGATGAATATCTATTCAACCCTGTAAATCAGATTTCTTTCATGCTGACCTGGGTAAAAAGAAAATCTTAAAATAAACCAGCTGCTACCGTTTCACAGACCGTAAAAGCCGATCGAGAGAATGGATGAGAATCTGAATCATGTTATTAGGCGATGCAGCTAGCAACCCATCACTATTTTAATTCGCTTTCTCCGCCTTCACGCCCACCATCACGCTAAGCATTAAAAAAAGTTTATTTGAACAATAGTATTTTTACAAACAAATTAAAGGCATCTGTTTAGCAAACTACCTAGGGTAAAACACGGATAGTTGCCCCACTTTTTTAATTTACTTTATATCTCTTTGTACAAGATACTTTATTTGTCAAACGGGTAGGTACGTTGTATCTTAAAATTTATAAAAGGAATAAACATTATTTTTGATATTTCCTGAGTATTGGCGATTTTTGCGGAACTCTAAATTTTGGGACAACTATCCCATATAGGGGATAGTTGCCTATTCAATGTTAATTACGTTTAGGATAGATGCCCTGTCAAGAAAGAGAACATCTATCCCGCAAAAACTTTGATCGCACCTAGCCGTCCCATGAAATCGCACAGAGACATGCAACACGATCAACTTAGTTGTACATGCAGAGTCTCTCGATAGATAAATTTAATAACATGTGTTTCATTTGCGAAACTAGAGTAATTGCAATCAAGGCAACTATACCCTCGGGGAGACTATCCGGGTTTTACCCTATATGTACTATCTAATGTCTACAAATATTCGAGTTTTTAGTTAGTATTTATTTTTATTTAGTAATAATGAAATGTAAATACCTATTTATGTTATAAATAAATTCCATGTCAACAACAAAATTAGTAATTTTAAAGCCGGCGGTATCGGTTTATTATTAAAAAACTTAATTTGGGGCGCTCAATCAGTGTAATTTGTTCCTATATATTTATTTATTATTAATGGCACAAAATTTTTTTTTTCTAAATTTTCCGTTTCCGCATGCTGTTTCGTACATATGCGTGGCTTTTGAGTTTTACTGCCCTGGGCCTTTACTGCTCTGTTTACACCGTTAAGGATAAATACGACATAATTTAGGTATCTGGATGAATCGATAAAATGTATTAGAAAATTGTCACAGAAGTTTTCGGAGTGTACCTTTGGCCTAGGCACAGTTATTGTCTATTTTTAATAGAGTTTGTGGTGTCATTACTTTATTCGTAGAAGTAAACTTAATTATTATAATGGAACGTAGCCGTGTCAGTGCGGCTCGGCACGTCTTAGTGTACGCGTCACGAGTCACATTCGCCCTGAGGAAGGCCTGCAGATGAGGTCAGTAGCTGAATTTTTGTGTGAGTTACCCGTGTATTGCATATCAATAATGTTTGTGTCTCACGTTAGTTTTAACCAAAAAATCTTGACCAACCGCTGGCTCTGAAGCAGTAAAAATAACAATTCAACCGGTAAAGATGAAGAGTTTATAGCTCCCATTCTTCAAGATCTTGCCTCGACTCCCAAATATCCTCACTCACCCCAGGCTCCAAAGCAGCCCAGATAAGAGTTCAACCGGAAACGAGTTAAGAAGAACAGGTTATTGCTCACCCTGACAAATGATGGTAATGATCTGAATGACGCTTATAGCAAAGCTCTTGCACGGTCCTCGTCTCCCGAACATTTTCACCAGCCGATCTGCTCTGAGTGCAGCCTCATATAGTATCTGCAACAAAAATACCAAGTTTTAACTAACTTTTTTTTTAACTAGCCCAGAGGCCTTTTCCCAACAGTGGGACATGCATGGCTAAATAAAAAAATAAAAAAATAGGTGTAGTGTCGCCTAGCCGTGTGAATCCCGGCAGAGTAGAATAGGACTACTCCAAGTCTTCCTGTAGATGTCGTAGAAGGCGACGTAGGAAACACAAGATAAACAAAGCTTATAAAAATTACTTTATATTAAATTACTTTATGAACTGCCGTTGAAACTATTATTGGTGATCCGTCTAGCTTTAAAACTTGCCGTGGCCACTTTTGGCGGCGGCAAGTTTTAGAACTAGACGGACTAATGTAAATACTTTCAACGGTGGTTCATAAAATAATTTAAAGGGCTATCTAGTACCTAACGATTAGCAATATGGAAATTATCTTCATATTTACGAGTTAACATTTTTTTTCAAATGAGGGCGCCACTTCAAGGCCATTTGCTTCTATATTCAACTTAAGTTTGAAAACACACGGCAGGTGTACACGGAAACACTATCAGATAAAATTAAAAACAAATATCAATTGACATCGAATTGAATAAAACAGGAACCGTATAATAAATTAACTGATTTCCAATGCTCTCTGATTGATTACGATCGCGATAAATACTGAACGCGATAAAATATCGACTTGATTTATTGAAAGATTATTTATAGGTGGGCTTTATGTTCAAGTTGTGTAAATAATTATCTGTTGACATTTGGAAATATGTGACAAATTAAATGAAAAGAAATAAATTATTTTCCTTTGTTTATAACACATATTGTAAGCTGATATGGAAATAAACAAAAAAATATTAAAAAAAAAAATTACACCCGACTGCGAGCAACATTCTGTAACTAATTAAATTAATTGTTTATTATTCCTGATTTAATTAACTTACATATATTTTTGTAATGTCCTTATATTAGCAAATCCTCCTTTAATTGGAAATGTTCAATTCAGCAGTGAAATGATTTCATTATTTTGTATTTATTGTATATGTTTAATATATATTTAATTGTTTATATGTTTAGGTATATATTTGTGTAATGTTTTGGTTATTTATTTTTATCTATACTCTATATTATAAATAGGTCATATTTATTATCTTTTTTTTATTACGTTATTTTATACATATTTTAATCACGCCAGCCACACATATTTTCTGCTTGGTCTTATAGTTGACATTAAGTCCACCACTTGTACAATAGTTTTCTGCATTAAAGGTTTTAAATAAATTAATAAAATAAAAAATAAATGATATTATTATAATAATATATATAAAATAAATATATACTGTAAGGAAATACGATATAACCAGCCTTTATGTTATCCTTTTCAGGACATAGGCCTCTTCTTTTCATCTTTGTCTCTCATCATCTACCCAACGCAGTGCTGGGTGTCCTCGCTTGTTGGCCCACGGTCGCTACTCCATTACCCTTCTAGTCTGTATAACTATACTAGATATATGTAAACAATATATGAGCGAACTCCCACCTCAAATAGCGAGAGTGCTTAGCGAGATACTCGAGCTGAGCCGTTATTAAGAGCCGATTGTTCACGCCTCACTATTAATAATGGTTACGCAGTAATCGCTGGGTTAACTATGTGGGTACGGATTAGGTTTGCACGTGGAGATGTCACATATCTCACAATACCATTGTATTAATATTGTATTAAGCTGGGAATAAAGTCCTGTATTTCAAAATTTCCACAAGCAGCGCATGATTTGTGACGCATCTAGCGTTACATGAACCCCCCCCCCCCCCCCCCCCAGTAAATAAGTGAAGGCCAAGATATCATCAGGTCTTTTTGTCTCCGCTGAAAGAGCACGACCCTCTCTGTACTACTAGAGTAATATATTAGCCAAAGCAGCCAGAGGATTAGGCCTACACTCTCCATGCTGTCCATATGGGTTGGAGAGGTCTCGCTAATGTTAATAAGCTTTGTTTAGCTTGTGTTTCCTAAGACGCCTTCTACGATATCCACAAGAAGACTTGGAGTGGTCCTATTCTACTCTGCCGGGAACCATATGGCTACGGCAACGGCATTTAAGCAACGGCTTAACTTTTGTGTTTCTTTTTTCTTCGTCTTTGGCATCTTTGTATGAAAAACCGGTACATGCACCACCAGGTCTAAAGTAGCAAATCTGAGAATGCAACTAGGAAGGAGATAAAATTATGAAGAAACTGCGGCAGTAGTCTCACAAAGCGGACTAAGTTGCTACAAACGATAATATGAGGTCGCCGAGCGGCGAGCATAAAAGTTTTGGTCAGTGCCGCAAGTCACATGAAATATAGACAACAATGTAATGTTGGTAACAATACATTAACAAAAAATTTTCAAGATAAACCACTGCCATTTAATTTTAATCTAATTTGGAGTCCGGGGTGCACTTTCCCGCTTTTATTCTCTAAATAATAATATTTGGAGATCCGCAGCAGATATTGACGTCATACGGACGGTTGTAAAGCAATAGCCAAATCGTTTAAAAATAATAAAAATTACATGCATGATAATGCAACTTTTCGTTAATGCATGTCATCGGTAACCAAAATATGCTGAAGACCTTGTGACGTGGAAAGAAAAAGTCCGGACAGTTAAGATGATTTGGCTATAGTTTTACAAACAGCTGCCTGCTGAACAGCTTCAACTCTTCTTGAGAATGCTACAATTTAGCACCAGTTGTTTGTGCTTAGTCATGTCTTACTACATCCACATGAATTCTAATGGTCCTACTATAGGCTGAAACCATACTGGCACTATCCAGTTATCTGCCATTTAACATTATCATTAAAAAGCGAAGCCTGTTCTGTTCTGTTCTGAGTCCGCCCAGCCAGCAGTTACGCTGCAAGAGCGTATGAATGAGGTCTACCTTGAAAAGTGCATCATCACGCTTACAAACCAAAGCCGATACGTGTACCGACCTCAGTTCATTAAGTGTGGCGATGCCAAACCTCGTTATACCACTTAAATAGCTCGAGAAACCAGTTGGACTCGTAGATAGGGATAGAGGAGTGTAAGAGATATTCGCAGTCAGGAGGTGGGAGAGAAAAGGAGTTGTAAGAACCGACCGAATCCAGACATCAAATCAGTATGGGGAGGATAGATATATACTTGGTGCGTAATAAATATTTGGCAGGATGTAAGACTGCTTTGTTGTTTTGGCGTCCGTCGCGTTGCTGCTTAAGTCTTCTTTGTATTCTATTGTATTGTTTCTTCTTTCTTTTCATGATGATGTTGGAGTTCATGCTCTGGGTCTTTTGCGACATCTAAGTCTACTACGTGTCGATTGTAGGCTACGTCGTAAAATAGGTTGGTTCGGAATAGATTCTTTTAATTAAATTAAAAAGCGAAGCCTTGGCTTAAAATACAATACGAAGCACTAAGGATCTTAAGATATTCTTAAAACAAGTAAGCGCAACTGATCAGGCCATCATCGCTCTTCTTCGTATTTCCCTTCTCCCACTTTATGTGGGGTCGGTTCTCGTAATTCTTCTTCGCCAGTTTGTTGTTTTCTGGGTTATTAGTGCATTTAGTTTTTCTTTTCTCATTGTTTGGGCCATACTCTTTTACCACATGGCGCTCCTTACTCACTACGGTGGCGCAGCGACCTAAAGAGGATCTATGCCTCCGTCAATAGATGGCGCCAATTCTTGCGGTCTTGTAATCATTGCTACCAGTCGTGGACTCCGAGGCATCGCAGGTCTTTCTGCACCTTGTCTGCCTATCTGTACCTGAGGTGACCAACAACGATCGACGGCCAGTCGCCCGATCCTCTCTCAGAGTGAGAGAGGATCGGGCGACTGGCCGACTCTACGTGTCCGAGCCAGCGAAGTCTAGGTGCTTTGGTTTCATCGATTATATTTGGTTCGGACACTAGATCATCTATCTCCTGGTTCTTCTGATTCTCCGGCTTCTATATTTCCTTTGCGTTGGTACTCTTTGCGAGGATTTTCCTCTCCGTTATTTTATTTATTAGCGTATTGTTCTCTTCCTACGAGGTTAGAGTCCTAGCTTCATACCAGTACATCATAATCGGTCTAAAACAGTTTTGTGGACTTGTATCTTGGTTATTGGACACTAGAAATTTATAAATAGCTCCTAACAATATTAGCTCCTAATATTATTAGGAGCTCTTCATATAGTTCTAGTGTCCAAAAACCAAGACACAAGTCTACAGTTAAGTTTTTTTCCTCTTTTATTTTAAAAATTTCAAAAGTTTATATTACACTTCGACAGTGTACGTATAAGACCCGCTGACGTCCCTGCCTTGCATCTCGCCTGAGGCACCTAACGGAAGTCACCCTCGCTCGTGCCCAGAAACTTGATTTATCCGCCGATCAAATTCAATTGTGTCGGACGAGAAATTGACTAAAAATTCTGCCGCCGCCGCGACACTTTTATGGATTTCAATTGTTCCATTTTTAGGTTATCTGGATGTTGTTAAGGTCGCGTATTAGAAGATTATGTCAGTACGTCTTGCTGTTTTGTCGTATCAAAAGTTAGCTTAAAAATAGTAATACACTGTAAAACTAGTGGTTCTATGAGAACAGCAGACCTGGCGAGACCTCTTATAATCATGTCCGACACTTTTCCCATTCCCCTGGCTTAGCAAAGATATTTACGTTTTATTATATTGCAAAAAAATACAAGTCCAAAATTAACGAAGAAAGTCCAATTTTAAATTGAATTTCAAGTGCTTCATTTTCCAATAGGCTTTACCTATGTAGACTTTTGGGCAAAATAGGAGTATAAGTCTTAGCGATTTTTTGCGTTCCCTTGGTACTAGGAGGTCGAATCTGGTGTTTACGGATTTGTCTTGTGAAGGTGGAGAGGACTGCATAGTCTGATTGGTGTAAGTAAGTATGAATTTCCGAAATCCATCCATATTTAACGCTACAGCAAACTTCCCCCTGTTTTACCCCTGCACTCTCTCCTTTTGGATTTATTTTTCACATCTTGTTAAGAATGAACCTGTAAACGAGAACAAACAAACGGAAAGCATTTTTTGTACGATCTCGAAACTGAGACCCTTCGTTTGATCGGCCAAAAAAAAAATCTACATACATATATTTGAACTGAGAAGCTCCTCCTATTTTGTCAATGCATGTCGCTTAAAAATAAATAAAAAAATCCCTTTGTACAAAAATACAATGAAAATAAAAAAGGATATGAAATACTATAAATATGACACGCAAACAGATATGAATCGGGGCTGAAATGAAAAATACACAATCACGTTAAATGTAAAAACATACAAAGGCACATTTATACAGATATCACACCACAAAGGGCAAATTATCCATAAATATTGTTGTGCCCCCGGCTAAACACGTCGGAGCTACTTCGCAAATACCGATAAAATGTTGGCCAAATATTTTTCACAAATTTTCAAATCCAATATGTTCACAGCGTTGGAGTAAATTGAGACTTATGGCGTTGTAATAGAGTTGTGAATTGAATGATGATGGTGAGTACACCCGCAAGCGAACATCGTCAGTAATTCATCTTTGTTGGGTTGCCTCGCGGCTGGGTTGAGTTCAGACTGAGCTACTTTGTAGCTCCTTTGGAACTTTGGTGTCGTAATTGGCGATTGATTGTAAATGTTTTCAGTTAATCCGCTTTGGCTTTTGCTTCTATTTGGAGATTTTGTTTAACGATTTTAACGGTATTACCCTTGAGTTAATTTATTAGTATATAAAAAAGCTTACCAGAGTTAAGATTTTATTATTTACTTGCATTCTAATATATAAAAGTATGTTTATTGTCATAACGATGGAAGAAATCGTCGTATTTGGATGTTGAGTGGCATAGGCTATATTATTCTGTAATATAACTATCGACTGCTCCCGTCGCCGTTGACAGTGGTTTAGGCGTTTGCCTTGTGATCCAGAGGTCATGGGTTCAAATCCCTCTAGAAGCTTACTTTATGAAAAGTTGTTTCCAGTCTGGTTAGGATATTGCATGCATGAGTCACCTGATTATCCGAATACAGAGATGATTCCGTGCTTTGGAAGGGACGTAAAGCTGTGGGTTCCGGATGCCACCTAGCGTTTGTTTATCTATCTTATGATTAATTTTTGGTCTACCCTTTGGGTTTTGAAGGTCAGACGGTAGTCGCTCTGTGCGAAAACCAGTAACCTCGTCAAATCACCTAGGTTAGGTAGTGGACCCCGGGCTCTGAAGCGTTACCGCTGAGGATGCAACCGGGTATACGTGAGCATGATGATGATATGTGTAATATAACTCTGCCATGCTGTTTTGGAAAGGAAAAAAATAACATTTTCTTATTTTCTCGTTTATATTTTACTTTTACTTGTGGAGACTCCTAAAGGCTTTCTTTTTCTAATTATTTTATTATGTTATTTGTATATATAGCTGTGAGTAAGGGTTCCTATAATGTCATAAATAGAAAGGACGTGTTGACCTTTTGAAGTGTAGAAGATAATCCTAAAAACGTACCCTGGGCTCCGGTGCATTCCAGATAAGGTTGCAACTAAGTTTGTCTACTACGTAAACATATTAACATATATTTAAACATAAAAATAATACATACTAACATATGCTTTTCGACGAACAATTTTTAGTGAACGAACTCGAGTTAAACAGACAATCGACCCTCTTCCAAACTAGCAAGGTGTGAAGTGGATAAGATTGATAGCAGGGGAGCGTGCGTCTCGTCCTGCTGCCTCGATAGCTTCCCCTATGCAGGCACATTATATATGAAACTAATTCAATGACGTATTTTCTGACAGAAAGTAAATAAATTATAGTTCAAAAACTAAAAAAACACACTTTAGTGGTGACTATGAGCATAAAAAGTAAAAAATAATAATTAAGTACCTCTAAGTAAAATAGTAAAATGCTCTATTTTACTTGCCCTCTAATAGTACAAACTATTGACGTTGGCACCCACTGGCCTGAGTTTTAAATTTAGACAACGCCATCTAGTGTGATTATTGGTGTTACAAACTATAATTATTTTTTCTGATGATCCTGGTCAAGATAAAGGGACAAACTACAAACAAACAACATTAAACTATTGTATTGTTACCGGCACTTGATATATAATATGTACAAAATTTCAAATTAATCTGACGTTTTTAAGTGGGTGAAAATCGCATTCAAAGATTCCGTAACAAACATACAAACAAATACACAAGTGAAGCTAAAAGAGAGCGTGTAAAAAATACAATAGTTCCAAGAACCTCCAAAATAGAACTCGTATAGTAAGAAAGTATTAAATATTATTTCTGTAAAGGTCCTTTTTCACAGTGCAAGTCTCTTGCCTGTTAAATACAATTAAATTGAAGCGAAAGATGACTTGCAAGGTCTAAACAGAATGTCAACAATATAAATTATTTATTCCTTCAAATAAATTGTATGCAACAAGCAAGAAAATTTCACTGTGTAAGGGTTTCTACACACTTATTCTGTCCGGTATTGTCAATGCGGCAGTATTTGTAAAATGACAAAGCCGACTTGCAGCAATTAGTCTTCTTGCAACTATATCTTGTGTAGAACAACTAATAAGACGTTGCACTGTATAAATTTCAATTTGACAATTTTATTAATTACTAACCTAATATAATCTATTGTACTATAAAAATGTATTTAACACAGAATTGAATCATAAGTTATGTAAATGGTAGTAGCATAAATGGCTATTTTATTTTATGATTTGATATACATCAAAATTAAGGCCGCAGTATACATTTGATAGCTTTTAATTATACAGTTAAAAGCTATCAAATGTATACTGCTGCCTTAATTTTCAATTTGTATAGTCCTTCATCAAATACATTCTGTTAATGCATACGGGAATTAACGCGAAACGTACCTTTTTTATTTATTTTGCTGACGTTTCGTTCGGGTTTCACCGAACGTGGTCCCAGCTTGGCTTATAAATACATTCTGCTTACTGCAATGCAGTTTGTTACCGCTTCTTTTGCACTAGCGCCTAGAAAGCGGCACTAAACTTAGCTGTAAGTTATGATTTGACGTCAACAGTTGAGTAAAATCAAAACAGTGACTATTATTAAGTAATATTACAAATATACTACGATAATGAAGATATATCTGAATTAAATTGTATTCAATTTGTGAGGCATAAAAGATTTAATAAACATTCAAAAGGTACAAAGCCTTTCCTTGAACGTTTTATCTTCGAATTTCCATCGGATATAGGGTTGCCGGGCTTCCGGATTTTTCGGAAACATTCAAAGATATTTAGAACACCTATATGTTCTAAATATTATTGATATTTGGAACACTTATAGAAAAAAATATTAAACTGTGTTTGATATGTTTTTTCTTTAGGTACCTACGTTTTTACCGTGTACCATTCCTGGTGCTAGCTAAATGCTTAGATTGCTGTTTTAAAAAAGTTCATTTTTTATTTAAAAAAAATCTTTTGAATAAGTTCTTAGTAATCCAGCACTTAGATGCTCAGAATAAAGTGTTTCAAAGTAAGATGTAATATTCCTTATATTTTATCTTTTATGCCTTGGTATCTAACTGTGAGACCGCGATTCTGCTTGCTATTTCTAAATGTAAGATGTCCAGCAATTTTGAAGCACTTGAAATCTATACTAATATTATAAAGCGGAAGAGTTTGTTTGTTTGTTTGTTTGTTTGAACGCGCTAATCTCAGGAACTAATGGTCCGATTTGAAAAATTCTTTTTTTGTTGGGTAGTCCATTTATAGAGGAAGGCTTTAGGCTATATAACATTCCGACAACCACGCGAACGAAGTCGCGGGCACAGCTAGTATTTGATAATGTTATGTCATGTTTGCTTAACGCGAAAAAAGGTTGAATATTAAAAATATTTTCCATTAGGAAAATTAAGCACTTATAATATCTTCAATATTATTTTCTGTGGCAACCCTAACCGCAGCAAACGAGCGGATTCGGCGATCCTTTCAATTTTTCCCAAATATGAATATTTTCAAGGGTTATAATGCGATTAAATTGAAAATCTTAAACCGGCGGGTAATAAGGAGCGTGACTGCGAACATTTTTGCCTCATCTTGTTATATTAAAGCGGTTTAGGAAACATCCCGCAAATGAGTGGAGGCTTGTGGCACAAACCTTGTAGGAAACAGAAGTAAAACTACTTCGTATTTGCCTGTATAAATACTAGGACTAGCACTGTTGTGAAATTTGCAGTGTGACAAAGAACCTTTAGTGCTTCAAGGAAGCAGTTGTAGCGAAGGACTTTTAAAAGGCCGGTTTGATGAAAAAAATCGGTGCCAGCAGCTCTATCGCAAGAATATATACCAAGACTGGTAGTGGAAAAGAGAATACTTGACGTTATTAGGACCGTCGTAAAAGCCGACTTCCTGAGTTGGGATCTAAAACTAAAATTGGCGCCAGCTCCTCATGCACAAATTGCCTAGTATCAGCTCACATAAATTGTGGTATTTCATTTCTATACTTACATTAGTTTTGCCTCCTGATGATTCGGGGAGTAAAAAAATATAAAAGGGAATTGAAATATTTGGAAGATCGAAGTGGTCGTGACAGGCGGTTTTTTACGGTGGGAATAATTTTCTATTTAGATCTGTGAACCATTGTGCCCGCTGAATAGTGCTATGGAGCTTACGCGGTTATAATAAAGGTCTTTGAAGTCATTTGAATGTGTACTTAAGATGTCTGCGTTTTTGTGACGGCTTCAAGAATTACGTTACTGTTATTTTGATAAAAGAACAATATATTTATCTTCTATCTTCTTCCATGCTGGTTTAAAAGAAAAAACCTTAGAATGTACCAGCTGCTTGTCTTCCCATGCAGATTGTATAAGTCGATCAAAGAAATTTATTTATTTTTATTTATTTACCAATTTATGTACACGGACAATACCTATATACAGAGAATATATAAACAAAAAGTTGTACAAAGGCACTACTTATCTCAAGAGATCTCTTCCAGTAGGCCCGTGAGAGGAGATGTTCATATATGAAAGGCATACAGGCGTGTTCGTTAAATAAAGAAAGAAGAAATTAACATACTATGAAACTACAGATAAACATACATATACATATGTTACATACATATTTATATAAATACATATGTCTATTTAGAAATGAATATACTTAATATATAATATATAAACTACAACTATAATGATTCCGATAAATAATAATCTTTTACTCGTGTTTTAAACACAGAGATCGATTTAGATTCGCGTATAGAAGGTGGTAATGAGTTCCATGGTCTGACCGCATGTACCGAGAAGGAGTAGGAAAACCTTTTCCTACTCCTTCTCGGTACATGCGGCACTACCTAGTGGCGCTGTGTGAAAATGCTAATTATGTTAGTAGACGATGCAGCTAGCATCCTTCCCTCTAATATGGTTGACTTCAGCGATGGCTGATCCACGCGTCAACTCGTGAACGGGTGCCGCCAGTAGGGACTGGTCAGCTCGGCTCCGTTTTCAAAAACTATTCAGTGTAACTTATTTCTGTAAATTGGATTTGGCACTCGTTGTGTTGTGATAACATTGTATTAGGCATAATATCTTTGTAAACTGACAAAGCTCTTCTGGTGCGTAGGCGACCAATACTGTGTAAATGAGTTTCTTTCGGCGTTTCTTCTCAGTAGTGGTCGTTGCAAAACGCTAGTATCGATAGCTTTTAAACAAAGAAAAAAATAATTTAGATATAAATAAACATTACACGTAATGTATACTATAATTATTGAAGTGTAAAAGTGCCTGCTGAATTACTAAATAAATATTTGATTTTTATTTTTTTGATTCGAAAACACGATTGCTTAAAATTTTCTAGATAGAAAAACATTGCAAACTTTTCATCACTATTTTTATTCCTTTTCCATCTTCTCGCCCACCATAACGCTAAAAGTGACCTTTGAATCTTGCGTCTCTGGGCCGCTGTCTGTCTGCTTAGAGCCGCAAAATCTAAAATACTCTGTCTGCCCCGTTAGGAATGAAGACGTAATAATTTGTCCGTATCTGTTGTACGAGTATTGCGTTATTGCCAACTATATTTTCAAACTCATAGAGACTCCAATTTCAAAGCTAATATTGAACATTAAAGCGCAGACACTGGGCCTTACATTGTTCGATCCCTATTCGGGATGCTATATAAAGTTACCACAATGTTCAATAAATGCTTGGTTTTAAAAGGGCAACTATAGTTTCATTGTAAGATTTTTTAATTTAAAAAAAATCTCAGTTAGTTGTAGTCTCGGGAAGAGTGGATGGGCTATAAGCAATATAGGAAAGGAGTGTAATGTTAGGAATATCATCTTTTCAAAAAGGGCGCATAAGTACCAAACCTTCGAATACTGTGTTTTGTAAATTTGAGGGTTTACTTACCAAGCGAGCGAAGCGTCTCAGTGGTCCGCCTGTCTGTTCTCACCTACAGATCGCATTTTTCAACCGATTTTGACGAAAATTAGCACACAAGTACCTTTTTAAGGTTCCGTACCCAAAGGGTGCAAATGGGACCCTATTACTAAGATTCCGCCGTCTCCGTCTGTCCGTCTGTCACAGGGCTCGCTGTCTCTTGAACCGTAAGAGCTAGACACTTGAAATTTTCACCGATTATGTATTACTGTGACCACTATAACAACAAATACTAAAAATAAAAAAAGTTAAGAATTAAAGGGGGTCGGCATACAAAAAACGTCTTTTTTAGCGTTTTTAACTAGATCTTTATAATGGCATTAACTAGATACTTGAATTTTTTACAGATTATGTATTACTATGACCGCTATAACAACAAATAGGTACTAAAAATAAGATAAATTAAAAAATTAAAGGGGGTCGTCATACAATAAACGTGTTTCTTCAGCATTTTAAAACATTGTTCGGTGGTACGGAACCCCATGTACGAGTCCGACACGCACTTGCCCGTTTATTTAAACGATCGCAATTTTTGATTGGGGGAGAAATAATTGTTAGTGTTATTTATTGACGGATTTTAATAAAATTAACCCACTGTATGAAGTCTGACACACAAGATGTTGCAAAAACAGTTCTAAAAAGTGGAGGGGAAAAGTTTGTTGTAGCGTTAAATATGGATGGATTTCACTGAAATACTTTTCTAACCAGGGAAAGTGTCGGTTCTTGCATGGTTATAAGAGCTAGTACTTAAGTAACTGCTTGTAGGTAAGTTTAGGAGACATTATGCCTTCGACATCTAATGAGATTAAAAACTATTTTTAAAAATATTTGTTTAAAGAAACCTAAGATAACTCACCAAATAAAAAAGTAGGCAGATTTTCCTAACAATGTAATTTATAACAATCTCTGAGCCACTTTGATTTAAGACTCAATTTAATCTTAATAGTTCTTATTTTAGCCGACCAACTTTATCCGCTGTTTCCACAGTCATATTTCTTCCAAGATAGTTTAACTTTAAACTCGAAGTTACTTTAAAATTTACTGCAGCACTAGTTTCAATTAAATTACAAAATGGAATGAATTTCATGTTTATTTATTCGCCGTCAGAAAGCTTCATTTGTAATACTTATACTTTATATGTAAGTCGATATTTTGTTGTATGCTCTTTTTAGGGTTCCGTACCCAAAAGATGCTAATGGGGACCTACTACTGAGACCCCGCAGTCTGTCCATCTATCCGTCTGTTAGTCACAGGGCTCTTTCTCTTGAACCTTAATAGCTAGACACTTGATATTTCCACCCCTTATGTTTACTGTGTCAGCTATAACAGCAAATAATAAAATTTTTAAATAAAATTAATTTTAAAATTAAAGGGGGTCGTCATACTAGAAACAAGTTTTTTAGCGTTTGAAAACATTGTGCGGAGGTACAAAACCCTTCATGTAGGTACGAGGCCGACTCGCACTTGACCGGTTGTGTGTTCTTCAGATATATCTTCGTTGCAAAACTTTATTAACAGCATATACTCGTAGTAAAAAAAACATTTAATTATGTGTTCAAAGTACAATAAAGATATTACAAATAAACAAACAAAAACCAAAACCCGACTGCGGGAAAACTCTTACTGAAAAGTACGTTTATCCAGCTAGTTAATGCAAGCACAGCAGGGGAAACAGCTAATAATGTATATATTTCTAAAATGTGCATATTAAGCTCTTCCATTTATTTCCCTAAATAGTATGATTTTAATTATTTTAGGTCTCAAAACAAACAAAATTTATCCAAAAAGTAATTATTCGCTACACATTTTAAAACATAGCACTGTTAAAGGTCAGTTTTCATAGAAAAAATACACAGTGCATAGCAAAAGACCACACATAATACCTACCTAATCTTCCTAACACTTAATTAGGTAAATTCCCTCGACAGTGGTCATCCCTCGCAGAAGTATGAAACATCATTAACACTGGCACTTTATTTATCTCTAGGGCTGCAATGAGCAATTGTTTTTATTTTGCTACCATAAGAGTAGACATATTAAAAGCACAGAACAGTATACAGAAATTTTAAGGTATTCATTTATTTCAATTTGTTATAATAGGTATCAATAATTAATGAGTATTAGGCTAAGTGTAGGCATTTCAACGCAAAAATGTTTTGTTATAAAATTAATAAATGAAAATTTAAGACTTGCCAACTTTTACAGAAAATAAACATCATTGACAGTTGCACTTTGTTTCTTGGACCGCGATGGGCGATATTTTTAAACTACTTTAAAAAAAAACTCTGGAACTCTCGCCTTGTGTTTATTACGTACGACGTACGTGCCAACGTTTTTTACGTAAAAGTCTAGGAAATGTCAGCTTTGACGGTAGTAAGCAATAATTTTAATTTTCCTGTTACACGCTGTTCCTCGGCCCTTGTGTTTATAAAATTTAACAAATTTATTTATGCTAAACAAATCTTTTTTAGTTTAAATATGTTTGTCTAGAAAATATATTGTGTGTTGACAATAGATATTGTAATTAAAACAGGTTATGCAACGGTTTCCATGCTGGTTTGGGAGAAAGGAAAAAACTTAAAATGTACCAGCTGCTTTTCTTCCCGCGCAAATCGAAAAAGTCGATCGAGGGAATGGGCGTGAATCTAGATAGTAGTAGTCACTATTTTGATTCCTTTTTTCCATGTGAATGCCCACCATTACGCTAAACGTGGCCTTTGGGTCTTATAGCCCTGGGCTCTGTTTACCCCGTTAGGAATAAAGTCGTGATAATGTACAGATACATTCATCAGATACATCTGTATGCAAACATTTGTTAATTTTAATCAATAAGAGGATCTCCATTTTTTAAACATGCATCTCCACTTAACTCCACCGACAAGAGCAAGCTCTTAAGTTGAAAGAAGAAAGAAGAGGACCTAAAATTTTCACCTGTCATGTAAAGACGTCGTTAAGTAAAAACTATAAATATATAAGGACAAATCACACTGATTGAGCTAGTCCCAAAGTAAGTTTTTAAACTTGTGTTATGCGATACTAACTCAACGATACTATATTTTATAATAAATACATACATAAATAAACTCCCAAGACCCAGGACAATTTGAAAAAGGCCATTTTCCAACTTGAACTGGCTGGGGATCGAACCCAGAACCTCTTGATTGGCGGACTAGCGTGTTGACCATTACACCACGAAGGTCGTCGAACTATATAAGTACCATACTTCAGATTCCATAAAGAATGCGCGTTGATCTGACATTTCTATCTTTAAATAAGTCTATGGCGGTCATTTTGTATAAACGGCAGGGGCGCATGGGCAGTGAAATTGTGAGGGCTGCGTTATGGTGCTAAATTATTGGTTATGGTCTCATAGATAACGGGAGTCGGTGTGTGGGGAATCGTTTGATGATGGGGATGAGTAATTTCCAAAATGTTTGCTGTGGTTTTGAAGAGCAATTTGCTTTTATTGGAGACTATAAAGATAGAAAGTGTTCAGAAGTTAATATTACGTTTAATCTTGGCTTTTCTATCCTTTCTATTTGGAAGGAAAGTTATTTCATTTGAATAACCAATTTTCTTTTTAGTATTATAAAATATTGTTCGACAACAAACACAGTCAAATGCCCTATCAGTTTCTCACTCTGTTTTACATGCGTGTAAGTGGCCAACACTGGTGCCAGATTTTGTAAGCTTAACATGCTTTCCGAAGTACGGAGCAGCTTGATAAAATTAGTATGCGACTTGTGGTCACCCTGCACCCATCCAAGTGCGGACCACGTTTGGTGTTGCTCAACTTGCGCAAACGCTAGTAATGCGTAGCTCTTCTAACTCTGAGGTAGCGCCAGTCTTCCAAAACCTCTAATTGATGATAGATAGACAAGCGATCGACGGTAGTGTTCGGAGTAGATAGAGCTAATACAAGTACCTACTCATTTTCTAGATTATTTATCATTTTGCAGTTTGTAGTAGTAAGCTGCTACACTTAGAAATAAGTACTTAAACCCCAAGAGAGAGTGAGAGGGGGAAGAAAAAGAAATTTACAAAAAAATCATCTTAGTTTAAATATCTCCTGTATTAAAATGTAGCTCAGACAATACATTATCTGGTTTACAAACTCGTTAATAGCTGTGCTCGAGCGCTCTTGTAAAGGCCGTATTTCAATTTGCAGCAAAAGGACGCTATAAATTGTGGCCACGTATTACCGTCAAACTTTTATTAAAAGTTGCGGCGTCCTTGTAATCCGCATCGACAATTATAGTAGTTATTTATACGTTAATGATACACAGATCCCTAGGCCGTAAAACCCTCAGGCCACGTTTAGTGTGGGCTTGAAAATGTAAAAATTCATTCACACAATTCAAAATTTTGTTTAGCTTGCATTTCCTTAGTCGCCTGACGACA
This sequence comes from Acrobasis repandana, assembly GCA_963576875.1. Classification (NCBI taxonomy): domain Eukaryota; kingdom Metazoa; phylum Arthropoda; class Insecta; order Lepidoptera; family Pyralidae; genus Acrobasis; species Acrobasis repandana. Next base: position 757,939 of record OY756220.1, read on the forward strand.
TCCACGGGACGATTCAAGAGATAGTGCCCTGTGACAGACGGACGAACAGACAGACAGACAGCGGAGTCTCAGGTTATAGGATCCCGTTGGCACCTTTTGGGTACGGAACCCTAAAAAATGACATTGCGGTCACAAAATACAATTTTTTTAAAAATTAAAAGTAGCATTACCCTCATCGACAATTACAGCGAAATAAAGACGTCACGTGCGCAATATTCAAGAAGCGTAAAAAATTATCATCACCTCATTCTCTTCGCAAATAAAAAGTGAGTTTGGAGTAATTTTTTTACAAGCTTTACACATAGCGGCAATAAAAACGCCTCGGCGCGGAGGGCCGGCGATATTTCATTTTATGTCTCACTCGAGAAGGGGCATGGCGCAATGAGGTTTGTTTGGGTAAGATATCGCATTACGTTAATCTAAGTTTAGTTATAGTAATGATTTATTATGCTACGAGAGCCAAATATTAAATAAATATTAGCCAGAGCAGTCAGAGGATTAACCAAATAGATATATATTTTTATTTATTTAGAGGTGTACTCTTATTTTTGAGACTCTCTTTCCCATCTAAGCGATATCCGTGTTGCATTTTAAAAATATTTACACATAACAAGTATTTGTACTGACCTTTACACGAGGTGCCACCGCAGCAGCGTAACAATTCCTTACTAAATACAAGCTTGCGGCATCTCAGCGGTAAAAACTGCTACCGCGACGGCGGCGTTATATGTAAAAGCTCTTAGCCGTATTTCCAAGCCTGGAATTTCCAATTTTTTCACCATATGATCTTCAGCATTTTTATTTGTGAGACGAAAGGCACTCATTGTCATCTTTTACATTCCTGTATTGACAAATTATTACTGTTAAAGAGTAGAATGACGTCATTACTTCTTGAAACACCTTTTATAACTATAACTGTTAGTGTGCAAAATAAATAAATGCACTCTAGCTGTGCTCTCACCGAAGGCTTGCTCATACCAAATGCACTCATTTCCTAATGCAATTTTTGAGGATTGGCTACATCTATAGACATCTTGATCAAAGACGCGGGGAGTCCGCCCTGTCTGTGACACTCGGAATGAAAGTTTAAATGTCGGCGGAAAGTAATGCGGCCTACGTGGCGCGAGTCTAGCTACATGGCGAGAGTTGTGGCCCTCTTTATGGGGAATTATGGCCTGTACGGGATTACGTGGAATTTTGGAGGACATAAAAATGGAATTTTATCGCAGCGTTGTAAAGATATTGTTTTGGGCGTTATACTTTTACCTTTGTATAAATTTTTAAATGAAATATTTTTAAGAAACTAAATTTAAAGTTTGAACTCTATTCAATAAGTTTTATACTTACGTATTTACTGCTGAAATATATACACATTCCGTCGCCGCGGCAGCGGTTTTCACCGCTGCGGCGCCGAAGGTTTATATTTTGTTAATTTTTACGTCACCGTATGTAAGGGTAAGCACAGCACAAATACAAATCACAGCGCAATTACAATCAAAGGGTGGTGGAGGAATCAGCCTTTGATTGTTACTTGTTAGGAATAAAGAAGCAACAAAACTAAAGATAGGCTCTAAAAGACTTGTATCCAGAGCCGTGAAAACATTGTGAAAAAAAAACTTATTTAGGACAAAAAAAGAGAATTTAACAGTACAAAGCTAATTACGTTTTAATTTTCTTTTATTACCTTATTAATTTTTTACTTTTACCCACGAATAAGAAATCGAACTGTTACAAAAGACACTTAAATCAGAATTCCTTTGCAAATGAGCTTCAAACTGCAGCGTCTTAGCATAAAATAGTAAAAGTATAGAACTGATATTTCACAATGTAAATATTTTACTCAGATATAAAACATATGGAAGTTTTAAATTGTTTTTATTATAAATAAAGTACCCAAAAAATGCACATTAATTGATATCTTATTTGAGTGACTACAACTTGCCTTGGTAATTTAATATTTTCCAAAAGTACTCTTGAAAGTGTGTTATTCATGTCCTTAGGTTATATTTAATATACATCAGATACAAATTTCTAATTTATGGCATTTTTTGCTCGGAATAATTTTAAAATGTTATGGTTGTGCAATTTTGCACGGTACAGACTTGGGGGATTTGTATTTTAATCGTAATCGCTGGCGAACATGTTTCATCGAATATTTTTAATTAGGATTACATAAGATGTTTAATCCAAGAGACATCATTGTGGCCACAAAATATTTACATATCGAAAATGTTGTCGCAAATTACAATTACAACCACTACACGAAAAATAACATATACAAATTTAAAATCTACATATTTTTAATATACCTCGCACATATACGATTATTTTATACTTTTCTGCTTCTTCGGTAATTTAAGCTACATTGCCTCGGCTACAATTACTCTCGGACTTGTAAGCACGCTGATAGTTCGCTGATCTGAGCTCAAAATCTCAGAAACAATAGTTAATTAACTACCTTGAATAACATCATCCGGACTCTGTTCTGCAACTTTAACAAATGTATAACTTACTTCCTTTTAAAAGAGCGAGCAAAGTAAGCGAAGTATAAATAAAAACCGGTAACATAAAATGGCTCATAATTTTTATATAAAACGTGATAACTGATATCACTATAATATAACATTGTTGCGTGTACACAAATGTCCAGATAAGCTCTTTATTTAGGTTTACGTAACCAAGGGTGCCAATAGGACCCTATTACTCTTACTGAGACTCCGCTGTCTGTCCGTCTATCCATCCATCACGTTAAACGTGGTAGACTCTGTCTTCCCTTTAAATAATATAGACAAAGACGTGATAATGTATTTGTATCTGAATAAAATATCTAATTAAAAGCTGTGGGTTCCGGACGCCACCTAGCGTTTGTTTACCTATCTTATAATTAATTTTTGGTCTACCCATTGGGTTGCGCAGGTCAGACGGTAGTCGCTCTGTATGAAAACCAGTAACCTCGTCAAATCACCTAGGTTAGGTTGCGACCCCGGGCTCTGAAGCGTTACCGCTGACGATGCAACCGGGAATACGCTTGGATAATGATGAAAATATCTAATTAAATCCTTATTGTGTAACTACTGACTGAAACAAAAGTCTCTTAAAATCCAAATTCCTTTGGAAATGAGCTTAAACTGCACCGTCTCGAGTACAATTACTCTCCGAGGGTCGGAATCTGATAGTTTGCTGATCGCAACGGTTCAAGTTAATTAACTAAGACTTGGAGCATAATTTAGTTGAAGTAATAAAGTATATTATACGGAGAGTACAGCTGCTTTTCTTTCCTGTTGTTTCATGTTGATTGTAAAAGCCAATCGGGGGAATGGGTGAGAATCTTATTAACTATTGTTAATATAACGACCCTAAGCTCTGTCTACCCATCATTATCAGCCTCACGTATTCCCGGTTGCATCCTCAGCGGTAACGCTATAGAGCCCGGGGTCCACTACCTAACTGAGGGAATTTGACGAGGTAACTGGCTTTTACACAGAGCGACTGCCTGACCTCCGCAAGCCAAAAGGAAGACCAGAACCAATCCTAGGATAAGTTTAAACAAAAGCTAGATGGCTTTCGAGACCCACAGCTTTACGTGCCTTCCGAAGCACGAAATCATATTTCTTTTCGGATAATCAGGTGATTCAAACCTGTAATCCCCTAACCAGACTGGACAACTGTTCACAAAGTTTGCTTCCCAGTGGGATTTGAACCCACGACCTCAAAATCACAAGGCAAATGCCTAGACCGCTTGACAATGGAGGCAGTCAAAGCTCTGTCAGAAAAATAGCAGGCAAATCTACTATCACATATTTATCCCTAACAGGGTGTTAGGGATAAATATGTGATAGTAGATTTGCCTGCTATTTTTCTGGACGTTTTGTGCCGACAGCTCTATATGTATATTACTCTGTGGTATACAAATAAAGCAATTGCTCATCGCAGCTCAAAAAGACGGATAAGGTGACAGAGTTAATGATGTTTCATTTTTCTGAGAGGGACGACTTTTTCCAGATGTTTTGCGTAGACAGCTCATGTTTGTAATTATCTGTTGCAATTGCAGTTTGTATTATAAAGGGTAAAGGTTTCACCTATCCCGTTGTCTTTGTGTTCGTAATCAAATCTTGCAAGCTGAATTAGACCCACTTCCCATGCTAAAACTTGACATACTTACGTATGTTGGGTGACAATGTAATATTATGGGACCAATATAATAATATAATTATTTTTTTTCCCCTTTCCCTCAATCGGCTTTTGCAATCTGCGCGACAAAAGATGCTGCCAGTGAATTTATTCTACGGTATTTCCATTCTCCCCGACTAATATGAAAAAAGATAATAAAATATATTTCTAACGTTTTTTAAATTCTGCAATAAACTCGTGAGATCTAAAATGGATATTCCAAGACAATCTACAAAATGGTTGGTCATATTTTTATTTTCTCGCGTGAAAGCTAAGAGCAGAAAGATATTTGATTTCTCGGCGACGAGCAGTCCTGATTGAATTACCGGTCATTCAGTTATACCTACTATATAATGGATAGAACTTGGATTTTTGTATTATCAATATGTACTTTATACAATGTGGGAAAGACATTAGCGTGATAAATTTTAGCTCATGCTATACTAGACCACTATATAAAAAGGAAAGACTAATAAATAAAATAATAATAATAATAAAGAAATATAAGTTATTAAACTTAATTTCAAACAATATATTTCCTCGATTTTCATTACGTTTGAAGCAGCTTAAATTTCAGAATTGATTTTCTCAAAAACGAATGGATTGGATTTCAATGATACTTTGCATAAAATATTAATACAAGTGGTTATGTGCTTTCCTTTTATTACGCTATGTATTTTCCAAGTTGTATACTCATGTAAAATTCAAGCTCAAATTTCTTAAGGCCGTACCTGAATTTTCCGGGGTCCAGTGCTGCCCCCATTTAAAATAAATTATTTCAAAGAAAACAAAGACATCATTTAAAATTTTACTACTACCAAGCCCCAGATAACCTTTCAAAGTATTTTATGAACTACGGTTTACAGTTTAAATTAAGAACGTTAAGCTTTACTACGCACATTTGCGAAAAACGGCCACTTTTGGCTCATGTGCGTAGTAAAGCTTAACGGTCGCATTATAAAATGTGAACAGTAGTTCACAAAATAGTTTGAAGGGTTATCTAGGAGTTGGTAGTAGCAAAATTTCAAAAGATGTCTCCGTTTTCTTTAAAATGATTTATTTTAAATGGGGGCAGCACTGGACCCCGGAAAATTCAGGTACAGCCTTAAAAGGAATGTTTTTGACCTCTGAATTAACACTTCTAAAGGTACTTTTGTTTCGGACAAGAGTAAATTTGATAGTAAGCTACAAAATGGGAAATGTTCTTTCTTCTCTTCTACCTAGGTCATTTTGAAATATTAACATTGTATAAAAATTATGTACATCAAAGAATTGATTACCAAGGAGCAGAAAAAACATACAAACCAACACAGCAATCATGCAACCGGAGACGAGACCAACTGAAGTTCGGAACAGACTAAAAATAACAACCATTCCATTTATTTATTTCTACAGTGGTCGGGTGTAACTGGCCAGTGACGTCTTCAAAATTTACGTAATTATTTCAAAGGGTAGTAAAATAAAACTGTTTGTCTAGCTTAGACGTCTTTCAGTGAAGTAATTAAAGCTCCCATTTTCTTCCGCTCTCCCTTGGATTGAATACTTTTAGTAGCTTTTTGTTTATTTAACTGTCCCTTGAAATTTTCTACAATTTCCTTGATGATTTTAATGAATTAATTAACGCTTGTATGTCCTTTGTTTTATCAAGATTTTTTTATAATTGCTGTTATGGTACTTAATAGTTTTTTTTTTAATTTAACCTTTGCTGTCTTCTACTGGGAAAAGATCTTCCAATTGCCTTCCACTAGTTTCTCTCCATATTTTTGTGTTATAGATATTAATGCATTTGTTTCATATATCATTTAAGTACTTCTAATCTTTCTACATCAAATAAGTAAGAAAAACCTTGTAGCAGAGACTTTTTTGCAATACACCTGTATTACAAGGGCACTCTCTTCCATAGCCATAATAGAACAGTACATATTAAATGATTTACCATCTAACATAACAACATTTCAGTTATTTCAACGAAACAAAAAAAAACGCTTAAGTATTTATTTTAAATACAGGTACAGGTAAACTATCACGTCTTTATATCTAACGGGCAGACAGAGCCTAGGGTGGTAAGGCCCAGGCTACTTTTAGCATGAAAAAAGAAATCATAATAGTTAGTGATGGGTTTCCAACTGCATCGCCTATTGATATGATCAGATTCTTGCCCATTCCCTCGATGGGCTTTTACGATCTGCGCGGGAAGAGAAGCATCTGGTACATTCTATGTTTTTTTCTTTTCTTCCAGACCAGCATGGAAGAAAGCATCAGCATCTTTTAATAAATAAATTAAATATATTTAAATACTTTGAAAATAATGATATAACATTGAACACAAAAGTCTTCACAAAAAATATGTTTCCATCTGAAAACAAAAACAAAACTTAACAATGCCCAGTAAATAATAGCCATAGTGTTGAAACAGTAACCGGCAAATTCTATAAACTCGAGTCTTATAAGAAAAGTTAATTAAAAATGGACGGCTAACGGACGGTAAAAACTGAGAAGCTTTCACTCGGGAAAACTTCAAGAGACGTTTCTGGGTAAAGTGGATACTGTGGATACGTATCATATTATCTACCAAGATGGTCTGAGAGTAAACAAATCATAAGTCAAAATAGATGCAGTATTAAAGTACTCAAAATAATTAAGGAAATAAGATAGGTTGAAACATAGTGTACACATATTTATGACGTGAAAAAAATCTTAGTTCATCAGGTGGTAGATTATTGAAAAACATTGAACACGTATTTTTTATTTTTTCTGACATGCAAATAATTACAAAGATACAGCGCATTTAAATTCTGCATGATGTCACGACCAAGTACGATTTGCAATTGACGGTAACGTCAATCACTCCCACTCCGAAACTTCAACGCACTGTATTTTTGTGAACTTTCACTACTTTGATAAACCGAAAAATATGGTTCCCTTATTTTTGGGTAATCTAGCTGACGAACTAAATAAAATACAATTTTTCAGACCCAGTCCATATACCTATTGTGAAATAATGTAGGTCTTTTGGACGGGCAATAACACAAACGGAGAGTACCAACTGTAAGTAAAATGCGAAATCCTTATTTTACCACTTGCATTAATTAACCCTCGTAAAACACATCAAATAACTTATGCAAAATGTTCTTTCTCCTATATGCTCCTCTTTCTCCTATTGTATCGATTTTTCTCTTACTTATTTTCCTATGTTCATCATCACTATATTTAAGAACTATGTTCTTGTCGGTGGAGTATTTTCCATGTCTCCATGGAGCATGTTCCATGGCGTGAGCCAAATGTTTGAATTCCCTATACAACACGACTTCTGCCTTTTCTTTTACTTCATCCATAAACGCCTTCCTATGTCACATGTATAAAATTTATCCAAGTTCGCACCTTTCTGTAAAATGAGTTGTAGGTACTCTTGCACTAGGCTGTACACTGTTACAAGTATTATCTTTCCTATTCAATCAATCAATAAATAAACTCTCAAACGCTATATAATTGTCGCACCTTAAATTTGTATCCACTACTGTATATCGAGAGGGCGAGCGTTTTCAATAAAATAAACTCGGGGCCTACCCTTTCAATGGCAGGCAACTTGGGTCTGGGTCCCTCGGGAGCCCCGGCCATTGTGAACAATGTTACCAAAGTCCCGTCACACTCTGATTTGCGAGTTTGTATCGTGTGCAATTGCTTGCGTGTCCTACTTTAGAAAAGAACCGTTTCGTAATACATTTTTGGGTAAACCAACGAAAAGTTGCATCAGTAATCAAAAAGAGGCCAACGCTGCTAAAATGTTCTATGTTTATTATAGCAGTAGGTAAGTATTGGTATAATACTTGGTTTTGTTGCGAGTCCTGCTAGGTGGCCAGGTTTCATTTTAGTGGTACTTCTTTAACGTTTTAGAGTAGTGGAGGTCGGGACTCAACTTCTGCGACTCCATTGAAGCTTGTGTGAAGTTGCGGTGTGTTTAAACAAACCAATAAGATTTCGTTATTGAATCACTGAAATAGGTTTTATTTTATTATATTATCGTAATTGTAATGGTAATTAATTACTTAAACTCGTGTTTACATCAATGGGACAAAGTCTTGGTCCTAATAATGTCTATAATTGTCAATTTCGATGTTGATATAGGCTTTTTAAATAAACAAATTAAAGTATTTAGTCTATATTCTTATTTATTTATTTACCAAATTTAAGTACAAAAAATACAAACAAACATAGTTATTTTGAGTCAAGTAAGTTACCCCAACTTAGTTCTGGTACCTAATACACTGTTAGATGCTATCTGTTAATTATGCGAAACACTGCTCATGAATACGTAATGTTATAATTAAATGGGAGATATGTAGATATGTCGCTCGTTGCTAATATGTTATATTACTAAAATAGAACGTAGAAAGAAATAACAAATAAATAAAATACATGTTTACGTCTTATCAGAGTAAGCAGAGCAGAGTCGCAAGACCCAAAGGCCACCCTTTGCAAATTTGTGAACTTATAAATTATAAAAAAACGATTATAAATGATAAAAGAATGAATGGAAAGAATGAAAAGATCTTATACATAGCGCCATGTGGCTTCCGGCCTAGAATATTCATCTCTTCCTGTGAGTGGATATCGTAAGAGGCGACTAAATGATTAAGCATAAACCTCTCGTACTACGCTACATTCCCAAGGAGGGTTGATGTCGGGCGGCGGCCGAATATAGAACTTTTAAACTTTTAATAGCTTAAACTGTTCTGGCTATTTCTTCTTGATTTGGCATAGTCTTCGACATCGTCGAATGATCATTAAAATGCATATTGTATTTGGAGGTGAAAAAGCGGGAAAGCGCACTCCGGGCTCCGAAGCAGCACAGCTGAGGATGCAACCGGGATCGCGCTAAGATGAAAAAGAAAAGATCCTATTGGTAATACAGTTTGTCGTCACTTCTACATTTATGCCAAAAACAGCACGTTACATTTACTATAAATAAATGACGATTTATTCAATAGCATGACAATTTGACATCAAGTTTTGAAATTAATTTAATACCCAACAAAAATGACTTCATTAAGTTTAACGCATTTATGCGAGTGTACATATTTATGTCATAACACACTCCACAATAATCCTATAATTAAATCATCAGCATTATCATCCCAGCCCTTCTTCCGTCCACTGCTGAGCATAAGCCTCTCTTCGTCGACGCATCCAACTACGACCCGCGTCTTTGATTTTGTCGTCAAACATCAGTGAAATATGAAATATTTTTATTTACCAACAAATTGTACGCTATCAATGTAATTCCCAATTTAAACAAAGCCGCACGAGATTGGGCAAACATCGTACTTTGTTTGCGAACATTTCTCTGCCTAATTAACCAACGCAATCATTATGAAAAAGTAGCAAGTGAACAAACTTCGGCGCCACTCACTTTACAGTGTACGGTATAACTGATAAGCGGAGCGATTAAAATGGTACTTTATTTTTCAAATTCATTGGTTTTGAAAAAGAGTCTAGTAGTCTAGAAGCGTTCCCGCTGAGGATGTAACCGGGAATACGCTCGGATGATGATGATGATGATGATGATTAAAGGTTAAAATATTAGTCAAATATTTGTTTGATCTCAAGGTAAAAATATTAATTTAACTTAATATAATATCAAAAAAAAAAATATAACTTTTGATAGTAAAAATATAAAAGTACCTCAAATTATTTGCATGTACCCTTGTGCAAAATCTTCACGTTGATAACATTTAATTTAAATCGGTCACGTTGTTCAAAATTTCAAATATAACAAACTCTCTTTGACTTACGCCATACTTTCAAAGAATTACACCGAAGTAAGAGAACTTACTTACATTATGAGTTTGCAGTTCCGAATGCTAACGAGAAACAGTAATTTGGTGTCGTGATATTGTGTAATTTACATTACGGTAACAAGTATACTTATTTACTTACTCACCTTCCTACTTAGAGACTATCCATTTGAATGCCTAATGATGAGTGATTACCGTGTCAGAGAGAGAAGCTTGGTGGTACGCATCAGTAGCGAATATATTAAGAAACCCTAGGCTACGATAAGCTACGAGATGTCTTTACGCAGCTTGTAAAATCTGAAACCAGTATTGGCCACTTACACACATGGAAAACAAACAAAACCAAGAATAATAACCGAATTTTGATGATAACCTGCCTTTAGACGTTTGAATACTTGAAAAGCCCCAAGCATCTTGCGGATTTTTTTACTGTTTTTTTGAAAAAAACTTACCAATGTAGTTTTTTTAAAGCTGCAATAAGCATACAAAACGGGGCACGGAGCTTCAGCGTTAATCAAAGACTAAAAGTGGATCTTAGCCTTAAAAAATTAAAGAATATTAGAAAATATTAAACTATTTTTCATTTCATTTTAATACTTCAATATTCTATTCCATTTAGCAGTGCGGGTTTCAGCCCAAAATAGAATTCTATTTCATCCTGTGGACATTGTTACAGGTAAATAATGGACTTAGCACAAATATAATTTTCCAAGAAAACTTTATATTAGGCAGCTGCCAGTCCTTAAATATAGTCTCTTACTAAATCTACAGCCAATGTCAACATAAACGATAGCAAAATTGACAATTGTCAAATGATGACAATATTCAAAGATAAATAAACGATTTTGAAACAGTCAAATTATTTATTTGCATTCATGTAAGTAGTATTACAGGCAGTGATGGAGTAGTCTCTTTCAAGGTCAAAAACCACAAGGCGTGGTATAGTAATGTTATTAAAATTTAATTACTTATGCGTTAAAAATGATATAAAAATAAAATAAAAATTCCTATTCATAATGCTAAAATAACTATATATGTAACTATATAATACTAAATGTAAATTTTTAAATGTACTTGATTGAAGCAATAAAATTGAAACTTGTTTTGTTTTGCACAAATGTTGACGTCAAATCGTTACTTACATCTAAGTTTAGTGCCGCTGCCTAGGCGCACGTGTAGAAGAAGCAGCAACAAACTGCACATTTACTTCAAAGACGTCAACTCCAACAACACCGAGTAGAGTTGTATGTTGGTTTATAATATAAGCTGTTCGCATACAAAATGACTTTCCTACGTATACGAATTAGGTTGTACATCGCCCGGGGTGTCGACTTATTAGCGAGCTTGATTAAACGCCCGACACCGTAACCAATCTCCATCGTGCCGAATATTGTTATGTGTTGAGATACGCTCAAATTGTTTTGTTTGAGGTGAATTATGATTTATTTGTCACTAGGCTTTGAAAATACTAACCGTAAATTATAATTCCATTATGGGATAAGTCCGCCGTTGTCAATTTACTTTATATGTTGTTTTTGTCTTTAATTATGTGTTTTCTTAGTACAATAAAGTTATTACAAACAAACAAATAAACAAAATTATTTTATTTTAAATACCTGCATTATAAATGACACCAATGGATTCCATGGCAAGAAAACTGAAGGTTTGAAAATATGTATATTTAATTTTGTCGTAGGTAGGTTCATCTTTTGAGTCAAATATATTCTTCTTCTTCTTTTCTCAGCCCACATTAACCCACTGCTGGCATAGGTCTCCCTTTTTTCGCGCCACTTTCCACGGTCCTGTGCCAGTCTCATCCAGTGCTTTCCTGTCACCCTCACAATGTCATCCGACCAACAACGGGTCGGTGGTTTTCCTACTGGGGTGTTCCCTTGTCTCGGCCATCACTCTGTCACTGCTCTGGTCCATCGACCATCTTCTCTTCTAGCCAAGTGTCCCGCCCATTCCCACCTTAGCCGCGCGATTCGTTTACCTACGTCTTCGACTTTAGTATTGCGGCGAATTTCTACGTTTGGCACACGATCCAGCAGGTTGATGCCGAGCATGGCGCGCTCCATCGCTTTTTGTGCAACTTTGATCATGTGAGCGTCCATGATTCAGCGCCATAAGTGAGTATGGGTAGGACACATTGGTTATATACCTTGGTTTTAAGGCACTGTGGGAGTGAGGATTTGAAGATGTCGTCGAGTTTCCCAAAAGCAGCCCATCCCAGCCGATTTCATCTCTCAATCTCCTTCTTTTGCCCATCTGCATATAAATATGTCAAATATATGTATAGAGGTAATTGGGTACTTGTTTGATTTTATACGATTTTTTTTTACAAAACAAAAATTAACACTAAATAGTTTTTTTTTCTCAAAACAGCAAGAAAATTGGCTTTTGAATGAAGCAGTAAGTAGCATTTCAAATATTAGTATGAAGAAAAGTAGAAGCGTGGTGGCGACATCTCCTTATCTCTTTCGTACTGTTACAAGGGGCGCGAAACCAAATGGCAGTGACGTCACATTTCCATACGTACATCCTTTTTCTTTTGCTTGACAGTTTCTCTTTTCACCAGATTTTAAAGGCTAAACTAACTTACATATTTTAAAGCGGATAAAAATAAATCGTTTTGTTTTCGGTTTCAGATTATGATATGAATAATTAAAATAAACAAGTCAAGTACCGAATCCGTGCAAAAGCTATTAAAATTTGGAAGTTTTCCACTGTCTGTTGTATCGAGATTGAGACTTCACCTGCCAAAAGTTTTCATTGTTTTCATTCTGTCTTTACTTCTGTCACGTATCATTTAATGGAATGGAAAAAAAAAACCCTCAAAAATAATACTAGTTTAGGACTGCCAGTCTCGCAAAATCGCACCGCAGTCTTTTCAAATATAAAAAAAAATAGTTAAAAAATAATAAACATGTGTCTCAAGATTCTTTACTTTTCTCACATAATGTGATTAGAAAAGTCATTTAAAAAAAATACTGAACGGCAAACCCCGGAAACATGTTTCTAATGTAATTAGATAGTTGCTATAGAATTTAAACTGACTTGGAATAGTGCGTTTTTAACTCTGGGCTTGTAAAAATTAAAGCTTCAAGCACAATGAAGTTACAGGGATGTCAAGAGTGCCCCAAATCGCTTCAAGAAAAGGATGCTACGTCTCTCTTTCTTTGTTTGCTTATTTCTTCTCGACTGGGTGCACAGCACGGCAGTGCTGGTAATATTTTTGATACAGAATATTGTGAATGGTAAAGCCAGCGTAAAACGAATTACATCATCATCATCTTCCTCGCCTTCTCCCTATTTGGAGTCAGCTCTGTATGTCAACTCCCTCCATCGTTTTCTATCATTTACCATATCTTCAATAACCCCCCTCCCCTCCTTGTCCCGCTTCACACATTCCCCCCACGTCATTCTAGGTCGTCTTCTATTTCTATGGCCATCCATCTTCAAGTTAACTATTTTATTAGCCAGATGTTCAGCATTCCGCCTCTTGACATGACCGTACCATGTTTAACGGTGGCTTTTTACCCGACTGCGGCAAAGCCCAAAAGGAGGGTTATATGTTTGACCTAAATGTACTCGTATGTTCGACTCTATGTTTCCTCGTAACTACTAAAACCGCTAAACTGATTTTAATAAATTATACGTGCTTACATTCGTCTAACCACTAGAGTGTCATAGGTTATATTACATTTTTTGGAAATCAAAATGGAGGAAAAATCTTTTTGAAATTCTTTCACGCATTCGGGTTTTTGTTTTTTCAATAATTACTTGTTACCTTCTCTACAATCGGTGCTACGTTTAGTAAAGTAACACATATTTAGACATACTTATAAGAATATTTTTTATAAGTATGTCTACAATAGTTTTAAGTCTCAGATGGCGTTTCATTCGAAAAAGAGAAATTTCTCAGAAAAATGACAAGGAACGTTTTGCCGGCGCCGGGTAATTTGATCAGCTCGCGTCTCAGGAGAAAAGTTAATTAACAATAGTAACTGATGGAAAACTAGAATGCGGACGTTAAAAGAACTTATGAAACTGGGAAGAAATGAAAGCGGTTTCGTATATATAAGTAACCATACTTTTAAAACACCGACAACTTTTTTGGAGCAAGTTCAGTCCATGATACTGAATTACTTTCCATAAAAATAATTATCGAAAAACTAAAAAAAATAGGATTCCCATAAAAAATCCATTTGACTGAGCGCTGATTTGTATGGAAAGACGAAAGAAATTAACTGAAATAGAAAATGGGTATCTGTAAAATCCGTGGCCAACGGAATAATCTTAGACAGCCAATGGGCTGGAAACCCCCTTAGTTCACGGTTTTCCACATCTTCCCTCAAGAGCCACTTGACTCAGCAGCGAAGTCTTCTTGTGACTAGAGTGGGCGTAAATGTAATCAAATGGGTCTGTTTCTACTTTACAGAATAGTTTGTTTTAGTAATTGTAATTGTGTGTAAAATAAAAATAACACAAAAAAATATTCAAAGATATTTCTTCAACATTTTTCATATAACAAACATATTTTAGTGTATAAAAAAATGTATCTAAAATAATATTAGACTTCCTCCATGATCTAGTGGTCAAATCATTCACCTTGTGACTCCGACGTCATGGAATCAAAACCCACTGGGAAGCATACTTTGTAAAAGTTGTTTCCAGTCTGGTAAGAATATTTTTTCCTTGTACATTGCTGGTAATGTAACTAGGTAATGTACGAGTAACAAGCGGGATAAAGCAGGCTTGAATCACCTGATATCCGAAAAGAAAGATGATTCCGTGTTTCGGAAGGCACGGCAAAGCTGTGGGTCCCGAACGCTATCTAGCGTTTGTTTAAACCTATCTAAGGATTGGTTCTGGTCTTTTGGGTTGCGGAGGTAATGTGGCAGTCGCTCTGTGTAAAGTAAACCCTTCAAATCACTTAGGTTTAAGTAGCGAACCCCGGGCTCTGAAGCATAACCGCTGAGGATGCAACCAGGAATACTCTCGGATGATGATGTATCTAAACTAATATTCATTCATAATTTCTTTTTAATGACTCTATATGACTATGCTGTATATTTTAAAATGAGTTTTAGTTTATTCTTTTTTTCTTTTTGGACACAAAATCTCATTAATCTTCCTTCCTCTATTTAAAACGCAAAGGGCATGATTGAATTTCTATGCAATCTCCAGTATCTTATTTACTTTCAGACATTACAATCATTAAACTACAATATTATTATAATAGTTTAATTATTGTATTACTGTTTATTCAGAATCTTCTTCTCTTAGTGCCTGTATTAATCTAGCAGGCACCGTGTCCGTTTACCTGTCACTGACATGTACAGAGTTTCAGACATCTTGCTGTGAATATCCAATTTAGATTGCAACAGTACAATAGGCCCGCCTGTTTTTGTAATTAGATTTCAGGGAAACGATTGTCGGACAAATTAATCTATTACGAGTACTCGTATACTACCGCTGACTTTATAATTTATAAAAGGTTAGCGTTAAGTGATTTAAGTACAATTTTACAATATCTGATCATCGTATGAACCATATCTAGCACATATATGATAAAGCTTGCAGAAACAATGGTATTGTAATTTACGCAAGATTTTATTATGTTATGTATATTGGTATTTGAATAAACCCTTCCTGATTACGTTGCCCAAAAGTCAAAATGACTACGAAGCGAAATGCCTCAAATTCATGGTAGAAAAGACCCTGGGCCTTAACTCCGTCTTTTACATATTTTGTAATAAAGTTAAATAAATAAAATGAACGGTGTGAAAAGTTATTTCATTTAGATGTAACATTTAAATATATCATTATCTGTCGTTTGTTGGACGTGAATTATTTTTTTGTTCAAATAAAACCAACTTTTTGATTAGATTCAAATATTCGCTTTATTAAAAAAATAACAATTTCTATTTCCTTTTTGTCGTAGATTAAGAATCGAAGAGAGTATTATCTCCTTTGTCGACACAATAAATGTTACATTTACTGCAGTAAGCTATTTAGATTTATTAATTATGAGATATCTATAAAACATTTTGATAACAAAATTATTTTATAAAAATATCAATTGTTAATTTAAGTTGACTTACAAAATTACAAAAAATATGGAAGATATACCGAAAAAAATCTAGGTTTAATTTTAAAAACTTGCAGTTCCTAATACAATTAAATAAACAAGTCAATAAATAAAAATTAAAACTCAACTGTTATATCTAACTACTACTACATGAAAAAGAATGGAAAATTGCTGCCACCTAATGCCAACATAATTTTACAGATGCTCTACACTCACTTTAGTGAAAGGTCTGTTTGCCCCGTTAGGGGTAAAGAAGTGTCTTGACCCCTAACGGTGCAAACAGACCTTAGGCCTGTAAAACTCAAAGGCTAGGCGTTGCGTGCAGATGGCCGCGTCGTTATGATTCAGAATCTCGCCCATTCCCTCGATCGGCTTTTACGATCTGCACGGGAGGTGATGCAGCTGGTACTTCTTTTTTATATTATGTTTTGTAAAAAAAATTAAACAAATCTCTGAATTTTATCCTCAAACCTCCGGCGGGAAACGGCAACCAGGGGGTTTTCCGGCCCACTGGCTCCATGAAAATATTTGGCTTATATTGAACTCCGGATTTGGGTTGAATTAATTGCTTATTAACCTTGTTTAAAGGTTACGATATTTGAAGGGATCAAGTCCTCATTTTGTCCAATTATTTGAATATTGGAATAAGATTATGTCCTTTAATTTTCTCTTTATTTATAAGGATTACCTAATTTAATTGATTCATGAACAATCAAAACCTTACAAATTACATTTAAAAGGTAAGCGTACATAGTTGGTATTTATATTTACAGAAATTTCTTCCTGTAAATCCGTGAGAGGAAATTGAGTGAAGTGGTAAATGGCGTATACAAAACAATAGATACCTGAGTGATTCAATAAACATATCGAAATAAACGTACAAAAACATAAATGCATAAACAAAACATATATAAATTATATGATAAGTAATGTTTATAACTTATGTTGTTGTATATTACCTTTTCCTTATTACGAGTATCTGATAGAGATCATAAAGTAGTTCCCTCGCCTCTCTCATCATATAACGTAACATAACAATAAACCATCAAATATTAGTTGTTATTACCTCAAACTTCTCTATTTGTGGTGTTAACTATCAGACCTAATTCTGTTTAGAGAAAACTAATATTTGCTAATATTATAGGTTGGCGCTGGTGCGATCAACAAATTAGTTTGAATTTATTTTTTAATGTACCTAGGCTGTTTGAAAAAAAAATGTTTTTTTTTTCCATAAACGGGTACTTACCGTTTATGGAAAAAAAACATTTTTTTTTGTATATATGCATTTATTTTTCTACGTAGTCACCTTTAAACTCTATACATTTGTTCCACCTATACTCAAGCTTCAACAAACCATCCAAAAAGTATGATTTTGGAAAATCATTAAAATAGGCCTCTGTGGCGGCAATGACTTCGTCATTTGATCCAAATCGCTTGCCACCGAGCCATTTTTTTAGGTTGGGAAACAAAAAGAAATCGCATGGGGCCAAATCTGGAGAATACGGGGGGTGAGACAATAGTTCATAGCGTAACTGTGCTAATTTAGCCGTCACAACTCTGGACGAATGAGCCGGGGCGTTGTCGTGATGAAACAGTACTTTTTTAAATGGGGTCGTTTGTCCTTCAACACGCCGTCAAATTCATCCGATAAATTGGCATAGTACTGCCCTGTTATTGTTTTTCCCTTTTCTAAATAGTCAATATGTATAATACCCTGCGAATCCCAAAAAACGGTCGCCATGACCTTTCCAGTCGATGGGACGGTTTTTGCTTTCTTTGGAGCAGGTTCACCCAGTAATATCCACTGCTTCGACTGTTCTTTCATTTCCGGGGTGTAGTGGTGGACCCACGTTTCGTCCACGGTCACGAAACGACGCAGAAACTCGGAACTGCTCGGAAGTAGTCAGTCGGTTCCGTTTTTGCTCCTCCGTGAGTAAACGCGGCACCCACCTCGCCGATACTTTCTTCATACCAATTTTTCTTCTAATATGTGTTGTACCCTTTCGATTGAAACATTTACAGCATCAACGATTTCTTGAAGTTTAATTCTGCGGTCGGCTAAAACGATATTTAAAATTTTCTTAACCATATCGTATGTAGTCACCTCAACTGGCCGGCCTGGGCGATCCTCATCAAAGACGGTTGTTCTCCCCGGCTTAAACTCGTTATACCAATATCTGATGGTTGTCATAGAAGGAGCACATTCATGGTAAACCCCTTGCATTCTTACTTTTATTTCATCACATGTTTTTCCTTCCAAAAATAAGAATGTAATTACAGACCGATACTGTTCTTTCTCCATTTTAACAATTTTAAGTTCACGCCTTCACTGAATCGTTGTCAAATGAGAAAAAAAACAAAAGAATGCCATTTTTTTTTAATTTTTCCGCCTCTGAAAAATGGCTTTAAAAGGTGGTATACTTATTTGCGGCCAGTGATATTAATATATTTAGAAAACGGGTACTTATCAAACAGCCCTCGTATTAATTCAAATTTGACAATAAAATTGTGCTCTTGTAACATTATATTTTGTCATGACTTTGAATTTTGTAATTGTAAATGTCATTTGGTGCCATAAAGTTTTTTGAAATGTATTTATTGTATTATATTGCAGTTCATGGTAAGTTCATACATGAAATTCTTTTTTAAACTGAAATTGTAGGATCATTCACAGCTTGTGCATTTATAGATTTAAAAACAATGTAAACCTGTGATACACAAATGAATGAGTTTTCAGTTAGAAATTTCAAGTAAGTAATTTTAAGTGATTTGACCTAGTTTTGACTGACAAAACAAAAATATTGATAATCTTCGGTTATATTTTTTATAGTAGAAATAAATAAATTGCATATTTAAAATAATTCTATCGCATCCCTCATTACAATAAATCATCAAATATAAGAATATTACCACCTCGAGCTCCTCTATTTGTGGTGTCGTAATAATGAATATCACTCCTGATTCTGAATTACAGGGATCTAATGTTTGCCCTCCGGTACACGCGTGCGGTTACCAACTGTCAAATTTATTCGTTCGCTAAATTCGTTTTGAATTATCATTAATTCATTTCTATTTATGAATAGTCTGTCCATAAATTATATATTATTTTATTACAACATCGTTTTTTTCTATAATGTTAGAAAATAATATGTGTAAGACTAGTGTAAGACATATTATTTTCTAATATTAAAGAATACTTCAATAATAACTAACTTTATGACAGATATGCATTTTTTTTCATCATCATCATTTCAACCGCATAACGTCCACGACTGGACTCTGCCTGCTGCCTGAGCTCAAGGATTTCCAAAATGAGCGATCTAGAGCGGCCTGCGTCCAGCGCTTTCCCGCGACCTTAGATCGTCTGAATACCTTGTGGGTGGATGTCCTACCCTTTTTGTTTGATTTTAAAAAATGCTTTTTTACAGTAAAATAAAATAAGTTACTTGTAAACATTATACCAAAAATGGTTAAATATGTTATAAAAACATTAAAGAATTAAATATACAATGTAAAAAAAAAAATATTATATACAAATCATGTCTATATGTATTTTAATCTATTTCCTTAAAAACGTAAAATTTATGTTTTAAATATGGAATTTATTTTATGTAGTTTTCTATACTCGATTTGGTTAAGTATTTAAATAAATGTAAACGATCTTGACATGTCCTTTTATCGAAATATACACTTAACAAATTAATATCTTTACACGATACAAATTCATTATGTAATTTATAGTTTTTATAAAATAATAAACTTAAAATTTGCAAAGGTATTGCTTTAAAAAGACATGTCAAAATTGTTTACATTTATTTAAATACCAAACTTAATGGAGTATTATTAGTTAAAAAGTTATTTTTATCTTATCATATAACTTTAAAAATCTTATGTAAATTAAAATTATGTGGGTAACATAAATAAAAAATAAATTTTTGAGAGAACTTATTGCTTACCTGATATTTTTATATATTTTTGTCATCCTATTTATCCGAAACACGCTTCGTTAAAATGATAATAAACTCTTTATTCGAAATGACAGAACACCTAATTAAAACAATAATATAATTACCAAATCCTCCATTGTCAAAGCTCCTCAGTGAGAAGATGTAACATTAAGTTAATCAAGCTTAATTTCCAACGAAAACTTCAAAATTAAATGTTCTTCGAGGATCTCCCAGTTTATTAATGAAATAAGTTTCATCTCAGCCGTTAATATTTACTTTTTACTAGAAGTTACCTTTCCGAACAAAATCTTATTCTCTTATTAACAAAGTAAACGTTGTCTGACGCTGTAGCCCTGCACAATTCATCCTAAATATTTAATTAAGAGAACGAAAAAGATTACTTTAAGTCATTTACTACAATTTAGATTTTTTTATCATTTGCCACTTTTAGTGTGTTTAAATTTCATACTTACCAAGTTTTCGTTATGCTTTTAATAAATAAAATCTCACCTTTTCATTTTTCCAAAGTCACGTATAATCTTCCAAAAGTCCTTGTTCACAAATCCCAATACACTATTTCCTTAAAGTATCTACCATAAAAACAATTCAACATCTCTTAGCCACAGCGAAAAACCCGTCGGAAAGTTCGAAACTTTTGCCGGCGAAAAAAATGTCACTTGAGCGGTGGGGTGGAACGTGTGCACCCCTCGATGACCGGGTAGGCACTGACGGTTCACTCCAGCCGCCCGCCTATATCCGACGCACCTCTAAAGGGATCCAGTTCGTTACATAGTAAGATCGAAATTTGATCGCAGTTAGACAGAATGAATGCGCACTAAGACAGCTCGTTGGCTATTTAGCCCGAAAAAGAAGGGGTAGCGCGCATGCGTCCGGTCGTTCAACCCTTGCAGTGGATGCTGCATTCTCTGATGAGGCACATTAAGCTGCGTTATAGAGTTACGTAGGTCAAGAGGCTGGAGAAGGCTGAAAGAAAACAGCGCGCGGAATAAATATTTGATTGTGACGCAACTACTCGAATGCTGTTTAAAAATCGTTCCCTTTTTCATTTGAAGTTTAATGTAGGCTTTTTTCCTCGTTATATTAAATTATTGTTTCATTATTTTTGAGTTAAAATATTTTTTGCAGAAAATTGGAATAAGGTGAAATAAATTGAAATGATTCATTGACCTTATAGTTATAAATAAGAGTAGGTCAAAATAATACCGGTCTTATCAAGCTGCCCTGGGGCACCCCAGATTCGAGTGATTGTAAACTCAGGTAGCAGAATAGATGAAGATCGTACTGTACCCAAGTTGAATACTTTATTTGCCAATCCCGATCCAATCTCGGCAGCTTTTGAAAGTAGCCCCTCAGATGAATAAATCTGTGAATAGGTAAGCAACTGTATCGGCCCAATATTACTGATTTGACGTTAATTGCTTCCGATATAGATGGGGTGCTCGCTAAAATGTTGCTGGCATCTGAGATAATTATTTATGTATGTGAGAATGGCGTTTCTGGAAAAATACTATTGGACATTTCAGTAGTCAAATTTATTTATTTCATAAAAAACTTCTCAGAATCTCCTTAAAGAACTTTACTACTCTATTATCTCCTGCAAAAAGAATATTTATATTACATTGTAATATTAAGAAACGTCGAAAGCTTAAATTTTCTTGGTTAACGTAAGTTAAGTTTCCTTCAAAAAATTATAAGTGTATATACATTAATTTATATCATAATATGTAACACTAATAAAGAATGATAACAATCAGTTCAATGCAATTGGATATTGAAATGTAATAAACGCGACATCCCAAATGGCGGAGCAGTTTCACGTCCATCAGTTGATCCACGTGTATTTTCCATCTTGCTGGAAGGTGAGCATTGACATAATAACTTAAGAACATAGCTGAAGATTTGCTTTATTCTTTTCAACCATTTGCAGTTCTAAATGATAAACTATCCAGTATCTCTCGATGAAAATAGCCTATATTCGGAACGCGCGGTTAAGTTGGGGTTAAGCGCGGTAGAAGACGGCAAAGAGAGTTGTTGACAGTTTGCTTTCCAAGTCATAATGTTGCAAGCTTCAAAATATTTCCAACCTCCACAACCGAATACACCCCAGTCATATCAGGCTTGTCTTTCTGATTTATAAGCAACGACATGCATTTACCGAAACTTTTGAAAGAGCATCAAAATAAATAAAAATTTGAGATAACCTACAACATTTTTTTATATTTTGACGTGCAACAAGTAATATGATTTTGTATATTACCTTAAAACAAATAAAGCAACTTCGGTACTACAGAAATCTTGGTGTATGAGTTCGCAGTATTCCCCAGCGTCCCGATAGCCGTCAATTCACTAATAAATCGGAGCAGCATATTACCAACGTTTTCCGTAATCGGCATCTGCTCCTGACTTTCATTGATAAATTAGATTGATTCTCTATATTAATGTACAAATTCGGGCAGTATTTTGCTACAAACTATAGAGAGAACATATTAACATATTACTAAAGGTCATGTGCGATATGTGAAAATTTGGAATGCCAAATTTAACGGTACGCCTCCGTCCCTATACTCGTATCTATGTTTGTATATAGTCACAGCCTGTGCTCAACTTTTTGGCTTTTATTTTATCATCATGATCATGTCTTTTTTTTAAGTCTCCACTGCAGAAGCACGAGCCACTGTGCTACCAGAGTCATACTTTGCCAGAGTAGCCCGAGGATTTTGGCCTGTAACGATGCTGCATGCATCATGTCCAAACCTCCTTTCTTTATCTAATCCTGTCCATTTTTCATTCTTCATTTCATTTTAAATTTCCTTTCATTCCATTTTCAAATCATTGACTGATCCCTTTTCATTCATTCCACCATCATCTCTGAAGCTGATCATTCACCTCTCTCTATCTGTTGTACCTTATTAAAATTATTCTAA
Organism: Acrobasis repandana; assembly: GCA_963576875.1. Classification (NCBI taxonomy): domain Eukaryota; kingdom Metazoa; phylum Arthropoda; class Insecta; order Lepidoptera; family Pyralidae; genus Acrobasis; species Acrobasis repandana. Next base: position 780,890 of record OY756220.1, read on the forward strand.
CAGTCTCTTATACTCTGTATTCTTATGTAACAGTCTGTATTAGATAATAAATTATAATAATCTGTGTTGTTATCGAGTTTATTCTCCACTCCTACTACCTATATCCTATGTGGGAACTCGCCTAGAGCACCGGGACACGTCGAGGTCCCACAGGCCTATACTCTCCACGCTGGTTAGACGGGTTGGAGAGGTCTCAATGATGAAGCTTTGTTTACCTTGTATTTTCTAAGCCGCCTTCTACGGCATCCACGGGAAGTCTTGGAGTGGTCCTATTCTACTCTGCCGGGAATCACACGACTTTTATTTATTTTGGCAATATATTTAAAATTGATTGTAGAATTACTTTAATAAAGAAATGTACAAGTGGTGGTCCTAATGTAAATATTATTAGACCAACCTAGAAAAAATTGTACATCTGTCGAGAAAAGTTTTTTGCTTTTCCTTCTCCAAAGATAAGAGGACATAAAATGGTTTTTCTTTCTTTAAATGTAAAATCAATAACATTTCAAATTAACTTACGGTGATATGAGGTAATATTTCTGTTCGGCCGTTATTTTGTGATTTAGGTCACGCCAACGTTTTACGTCTAGATTGAAATTCCATTGGATAACTGCATTTGCTGTATTACGGGTAAATGTTTCTACTGAAATTGGAAATGATGTGAAATAGTTCCATTGTCAAAAAATGTTGGTTTGTTTTATGTTACTTTAATGAGTTTTAGGTAAGATAAAAACTGTAGCTTCCTTCCCCGTATCTCATTCATGTTATATTACGTGAATATGTAGATCAGATGTACTAAAACAACTTACGAGTAAATTAGATAAATGTCACTTTTATAAAGCACATGTTTAAGATTTTACTGATATTTTTAGCATATACCTATATCCTCGTCTGGGGTGGCTAATGTTTAAGGCTAGAAATACTAATTACAGACCAGTTACAGCAGCAGTAGCTACTACTGACTACCTCCATGGCGTAATGGTCAACACGCTATTCCGCAAATACGGAGGTTCTGAGTTCGATCCCCAGTTGTAAAACGGCCTTTTTCAAATTTTCCTGAGTCTTGGGTGTTATCTATAATGTATTTATATATAAAATGGTATCTTTGAGTTAGTACCTTTCCTATAATATAAGTTGAAACTTACTTTGGAGCTACCTCAATCAGTGCGATTTGTCCTTTTTACTGGTTACTATGAACCCTTTTATTAGAACGTGTCTTGGCGGTCAATTCGAATTTTATTTATGCCATTCAAGTCACAACAATTTTTTCAGTGCTGATATTCAACATCTTCATTACCAGGTCCTTTTTAGTCTCAACTGCAGGAGCACGACCCTCTCTGTACTGCCAGAGCAGTCAGAGGATTTGGACTACACTCTCCACGCTGGCCAGACTGGTTAGAGAGGTCTCATTGATGTTTATAAGCTTTGTTTAGCTTTTGTTTCCTAAGTCGCCTTCTACGACATTCACGGGAAGACATGGAGTGGTCCTATTCTACTCTGCCGGGAACCACACAGTTCAGTGCTGATAAACTAATGTGCAAATAAAGTGTTAAACGGATATGAAACATCTTTTCAATTTCCAACGCTATTCTGCATCAGGATTAGAATCCCTGATAGTAGTTAATATCTGTGATCTGAGACTTTTCTTTATTCATCGCCTTTGGTGTATAATCTTCATTTTTTTCTCCTAGTCGTATTAAAGCGTCCACCGCTTGAAACAACGTCAAGCGGCCGCGTGGACTCATAATTCGATCCTTTTTATTATCTACATACATTTTACAACAACAACCACTGAAAATGTACACAATTATATAATATTAGGAAAGAAATAAATCGTTGCCGAATATTCAAGATAAAACATAAAAGGAACCTTAACAAATACCCCGCATGTAAGCCCTTACCTACTTTATAATGAATACTTTTAATGAATAGACGTTACCTTGTGAAAACCGGATAAAAAGTACGCAATGGAACGCGGCTCATTCACTGACCGGATGAAAAGGGCTAAATCTTGTGAATCGGTTCACCGAGTCATCGTTAGTAATACACCTTAGGGATTATTTACACTATTTCTTGTTACCTAAAATAGACATCAGGTTTTCCAAAACGACCGATTGGCAGCGGCCTGCATCCAGCGTTTACTTCCTACCTTAATTGCTAACTTCGTCCGACTACCTAGTAGGTGGGTGTCCTACGCTGCGCTTGCCAGTACCTACTACGTGGCCGCTATTCGAGAACCTTAATGGCCCCATAGGCCATCGGTTATTAGGGCTATGTGCCCCGCCCACTGCCGCTGGTCGTTTACGAGCTTATCATATTGTAATGTGATAACACTCTATAGGCATAATAGCATTGTAAACTGACAAAGTCCTTCTGGCGCGTAGGTGACAGTGGTCATTACGAAACGCAAATATAGGCAACTTTTCTTTTTAAATAATTAATAATTTAAATATAAATATTTTTTCCATGCTGGTCTAGGAGTGAAGTACCAGCTGCTTCTCTTCCTGCACATATCGTAAAAGCCGATTGAATAAATAAATAAATAAATATATAGGGACAAATCACTCTGATTAAGCTAGCCCCAAAGTAAGTTCTAAACTTGTGTTATGGGATACTAACTTAACGATACTATATTTTATAATAAATATATAGATAAACACCCAAGAATAGATGGAATAGGCAAAAATGCGAATCGTGTTAATAGGCGCTGCGGCTAGCAACCCATCACTATTTTGATTCATTTTTCCACCTTCTCCCCCACTACCACGCTAAAAGTGACCTTTGAGTCTTGCGGTCCTGGGCTCTGTCTGCTAAGAGTCACAAAACCCAAAATAGGTACTTTTTCTGCCCCATTAAGGATAAAAACCTGATAGTGTATGTAAATAAATATTACACGTTATGTACACTAAATAAAAGTAAAGAGTAAAAGTTCCTGGAAAGTGCCTCACTACTAAATACATATTTGATTGTTTCACTCTTCTTTGATTCAATGATTCAGTTCAATTCAAAATATTGTCAGTCATCATCAGTTTGTTATGTCATACGAATAATTTAAATGTAATTATAAGAATTACGAAATTATAAATAACTGTATATTTGTAAATGTAGTATGTACATAGGTTCTTATGTAGGTACCTAAATCATGACATGTTTAAGTATACAAACCTTTAAGGATTGGACCCGCACCAATGAGCTTGCGAGGTCTAGAACAGAAATTTTCTGATACTTAATTATCTTATAATATGCGGCCGGCCTTACCAGCTGTCAAGACATAGTATAAACACGTCTTTACAAACTCTACAAATATGTACATACATTACCCATTCACGTGCGCAGGTAACTGATAAACAAGCTTCAGTGGACTTAAATATATTATTATGTTTAGAATATTGAATGGGACGCTTGCGGGAGAAATCTGCTGCGTAGGCCGTCCTTTATACGGTATCGTATCGGGACTTTGATGTTAACATGTTACGTAATGGTCTTAAATGAATAAGGCAATTTTTTACGGTGTAGTGTAGACTTAAGAGAGAGGTTCAGGATTGAGAGGATTCTATAATTGTTCAAGTTTTTTATTCATTGTGTTGTGTATATAAACATCATTCAATTCTTATAATATTTTATACTCATTTAAGTGAAATCCGTCCATATATAACGCAACGTGCATTCGTCCTCATTTACATTTATTTAATAAAATTAGCTGCCATTTAATGGCAATATTTACACAAATATCAGTGCAATATATATGTATTTCAACTTCTCTAGACAATTACACTATTTATTTATATAAACATACACACAACCCTATTTATTTCTCTTTCATTATTTATTTATTTATTTTCACATTGGTACTATTAAATCCGCACCACGCATCTTCAGGACACAGCTGAAAATCAGTGTATTGCTCCCGGGCAATATTACCACTGAGCTGTGTCCTTTTTGTATTGCTGTAGCACACACATTTAAATTTGTTATGTTTTTGTGTAAATTTTTTACTATGTTTGTCTGCTTTTTGTAAGTATGTGTCTTATAGCAACAAATAAATGTCTTTCAATTCAATTCAGTCTTTCAACAGAAAACTTCTTAGGTTTTTTTTTCTACATCTTGTGTGAAATAAAGTCTTTAGTGTGCCGCTCAAATTTGATTGAAATCCGTCAATAAATAACGCTACAGCAAAGATTCCCCTTTCCCCCTTTAAAAAAGTGAATAAATCAAGAAACTTGTGTGCCAATTTTCATCAAACTCGGTTGAAAAATGCTACCTGCAGGCAATAACAGACCGACCAACAAAAGCATGTTTGCCCATTCTCCAAACTGCAATGCTTTACTCGCTCAGTCAAATATACTCGTAAATGTGAAAGTTTAGGTATTGTGAGTTTGGATGTTGTCAATATTGGTGAAGTATTTGAGATGCTTTATACCGGAAAAATGAATTTTTTTATAGTATTTCTTGTGACATCGACTTTAAAAACCAACGCGGAATAATAATTCATAAAAAGCATCAAGATAAAAGTATGAGGCAATACCAACAAGCTCTATTCTTTTCCGTAAAGCAATAAAGTGAAGTTGAGGATAGTTGTTGAATGTGCGGCGGACTGTACACAAGTTACCGGTCTCAGGGGACCACCTGTACCTCTCATACGAATCTACAAACACGGGAACCAAATGTTTCAGTTTATATTCAAAAAGAGATAGAAGAAGAAGAGATATTTGCAACTGTTATATTAAAATAAACGGGCAAGTGTGAGTCGGACTCGTACATGAAGGGTTCCGTACCTCCGTAAAATGTTTTAAAACGCTAAAATAACACGTTTTTTGTATGATGACCCCCTTTAATTTTTAACGTTTTTTATTTTTAGTATTTGTTATTAATACATAATCTGTGAAAATTTCAAGTATCTAGTTAATGCCATTATGAAGATCTAAACAAAACACGTTTTTTGTATGGCGATCCCCTTTAATTTTAACTTTTTTTTATTTTCAGTAATTGTTGCTATAGCGGCAACAGTAATACATAATAGGTAAAAATTTCAAGTGCATAACTATTACGGTTCAAGAGATAGAGCCCTGTGACAGACGGACAGACAGACAGACGGACAGACAGCGGAGTCTCAGTAATAGGGTCCCGTTTGCACCCTTTTGGGTACGGAACCCTAAAAATATCAACTTGAAATTTTACATAAAATATTCAAAATAAGTCATCGACTTTTGCAAAAATGAAAAAAAAAACTTGTTTTTACGATTTAAAAGTACGAGTAGACCTCGTCTTAATTCGTACAAAATAAAGGTTTTTTTAATACAACGGAAATTATGACTGGTTTTGCGGCACTTTTTTTACACATTTTTTTCTTTCGCGCCATTGAACTTAAGAGCTTCATTCTGACGAACCACCATTCGTAGCTGCTTAGAAAAGAGGTGCTGCACCTCTTTACACATTTACACATAACGCCGCGGCGTCAGCGGTTATAGCCGCTGCGTCGCGGCGTCGCCACGCTAAGAATTTTTCAGTATTTGTAACGGCGCCGCGGCTGCGTAAGCACCTTATGTAAGAGTTGTATTGTATGTAACTAACAATATATATATATATGTAATGTCTAAACGTTAGACTGCCTCCGTGGTCCAGTGGTCAAGGCGTCTGCCTTGTGATCCGGAGGTCGTGGGTTCAAATCCCACTGGGAAGCACACTTTGTGAAAAGTTGTTTCCAGTCTGGTTAGGATATTGCAGGCTGGAATCACTTGAATATCCAAAAAGAAAGATGATCCCGTGCTTCGGAAGGCACGTAAAGCCGTTGGTCCCGAACGCCATCTAGCGTTTGTACCTATCCCAGGATTGGTTCTGGTCTACCCTTTGGGTTGCGGAGGTCAGACGGCAGTCGCTCTGTGTAAAAACCAGTAACCTCGTCGAATCACCTAGGTTAGGTAGCAGACCCGCTCTAAAGCGTAACCGCTGACGACGCAACCGGGAATACGCTCGGATGATAATGATGTAATGTCTAAACGTTCTTAGATGGTTTACGCCGGCAGAAAAATTTACTTTTGTTTCGGCCACTAATACCCACTACAGCCGTCATAAATACATAATAACATCCAGATATTTGATCAAGATGTTATAAAACTGGCTTGGAGGCTTGGAGTTTGAAACTAGAATCAACCGACCCAAACTGGTATTGAATTATATTTATCCAGTACGTGAAACAAAAGTGAGCCGGCAAGAAGTTTGCAATCCCAATGTAGAGGCAACCCTATTCCACTTAACGATACAACAACCGAAATCCAACCTTATGAGTTAAAGTTTAGAGTTGGAAGTTTAATTTATTTGAGATATTTTTTGTTTATACAAGAGATGTGTGAACTGGTTCGCCAATGTTATATGGAAATTTAATGTTTATGAGTGTTTGTTTAAGGTTTATTTTGGGTTGGGTTGGTGAATTTCTGGAATGCCTCGAGTCACGGTGGTAAACTAAGCTCGGATTCCTCCAGCTTTCGGATTTCTCAGTGTTTTGCGGCAGTTCCTATTAGTAATGTACTGTTTTGTTGCAGTTTCGGGAAGTTGTTTCGTGGTGATTTACAGTTAACTTAGTTTTTTAGACGTAGAAAAATATCATTTCAAAAAGCAACAAACTGCACAGACAGGACGCAGTCTTTATAGCAAACAAAGATTATTTTCTGCCACTTCTAACACTAATCAATTGCACGCTGCCTGTAATTCTTGCAGCTAGTTCAATGCTCAGTTTATAGAGTGCAGATAACCGCTCAGACGGCTGGGATAGATGGAGTTAAGTTACTTTAGGCGTAAACATAATTCCTATTTTTATTACATTTCGCAAAAAAGCAAATAAATAATATAAAAACAAAGTATATAGAAAATAATTAACAGTGAGCCACTTAAAATATGTATATGTACAAAAAAAAACGACGGGTTGCACTCCGGGAGTGCCGGCAGAAGTGAAAACTTGAATATTAACGTTGTGCATTTTTGATATTTTGGAATGGTTAGGTAATAATTTTGCACGAATTGCTTTAATTATCAGTTTAAAAGTACTATCATTTATGTGGTCGAATACAATATTTATTTATTGCGCTATCGTACACAAACATGGCAATTCATATTACATTAAAATTATTATCTCTCAGCTAAACGAAACAGCAGGCGCAGGCATACATTTTAGGGGGATACTTCCTCTCCTACGCCGCGCCGGCTGTCTACTCTCCATCAGTCTTGAATTTTCGATCAGGACACGTGTCCTGACGCGAGTTTAACATTTTTTTACCCATTACAAAAAATGTGCACAACGCCGCTAAAAAAGTTTTCACTTCAAAAAATATAGAATAGAAACAACACAAGATAACACAGAAAACGCACATGTGACAATGGGAGCCAAGTTTAATCTTATGATATGGCACAGGATATGGTGTGTATGTCGACTTCTTTTATGTCGATAAAAGAATTAAGATCTAAATAGGTGCCGCGTTCTGTACACACACAATTCAGAAATTTGTTTTTAGGAACCACAAAATTTTAATTGACTAGTTTTTAACCAGCTAATCAAATAAAAAAAAAACAGAATAGAAACTTAAAATAAAAACAATAACTTGCATATATCTAACTTAAAGATGGTAACTAGTATTGTCAAATATGAGATGACTAGTATGCGTGAACTAGCCAAGTCAAATGTTGCGGTTCTGATAAATATATTTCAGGATTGTCTGATTCTCGGTCTTGGAATTGTTTGTTTATGTTTATGGTTTTTAGTTACAAAGGGGTCAAAAATGGCTTCAAATCGTTTGTGTAATACTCGTATTACACACAGCTGCAGTTTGCGTTTTCTTGGCTCTTTAACTTGGCTGTACATGCTTCCTAATGTGTCTTTTTTTCTTGTAATTTATATCTTGGTCTTGTCGGTGGAGTTAAGTGGAGATGCCTATATTCCTGTTTTTTTCTAATTTATTTTGTTCGCTAACTGGCTGAATAAGAGCATATAAGTTGCCAACCTACTTAGAGCGAACACAGTAGTACATTTGATAAACTGCTCTCAAACTCCTCTCTTCTCTCTGCCTATTTTTAATGTCCTGGTAGGACCTTAGTCCTGACTTTTCTTTAATTATTAAAAATATAGGTCAAGCAAATACTATAGAAAGCAAGTAATACAAAGGCCTGTGGTTTACGAAATTTAGAGTAATAGGCAGCATAAGTAAATATGAAAATTTCGTTAAATTTACTCGGTCAATGTTTACTTTGTTGTTCTACGACCAACGAGAATCATATAAGTATGTTACAGTTATGTTACATATATTAATCGCCCTCGCATCAGCTTGGTTAGAGACGACTTCGTGCGCGCGTCTTGTGTCACATTCGCCCTGAGAAAGACCTCGGGATGAGATCGAAACATGTCGGCCAATAGCTGACTTTCTACGTGAGTACTAAACTAACTCAACTCTTATATCGCATTTTGATAATGTTACTCCTCCTGTGTATTATTTTGCGTTGTGGCAGAGCGCCCCACTTCATTTGTTTTCTTTCTTTTATATCGTTTTGTAGTAGTTCTTCTAACTACAAAGTACCTTTTTTTTTGTTATAAAAAAATCCCTTTGGATACCTACCTACCGGTTACGAGAGACCGGTAAGGTTATGTAGGTAAGGTTAGGTAAGGTACCACTAAAGTAGCTATCGGCAGGGGCCGTGTGCTTTTCCATGCTCCACAGCCCCGGCGCGGCCGGCCGCCACCTCAGCGGCCCCGGCTCGCCAACACGGTCTCACAGCACCCTCTGCAGAATCAGAGAGGCTGGAGCAGCCATCGCCGGCTGTCCGTTGGACGATGGAATCGTTTCCACCGTCCAACCAGCCCTCAAAATTGGGGGCCTGCGTAAACAGGCCCAGCACGAGTCCACCTGATGGCGACCGAGGCCCACCCAGCCGGCCACAGGGCAACGTAACATCGACACTACTCTTTCCCTGCGGTCCCACCGATGCCGTGCCAAGCGCCACGGCCGCGCTTGGTCGATGAGGATATGGGCGAGCAGCAACGACACACTGACACTCCTCCTCCCCCGCGACCCCTACCACGGCTGTGAGAGTAGGGAGTTCACCCCCTTCCCTCACAGCCAGGCCATTCCACCTGGAATGCCTTCCACCAGGCCCAGGGAGGCCTTAGCCTCAACCCGGGCAATGGGTTCCTCTTAGCTTCCCCGCCGATGCCTAATCCGCAGGTACTGAGCGCATCGTGACAAGATGGGAACCCGGGCGGGGGGGAACTACAAAGTACCTTGTACTAACCGCTGCACTGTCTACGGCGTAGCGGTTTGGGAGCTACAGATTCGTAGCATGGTGCTACAGACTCGTAGCATTCCGCTACAACGCTTACCGCTGTCTGTTGTTATATAAGATGATTATCATAGTACGAATATTTTAAGGAGTGATTCAGTCTATCATTTTGAACAACTTTTAACAATAAATATATATCGAATCAAAGAATTTCGATATACTATTTTTTTTATATTTACTCATGATTAACAATATAAAAAAAAAAAGTTAATTATGAACATTTGGCAGGACCTTTTCTAACATTCAACCAACAAGTGGTATTAAATAAAGATTTAGAAGACAAGTAACTACTGCAAATGGTTAATACAAGCACTTTTAAAAATTTAAACATTCTAATTTAATTATTAGAACTTTTAATTTTTACTTGTTAAAATTTTTAAAAGTCGTATAATTACCAATGTTAACCCTTCTTGAAACTGCATTGGTACAAAAAGTTGAACAGCCGGTTGCCGCTTGACATCAACCCTCTTGCAGTTGTTGCACGAAATGCTTGTTATATTAGGTCCTTACATATGAAATTGCCGATTTTCAATACTGGCAACTTTAAAATCAAATATCTTGCGTTTCATTAGGAATTCAAAATTAAAATTTATTTCGAAATAAAGCCAGAAAAATATTGTTTTAAAATTCGTATTTCATTTGTTTTAACATCATTTGTTTGAGTTTCAACATTGCTATAACAACAACTATGGGCAAATTGAAAATTCGCGGTATTTACGAATACGAGTTCCACCGTGGCACCAGTGCTGCGAAACGACTCGAAGAATTAACGACGTGTATGGACCAGGCACCGCTAACGAACGAACGGTGCGTTTTTGGTTTCAACGTTTCCGTTATGGAAATTTCGATTTACACAATGAGCCTCGTGGACGACCTGATACTCAAGTGAATAACGAAGAATTGAAGGCGATAGTGGAAGCGGATCCATCTCAAACCACTTCTGAATTAGCAGCAGCCTTCAGCGTAAGTGACAAAATGATACTTATCCACTTGCGCCAAATCGGAAAAATTAAAAAACTCGAAAAGTGGGTACCGCACGAATTGACTGAAGCAGACCAACAAACACGCGTTGCTTGCTGCGTTTCTTTGCTTAATCGCCACAATAATGAGGGGATTTTGAACCGTATCGTGACTTGTGATGAGAAATGGATCCTGTACGACAATCGGAAGCGATCATCACAATGTCTTGACACTGGAGAACCGGCAAAACCTTGCCCTAAGCGAAAACTGACCAAAAAGAAGATTCTGGTTAGTGTTTGGTGGACCAGTGCTGGTGTTATCCACTACAGCTTCTTGAGATCAGGTCAGACGATTACTGCAGACTTGTATTGCCAACAATTGCAAACAATAATGGAAAAGCTCGCCATTAAACAACCGAGACTGATGAATTGCTCTAGCCCACTGCTCCTTCAGGATAACGCTAGACCACACACTGCACTTCAAACGATCGCCAAGTTAGAGGAGCTGCGACTGGAACCTCTGCGTCACCCACCATACTCTCCAGATCTTGCGCCAACCAATTACCACTTTTTTCAAAATTTGAATAACTTTTTACAAGGAAAAAATTTCAAATCTGAGGAGGCAGTCAAAACCGCCTTCAAACAGTTCATAGACTCTCACTCCCAGGATTTTTTTTCCAAAGGTATCAATGATCTGCCTATAAAATGGCGGAAGTGTATCAATAACAACGGCGCATACTTCGATTGATTAAATAATAATTTCATTAAAAAAAACTTGTTTCACTTTTTTGATACTGAATGGCAATTTCATATGTAAGGACCTAATATAATATATATATATAATATTGTTGTTTATTACTGGAGAGATCCAGTGCCACAGCTGCTCCCAAAATTCAGTATATTATATCGATGTAGATGTATTCTTTATGACGTAATTACTGTGACGTCCCACCACTTTAATTTTGCACCACGACTAATGCACACACGGCTTTTACGACTTTCAACAATGTTACTTTACAGCATAATCATAGTAACTATGTACAAGTAGGTTAACTTTGTATCCATGGTTAATATAAATAAATATTTAAGTACAAATCACACTAATTGAGCTAGCCTTAAAGTAAGTTTAAACTTGTAGTAAATAGTGCTGTAATCTATATATCACTTCCACCAAAAATTTAATTTAAATGTAGTTTTAATTTTGTCGTGAAAAAGATTTATAACTACATATATAGATAAACACCCAAGACTCTGGACAGTTTGAAAAAGATCATTTTCCATCTTGCCCTGGCTGGAGTTCGAACCCAGAACTTCCAGAATGTTAGTTACCGTGTTGACCATTACCAATATCAAAAATAATATCCTCTGCAAGATGCTACTTTATCAATTAAAAAATTTAACCAAACTTTTTGCCAAAGCAATGTATCTTAATTTCCCCCATATCCCTTTGATATCTGTAAACACAGTCACTCGGAAATATTTTATTTGTGTCTTTATTACAACCACTTATAGTTTTATATCGGATAGTTTAAAATCTTTAATTTTTTTTGTTAATTAATAAACAACTTAATAAAATGTATGTTATTTTAAAATTATAACGAAAAGATAAAAAATTAGAGAGATTTTTTATTTAAAAAAATTGGTTGCCTGTAAAGTCGGTATACGGGCGAAAGTTTTACGTGACAAGTCTTTTTATGTCTGTCTCTCTCGCTCTTAGGCGGGCTAACCATGCCCGAGTGGAAGGGACGCGTGCCTCTCACTCGCTCTCATTGTGAGCGCATAACGTGAGCGGAGCGTAACGCAGTTTCTTGAAGTGTCACCCGGCTAACCAGAAGACGTTGTCACGTCAAAACATAAGCAAAAGGTTTTAAATATTTTTGAACGCTAAAAACGCTAAGTAAAGTTATTCTTCTGTTAAACCATATAAAATTATTGTACTATAACCCAACAATGTTTCGGCGCACTAATAAACCTGAATAAGATATCATGCACCTAATTGGAAATACAGTCTAATAAACGCTGTTATATGATTAACCCATTAATGCCCAAGGGTGAAAAATTATAGCACATTCATTCATTTTATTGTTTTTCATCATTCAAACTCTAAAACGAGGTTGTATTTAACTTAAAATGCTGTAAGTCAAACGTTGTTCATTCGATTTACAGCCTTAGGGAGGTAAGTAATTTGGAAATCGAATGAAGCTACCAAGGCTCCTATGATATGCATGAATTTGGTGTTATTTTTAAAACAAGCGCACTGGCCACCTCGACGGCTAAATATGCCAAGAACGCAAGGTAATAAAATAAACCGGGCAAGTGCGAGTGGGATTCGTACATAAAGGGTTCCGTACCTCCGTACAATACAATACCCTTTATTGCACAAAAGTAAAAAACAGGACATAATTATCTTAAAAACTAGGAAATGCGCAAAAAGCGGCCTTATCGCAATACAATGTTTTAAAACGCTAAAAAATTTTTATGACGACCCCTTTTAATTTAAACCTTGTTTTTATTTTAAGTATTTGTTGTTATAGCGGCCACAGTAATACATAATCAGTGGAACTACTTCTACTGTCAACATCTTCTTCGACGTTTACTTTCGTGCTCTTCTAAGACTTGACCTATATTATCAAAGCGAACATTGGAAGGTAACATGTTTTTAGTATTCCTAGATTTTTATTTGCATTACCCAAAATCTGCTAGTTGGGCTTCTTCAGTTTTCATCAAACTTACAGGAATGTAAGAAAATCTTATTAAATTTATAATTAAAGAACTTTTATATGTTTTATTAAGTTTAGGCTTAGTGCTTTCGGGGATAAGGAGGGAATGGTAAATTTTTGGCATCTATCTTTAATAACTTTAAAAATTACAAAACAAATATAAAAAATTCTCTTTAAAAGCAACAAGTTCATTTTATAAGTCCCACGATATATATTTTTTTAAATTAGCCTATACTGTCCCACTGCTGAGCAAAGGCCTCCCCTCTTGTACGCGACTCATCTCTATCTTGCGCGATGGACTTCCAGGTCTTGTCGAAATGCATCATCACACCACTTTGTTCTTGGGCGACCTCTTTTGCGACGCCAGCCTACAGGCACCCATTCTGTAGTAATCCTTAACTACCACCACGATATAGTTAAAAAAAAATGTTTTTTAGTTTTATCATTCTTTTATTTTAGAAGTTACAGGGGACACACACACATTTTACCACTTTGGAAGTGTCTCTGGCGCAAACTATCCAGTTTAGAAAAAAACATATATTAGAAACCTCAATATCATTTTTGAAGACCTATCCATAGATATGTATGGTTTTGACACGTATGGGTTTGATGAAAAAAAAAATTGATTTTCAGTTCTAAGTATGGGGAACCCCCAAAATTTATTATTATTTTTTTATTTTTGTGTGAAAATCTTAATACGGTTTACAGAATACATCAACTTACCAAGTTTCAACAGTATAGTTCTTATAGTTTCGGAAAAAAGTGGCTGTGACATACGGACGGACAGACAGACATGACGAATCCATAAGGGTTCCGTTTTTTGCCATTTGGCTACGAAACCCTAAAAAGTGTATAGGTTGGATGTTCTTTTTTCCAGTATGAAAATTTCAAAATGTGTCCCAACATTTTGCTGACTTTTTCGACTGACTTGGCTTTTCGTAGTTGAAGGACCGGGCTCACTTGGCGTATTTTCAGGCTCATGAATCGGTGTGGATTTCATAGTAATCACCCACCCCGTCATCATCTAGGTCTTCTTCGTCTGTAAGATTGTCTAATTATTATTATAGACCAAGTATGGAATCCAGCGCTGGATTACAACAAAAAAAAAATGTAAACTGGCACTGGAATGCACTAGATCAAGAGAGCAATCCAGTGCAGTAACTGATTTGGTGGTTTGTATTATTCCAGTTGTAATCCCGTGTTGGAAGCAATCGCTGGACTGGAATGATGTAAACTGGTCATAAGAGAGGTATAGATAACAGAGAACGGATAGCAGAGTCATTCTGCATAAAGACTGTATAACATCTACAGCGATCACCTACCCGTCTTCTCAGCGTGGTGATTACGTGCAAATCCTCGATTTATTGGAAAAGGCCTTTAGTCTCTGTGAACTGAAACATGCTGTAAAAAGGAAGTTTATTATAATGCATATCCAAAACAAAGCAAATCCAGTATTAAATCTAGCAATACCCTCAAACATTGAACAACAAGCGATGTGACGTCAACTTCCTACTACTCAGTCTAACCTAAACTGAAGTTAGTATGCACCAGTTGTAAGGGCTTTGGCATACAAGATGCTTTGCGTCGGCGATCAAAGATTTCCATACCAATAAATTATCATAATATTCTCGACCTCGGAGCTTGGTGTTCGCATAACTAACGCTTTTGCAAGTTCAGTTACCCCGGGCGCGGTGTCTGCATCAGGATGGGTGATCACAATTGCACATTTTTTTTGAGCCCCGTCGTGCTTGGAAAGGCATGGAGATTGAGAAATCTGACACCAATGTTGGCCACTTACACACAAAAATTAATCATAATCTTAACATTGAGTTAATATAAACTCAGTCACGTTGTAATGACAATGATCTCGCGTTTACACATCTTTTTGTATGGTGTACAAATAGTTCCAGCATCTTGAAAATCTAAATGCAAAAATTTCTAACGGTATTGTAGTCGGGATTTACTTGATTCTCCTAAAATTTTATTTCATATTGTTCTTAGTCATAAGGACTTAGTCCATATCTTGACAGTCATAGCCATAGTCTGACATAATTTTTATGCTTATAATGTCTCTGTAGTCACAATCCTTATTAGATTGGATTTTATTTATATCTAAACATAATTTTTTTTCTGTAAAACACTCGTCAACTTAACATTTTTTTTTTTTAATAAATCAAACTAAATTATCAAAAAGTACGTCTCATTTATTCATATATATTGTTCATTTTAATAACGTAACACCCAAAGTCAAAAGCACTTACATGTGTTGGTAAGTTTTTAAGTATGTGGAAATGTGCGCTATAAACGCGCACGGGCGGGGTATGAAAGGCCAAAATGTGTCAAAAATATCTATAGTCACCGCGTAGCTAGCGATCACATAAGTCTCAGTATTGTAGTTGATGAAATGATACTTAAGGTTGGTAAATACTATAAACAACATTATATGAAATAGGATTATAATTTTTGATTTACAGCATTACAATGCTTGTGGCGATATTTTTCACAACATATTTCCAATTTAAATAAGATTATGTTATATAAATTATAATTTATAACAAATTATTTTATGAAAATAAATAGTGACCCAATGTTGTAGCGGATAGCGCAATCCCGTTTGCATCCTTAGAGCACTGCTGGCTCGGTAAGTACACATAGTGCAATTCCAGCCTTTTTTCTCCACATACCATCCACTTGCAGAAAGGAACTACATCGTTAAATGTCCTGCAGCGCTTGTCAATCCTAATCCTAAAGTCTGGCATCGAATGCATTATACATGCCTGCACTTACGCCGTTGACATCTGGCGACTATACGCTTAGTTTACCACCGTCCACGGTTCGATGCCCGGATCGGAATATTAACTTGACGAACTCTAAACGAAATATAGATAAAACAGGACAAAGTAAGCTGTAGTAGGTTTGGATACAACATTGTGCTCTTTTTTGTTGAAAAGGTTCATTAACCATACCAATAAGTCTTGTAACAGAAACGCTTTTGGAAATTTTATTAAGGCCGTACCTAAATTTTCCGGGATCCAGTGCTGCCCCCATTTTAAATAAATCATTTCAAAGAAAACGGAGACATCATTTAAAATTTTGCTACTACCAAGTCCTAGATAACCCTTCAAAGTATTTTATGAACTACTGTTTACAGTTTATAATGAGAACCCTAAGCTTTACTACGCACATTAGCCAAAAGTGGCCGTTTTTCGCAAATGTGCGTAGTAAAGCTTAACGTTTTCACTTTAAACTGTAAACAGTAGTTCATAAAATACTTCGAAGGGTTATCTAGCACTTGATAGTAGCAAAATTTTAAATAATGTCTCCGTTTTCTTTGAAATGATTTATTTTAAATGGGGGCAGCACTGGACCCCGGAAAATTCAGGTACGGCCTTAAACATGGTAAGAGAAGAAATTTAAAGAAATATCTACTCAATGTGGTAAGCGATATGGTTTAATTTAGCTCACGTCAGAACTCAACACCTTTTCGTTTAGATACCTAGACATATATTGCAGGCCATGGACAAACGATTCGTATAACTAAATTTACCACTTGGAGAAGCCGCCGCGCTCTTAGTATTTATGTAGGTATATTTTCGATACCTAAACGGGGAGTAACACAGGCCTGCTAATATCTAAACCTATTACGTACCTTTCGCAGGTTTGCTTGTAATTTGTGAACTGCCATCAGTGTTCTGCTATTTAGGTGGCCTCCAAAAGTTTGTATGAGGTTGGGTATGTGTTACGTTAGTAATTATATTATTTTTGGCGATACTACTTCTTGAGAGTAGAATTCTTTTGTATATTTTTCACTTTTTACGAATCTGTAAAAAAATTAAAATACGGAACCCTTATAGGATCACTCGTGCGTCTGTCTGTCCGTCCGTCTGTCACAGCTAATTTGTTCCGAATCTACTGGACCTAATCAGGTGTTTGGTAGTTATCCATGTTGTAATCCTATGACCCAAACAAATATGTGAAAATAATATTTTTTTTAAGTAATTGGAAAATGAATAGGTTTGATTTTATTCATGAAAGAAGACAAAAATTGACCATTCCCCCCCCCCCCCCACCCCGATCTCCGAAACTACTGACCTAAAATTTTGAAAAAAATACAAAATATAGTTCATTGCTTGTAAATTACAGAAAAACCTATAAGAATCCAATCAATTGTACGGAACCCTCTCTACGCGAGTTTAACTCGCACTTGGCCGGTTTATTTATACTCAAATAAATTAGAGAGCTGTTTTACTATTTTCCTTTTTAGGGTTCCGTATCCAAAGGGTGCAAACGGGACCCTATTACTGAGACTTCGCTGTCTGTATGTCTGTCCGTCTGTCTGTCCGTCTGTCACAGGGCTCTATCTCTTGAACCGTAATAGCTAGACACTTGAAATTTTCACAGATTATGTATTACTGTAGCCGCTATAACAACAAATACTAAAAATAAAAAAAAAGTTAAAAATTAAAGGGGGTCGTCATACAAAAAACATATTTCTTTAGCGTTTTGAAACCTTGTACGGAGGTACGGAACCCTTCATGTGCGAGTTCGACTCGCACTTGTCCGTTTATTATATTAATATTATATGCTAATATGTCATCATCATCATCATCATATTAGCCACAGATAGTCCACTGCTGGACATAGGCCTCCCCCAAGGACTTCCAAAACGACCGAGCAACTAATACTTATATATAGTTATAGTAATTTTATTTTGGTAAAGAATTAAATTCAACCATCACGTAACCAATAAATAGAAGCATTCGAAGCTCCCATAAAGGTAACAGCACACTCGTCAATCAAGCTCATTACACATTAAATTTAAACAGTACAATCGCATACCTACAAGTACATCGTATGCCTTTCCGCCCGCTGCATTGCCCCAATACTGATTCCCAGTCACACATTTGCCACACTACTACAAAATATATTTCGCAACTCATTGCTGATTTTGTCAGACTGAATTTTGGAGGGTAAGCAATAAAACGTTCGATGTATTCCAAAGTGGATAGTTAGTAAGTTAAATGCACCAACTTAGGTACAGGCAGCAGGTAATGCCAGTGATTCATGGAGCGGTGGACGGTGCTAGCTGGACTCATCAATATCGGAAAACGGGCCCGTTTGATACCGCCGATATTACGTGTACGTTTTGCCCGTGACGAATTTGCAGCTAAGGTATTGCAAGTTTGCTCTGGATATTGGAATATCTTTATTAATTACAGTTGGAAATGCTATGCTTGTAACTGGTTAGAGCTCTTCTAGCGTTAATGCTAGCGCTGGCCTGGGTGGTGTAGGTAGTGGATCTTTAATACTATTTGTAAAAGTTTTTTGTTAAATAGTCACTTGCAATAAATTCTGATTCAACATCAATAAATTTAAGATTTAGGGTGTGGTCAGTGGAGAAGGTATTATGTAGGTACTAGTATTTTCCATGACTCCCTATTTTCGGTTAAATGTTAGACCTTTCTATATGATACGACTACAGCCTTTGCTTTTACTTTAACTTTGTACGGTACGACCTTCTTAGTCTTCCTTTTCTTCTTACTTCCACCTTTCGTCCCAATGGTGTTTCAATAAAGTTGTCCAAACCTCTTTCAAATTGTGAAACACATATTTTTTGATTTACCAAATTAGTAAATATGAACAAAGATACAGCGCATTGAAGTTCGGAAATGGAGGGATTGACGTCACCGTCCTGTAAAAATCGAGCGAGATCGTGACGTAATGCGTTTAAATGCGCTGTGTCTTCGTCATTGTTTGCTAATCAGCTTGCTCTAGATTAAGTTTTAATAGTGCAACTGATGAGGCAAAATATTATTTTTTGCCTCATTAGGCATTTCCTACAATATAATAATACTGGGAATTTGAATAAATTATTACCAGATGTTTACGTTACACTTTATCATTATCATCAGCAGCATAATAACCATCATCATCTTCGTCGTTGTCAGCTCACGACAATTGCTGCTTTTTGTCTGCGCCATTAAATCCTCTCCCTATTCCCTAGCAATCCAGTTCTTTGCTAGTTTCGTTTGGTGTCATCGACCCACCTATTTGACGCCACTCCATATGTACATTTAGTTTTAAAGAACTAGAAAACAAAAGAAACCAAAGTTAACCCTGAATTGTTCAAAGTTAAGCACCTTAAAAGTTCAAGTCACTTCGTGCTCTTTGTTTCATGTAAATTGTCTGCAAAGTTTTGTGTTTACGTTTGAAGCTCACTAGTGTGTAAAAGGTTCCGTTGCCCCGGCATTAAATAATTATGATTATTGACTTGAAAACCTAAAAAAAAACTAACGCATTACAAATTAAACTTGATTTATTCAAAGTTATATTTAATTTTACAGCTGCCGATTCTTAACTGCAGGCGATTTGATTAAAACTCGGTTTGATTGAAACTCGATTGAAACCCAAAACCCTGGATGGGTTTTGGGTTATGGAAACCAAATTATAACATTATTGAAATCCAAGATGGTGTCTGTAAAAAAATTTAATTCTTGTTTTACAAAATATCAATAAATAAATTCAAAGTTAAGTTTCATAAAGCTTTCGGTTATGCAGTAAGGATTTTTTTACACTGAGTGCACCACGACAGCCATCCCCTTTTTATTATTATTATTGCATAATTCATATTTTTTTTTGATTTCACAGTTGACGCCCCAAAAAACAATGCCTAGACTTTTTACAAGCTTTTATTTAGCTTGCCCTGTTTGTTGTTCATTTGTTACAGTTAGATCTTGCAAGTTAAATTAACGCTACTTCCCGGTTTCCGATTCAGTTGAAATTTTGTACGCTAATGTAAATCAGATGACAATGCAATGTTATAGATGACTAGCAGTCCACCCCGGCTTCGCCCGTGGTACACACATAGCCTATGTCACTCGGGAATAGTGTAGCTTTCCAACGGTGAAAGAAATTTTAAATACCAGTACTTTTTGAGCCTATTCATTACAAACATACAAAAATAGGTACAAATCTTTCCTCTTTATAATATTAGTGTAGATAGAGCAAAAGATGGCTATAGGAGCCCTATAATAAATATAACAACGCAACCCCATGGAATTTGGCCTAACATTATTGCTTTTGTCTAGATAAGTAGTAAGGCCTTACAAATAAAAGCTACAAAAAAAATATTTTTTTCCGAAAAACTTATTTCTTAAGTCCCTAAGACGCAATAAAAAAGGGAATGTTTTAATAGAAAGGCGTATCGACAGTTTCTCAGCGAGTTCATATAATTTTGTTTGCCGCCTGCGGCTGACACCCGCTGAAAGGCGCGGCTTATAAACCGAGAAGAAAATAATAAATAAAATAAATAAATATATAGGGGCAAATCATTCTGATTGAGCTAGCTTAAAAGTAAATTTCGTAAAAAAATACTCTCTTCATGTAACCGACGTGTAATGGGCATGCGTGAAGAGAGATAATAAAGATGAAGATGAATGAGATAATGAAGTGCGAGCGGACTGTCAGGATCACAGCAAGTGGAAGTCATCATCATGCGAGCGTATTCCCGGTTGCGTCGTCAGCGGTTACGCTTCAGAGCCCGGGGTCCGCTACCTTACCTAGGTGATTTGACGAGGTTACTAGTTTTTACACAGAGCGACTGCCGTCTGACCTCCGCAACCCAAAGGGTAGACCAGAACCAATCCTAGAATAGGTACAAACGCTATATGGCGTTCGGTACCAACGGCTTTACGCGCCTTCCGAAGCACGGAATCATCTTTGCTTTCGGATAATCAGATGATACAAGCATGCAATATCCTAAACAGACTGGAAACAACTTTTCACAAAGTATGCTTCCCAATGGGATTTGAACCCATGACCTCCGGATCACAAGGCAAACGCCTTGACCACTGGACCGCGGAGGCAGTCCAGATCACAGCAAATGGAAGTATACCAGGATATTCTCCTTTTTGTTCCACTGCGTTGATTTTGGAAGCAAGTTTCTTTTATAAAATATATATATATTTCTGTCTCTTACAATATAATATTTTCCCTCTTTATTATTATCCTTCCTTACGTAAGTTCACATAGTTATTTTTAAAACTATGGTTAAATAGGATAAAATTATAAATCTATAACATAAATTGTTATGTGAATGCATATGTGTACACATTTCACTATAATGTTATTGTATCTGAAGCAGGAATAGACTTAAGTTTTTAGTATTAATAGTGTAAAACACGTCAAGTGTACGGGTGAGGGAGCACTGGAGTACTGTGATACAGGCTCTGCCTTTTTCAGGCTCCAGTCTCCTTTAATCGATGTACGAGTGCCACCAATTTGTATTTTTACTGTATAATTAAGAATAATGGAGAAAATAAATATACTTTTTACTTACTTTACTTACAAACTCGCAGTCTGTAGTCCAGTTTTGTAAGAATCTTATATTTTTTCGTAGTTCATCATATCTTTCTAACGAAATGGGTTGACCTTTAGCGCTCCGGACACATCATGTAAGTTGCCAGCCCTTACCGTACCTACGCATGTAGCAGTTACAAGCTACTGTTCATGTTAAAATAATCCTGACATATAGCAAGTATGTATACTCGTATTATATACCTAAGAGCGTTTACACACAA
Source organism: Acrobasis repandana (assembly GCA_963576875.1). Lineage (NCBI taxonomy): Eukaryota > Metazoa > Arthropoda > Insecta > Lepidoptera > Pyralidae > Acrobasis > Acrobasis repandana. Next base: position 802,469 of record OY756220.1, read on the forward strand.
CGTCGCCGCGGCGGTACTAAGGTGGTGGTGCGGCGGCAAGAGTCAGTACAAATACTATCAAAAACAAAGCTCGAGGCGCCGCAGCTGCTGAAACCGCGATAACAGGAAAACGCTCTAACTTCATATTTATACTTACTCTATGCAAATCATCCATGCTGTTCTAGGAAAACAAAAAAAAAATAGAATGTACCAGCTACTTCTCTTCCCGCGCCGATCATAAATTCCGATTGAGGAAAAGGGCAAGAATGTATTCATATCAAAAGGAAATGCGGCGTACGGCTCTAGGCTCTGTACGCTGTACCCGTATGGGATAGAGACGTGATAGTGTATCTGTATCTCTAAATGTGCGGTTGATGTACACGCGGCGCCGCAGCGGTGACCACTGCCGCGGCGGCGTAATGTGTAAACACTCTTAGCTGTTAGAGAAGGTTGGAGTATTAGAGTGTCCGTTAGCTAATGACTATTTAACGAGCGCTGATTGCGACCTGCTGAACTTGATGAAGTCAGGGTTGTACGAGGGGTCTCGATTTATCATATTGAGCGAATAATAATACACATTACAGACTTCGAGATTGTAACTGATTTGCTGCAGATTAAAGTAATTTCCTTAACTGAACAGTTGCAAAAATGAATTGGTTTATTAATTTAAAAATTATTCTATAACCATAATATCATTACTTTAAAAACAAATTTTAATACTATAATAAAGATAGGACACTACTCACTACAATACACTATCTACTAATATTTCCAAATAAAAAAGGGCGCGTATAGTTATCTTTATTTTCTGACCTAAGCATAGGCCAGCCCTCTGGTCATGGGAAACTTCAATTAGGTAATTAAGATTCTTGCTAACCCCTTTTTAAGTGGAAAGAAATAAACAAATAAAAAACATCACGCCGTCACACGAGCAACAAGCATTTAGCGCTCGACAAAAGCGCTCCCGAACACACGTCCCGTCCCATCGGGACTGTACAAAGAACAATTCTGGAACACAATGCAGTGCGGAGCGTCGATTGCCATAATATTGAGTTTTAGAAGCGAATTCAGTTTTGTGTCGTTTCGCTTGCGGCCGTTAAATTTTGTTCTATACGAAAAGCGTTTTTTAAATTTATATTTTTCTAAAATGTGGGATATTTCAATAGGTACCTTGTATCTAGATTTATTACTTTACGCAATAATATTGGTATCGCAGAGTAGAAAAGAACCACTCCTCTTCCCGTGGATGTCGTATAAGGCGACTTAGGAAACAAGCTAAACAAAACTAAGACCTCTCACCCGTCTGGCAAGCGTTGAGAGTGTATGCCAAATCCACTGCTCTGGCTAATATATAGCTCTAGTAGTAAAGAGAGGGTCGTACTCCTGCAGTCAAGACTAAAGATGAATACATGTAAATGGCAGACTTAAGGCCAGGAGTCTTTTCTTCCAGTTTTTCTAAAAGAAAACTTTTGGGGTAAGTACAAACAATTGTATAAATTTGCCACAATGATAGGATTTGCTTACGATACAAATTAATGGCAGTAGTGAATTAATTTGAGCCAATCATAGCAGGCGATGTACTATCTAAATCGTCAGATTAATCTGGCGCCAACTAATCATGGCGTTTAATTACACCAGCCAGCGATCATATTGCGACTGGATATAGCTGGATTTATTTTTATTTATTTAAAAACTTTATTGTTCCACAATAAAAAAAACCGGCCAAGTGCGTGTCAGACCACGCATAAAGTAGGGTTCCGTAGTCATTTTTGGCACCGCACTGTTTTGCATTTCAAGCTTCATTCAGTCCTAACAGTAAAATATGTAAAAAAACTTTTTAAGTTTATACTTTTCTTTGGGAAAAAGTATATATTTTTATTTTATTTATAATTTCAAAAGTATTCATCACAGGATACCCGAAACAATTTTAAATAAGAGTTTCCGCGCCTGTTTCTTTACGTGAGTGATTTGAAGTTTATAGGTCCAAGATTTTAGAAATTACAGGGGGGGGACACCGTGTAAACGACTTTGGCGGGCTATATCTCGCAAATAGTAAAGCTGATAAAAAAGTGTTGTAGGGAAACCCTACCTTATTTTATTAGTACTTTTCAATGATACCCCACACAAGGGGGTGCACTCAAAAAAATAATTCACCCCCCCTTTACATGTATAGGGAGGTACCCTTAAAAAGGGGTAATTTTAATTTTTTGTATTTTTAAAAATGAGATCTATATGTAAAGTATCCTCGAACCAAGTTACATGCAAATCAGTCCATAAACCTAGAAGATATTCTGCTGTGACAGACTAGGACGGACGGACGGACTAAACGATCTTATAAGGGTTCCTTGTCGGACTACGGAACCCTAAAAATGGTACAATTGGCGGACTCAAAGCTAAAAGCGTTCTCTTCCAGTCAACCATAGGGATAAACAGATACGAATCATGTTGCGGCGCAAAAAACTACTATACGAGTATTATATATTTCTACACTGTTAAAAATTATGTAATTTTATATGCAAAAAATTACATAAACCTGTAAAATTCCCTAAAAATCTGGGAAATTTACGGAAAAATATGTAAAAATGACAAAAATTATGTAAAATTTCATATTTTTCCGTGATTTTTCCAGATTTTTCGGGAATTTTACAGGTTTATGTAATTTTTTTGCATGTAAAATAACATATCTTTTAACAGTGTAGCTGGATAAATCCAGCTATACTTCGATCAAAAATACAAAGATGTTGATGATGAAGAGTCGGTGACTATAGATTGTCTCCCTTATTCTTTCATTATTCCACGCGTTTTTAGGGTTCCGTAGTAAACAGGGAATCCTCATAGTTTCACCGTGTCAGTCTATCCGTGGTTTTACTCAGAGACTATTAGTATGTACTAAAAATCTGTAATTTATCATGGGTAAGTGAGGTAAGTAAAAGTCAAAAAAATATTAACTAACTCATGGTGTGGGGTGTCGTTAAATAGATCTTTTAAAAATATTGTAAGTTTGTGGACATCATTTTTCAATTTAGGGATCCGCTTGTAAAATATTTGGAAATGTTTTGTACTAAATTTTAAATAGTAAGTTTGTTTAATAGCTCCTTTAAAAAATTAATTCTTCAAAAAGTTACACAAAAGAAGTCGCGAACCAATAAGGAGTTCTCAAGACAGCTACAAAGCGAAATAAATTTAATGGAGTCTTCGATTGGCGTCAATTAGATTAGTTCTCGAATTTATCGGCTTATGGACGCTTATGGACGACTGAGGGCATGGAGGAGATACCAAATAGAGGCAAAGGCACTTTTATTTGTTAAGCTTATTTATATTCTTCTCCTGTAAATTGTGCTCTTCTTTTATTTGCTTCAATAAATATCTGCTGTACTTGCCACTAATACACACAAAAGTAATACATACGTACCTATTGAAATTCTATCACGTCTTTATCAACTAACAAAATAGACAAAACACAAGACACAAAGCACAAAGACACAAGACACAAGACATAAGGCACAAAGACTACTTCATACCTGCAGGAGGTGGATATATACTAGAAGGTGAAAAAAAAAGTCGATTTGACGTGATTCTTTAAATTTTTGCCCATTTCCTAGATCAGCTTTTATAATCTCCGTGGGTTCGGCACAGCAGCGTGTAATTTGCTTCTATTGTACTATATCTTAACTGTTTATTTCTACCTTTTCTTTTATTTATTCTCTAAATAAGACCTGACAAATCTACTGTCCCTAATTTGTCATCATAATGAGTGGAAAAATATATTTGGCCTAGGTTGATCATTTAAAAATATTTTCACGTATTTTTTATTTTCCATGACTAACGAATGACAAAAAGGCGTCATGACGTCATGGCTTCACACAATTTTTGCATAGCGGTAAAATAACATACCTCCACTCCCGAACTTAGATGCTCTGTGGAACAAGTGATTTATTTATCTCAAATAAAAAAATACTGTATCTTTGTGATTTTTTTCAATTTTGGTAAACTGAAAATCTGTTTATTAAATTAAAGTGAAAATTATACGAGAATGCCTATAGCCGTTATAAGTGTCCCAAAAAGTATTAACCTCTCACAATATCTCCTCTGCGCTAGGACTCCGGTCAGTCGGAATTGACCCAATTATTGCACGTAATTGCTCGTTGGCCTTTCACCGGTCATTATTCGTTCATAATGGGATATTATCGGACGATATTATATATTCGTAAGTAGCTAGATTCAATTTGTACGTCATTTTTCAGAAAAAATCTGTGATTTATTATTTTTTATTGACGAACTACAAGACGTAACGGTTAACATGTTAACCGAACTAGGTTTTAGGTTTGATTTCAAGCCAAGAAAATTTCGAAAAATTTTTGAATATCATAAAAACAACTTTATAAATACTGCTCCACATTTAGTTTAAGGAGAGTTATAGGTAAATAGTATAGTATAAACATTCAAATAAAATTAAGAACATTTTTTTTTTACTTTTTATTCGCAGTCGTTAATCTTTAGAATTTGTTTTTCAATTAGGTATTACTATTGGTGGAAATAGATCATAGAAATAATTTAATTTAAACATTTTAACAACAGTTCTTAAAAATAATTTTTATGGTTTCCAATCATCTTTTTTGGTTTCTCATTATTTCCATTTCGAAAAATTTGATTTTAATCAATACTTTATTGTACCTCAAATTACAAGCATACTACATATATAGTGCCGTATGATCCCACACTCATATAAGGACCCTGATAGAAACTGCAAAGCTGATTCATCTTCGTATTAAAAAAAAACCTTACTTATTTTAAACAACACACCATTTTCGGTGCATCCAAGCCTAAACACACGTATTAAAGTATGTTTTAAAGTATTTGATGCTTTCAAATTCTAAACAGCAGCCATTGTTGTCATGCTGCCGATTAAACCGTAAAATGCCTTATTAATTCGCATTGCATTCACGACGCGGCGGCAAACGGTCGACCACGTGCAGAATTTTGATCACTGCACTATGTTCTATCCTGGTTCTACTACAGATAGTCTGTCACGTCCTTATCCCTTAAAGGGTAGGCAAAGTAAAAGGTTGTAACATGCAAAGCATATAAAAACAAACATGCATAAGTAAGTACCTATTTAAAAAGGGGCGATATCTTCTTCTTCATCCTAGCGCATTCCGTTGCATTCTCGGTTGCATCCTCAGCTGTGCCGCTTTAGAGCCCGGGGTGCGCTTTTCCGCTTTTTCCTTGCTTGATGATAATGATGATTACGACCAACAATCTGCTTGATATCAACCTTCCTTGGGAATGCATGTAGCACAAGATGTGTATGTAGTTTTAGTCACCTCTTACGACATCCACAGGAAGAGATAAAGTGTTCCTATTCTGAACCGGAAACCACAGTGCACAAACAAAACTACTGGGGCGATATACCCAGGATATTTCGAGTCCGATTAAGCTACGGACGAAAGTACATCTCGATTATCTAACAATACTACCTTTTCTCTAAATCTATCACGTGTTTGGTTAAGTTTGTATGTGCTGCGAAGCGTGGGGCATTGTAGGTAACACTATTGTTTAAGAAACTTCACACAAGCCTGTATTGAAATTGTTTCTATTGTATGAGGTTTTGAATTTACAGTTTATCAATAAAATAAAGATTAAAAACGGCCCGTCCCGACGGTAATCCCATTAGTATTATACACGTAAATCTTTCTTGAGGAACCGTGTCGATATGCTAGCCATGTTAAAAAGCAATGCGTTTAATAATCCATCACTATTTGGATTTCTTTTCCATCTCCTCGCACACAATAACGCTAAAAGTGGCCTTTGGCTGTTGCGTCTCTGGGCTCTTTCAGCTTAGGGCCGCAAAATTTAAAATTCACTGTCTGCCCCGTTAGGGTTAAAGACGTGATAATGTATCTGTAAATAAATATATAAAGGACAAATCACACTGATTGAGCCTCAAAGAAAGTTTAAACTTAAAAAAAAGTATATTATATTATTACTCTGTGTTTGTAGTATGGGATAGTACCTAACTAAATGATACAATATTTTATAATGAATACATATATAGAAAATATAGATAAACACCCAAGACCTAGAACAGTTTGAAAACAGTTTGAAGTTTGTTACTTTAGTCCAAAATTGCAAATTACGAATGTCTAGTCGCTCTGGCCGTAGGAGAACTGTTAAAATGATTAAACTGCTCCGATGATCGCTTTTCAAATCGATTGAGATAGGGTTGGCGACTGCAAAATTTTATTCCAGTAACGTTATAACGTCATCTTATTCCAGTAACTTTATAACGTCATGTCATTCACTTTATAACGTCATGTTATTCCAGTAACTTTATAACGTCATGTTATTCCAGTAACTTTATAACGTCATGTCATTCACTTTATAACGTCATGTTATTCCAGTAACTTTATAACGTCATGTTATTCCAGTAACTTTATAACGTCATGTTATTCCAGTAACTTTATACCGTCATGTTATTCCAGTCACTTTAGAACGTCATGTTATTTCAGTAACTTTATAACGTCATGTCATTCACTTTATAACGTCATGTTATTCCAGTAACTTTATAACGTCATGTTATTCCAGTAACTTTATACCGTCATGTTATTCCAGTCACTTTATATCGTCATGTTATTCCAGTCACTTTATAACGTCATGTTATTCCAGTAACTTTATACCGTCATGTTATTCCAGTCACTTTATAACGTCATGTTATTCTAGAAACTTTATAACGTCATGTTATTCCAATAACTTTATACCGTCATTTTATTCCAGTACCTTTATACCGTCATGTTGTTCACTTTGTAACGTCATGTTATTCACTTTATAACGTCATGTTATTCTAGAAACTTTATAACGTCATGTTATTCCAATAACTTTATACCGTCATTTTATTCCAGTACCTTTATACCGTCATGTTGTTCACTTTTTAACGTCATGTTATTCACTTTATAACGTCATGTTATTCTAGTAACTTTATACCGTCATGTTAATACCAGAGTATAATAGCAAGGACGAACAAGTACTAGAGGACTGACAACCTCATACAAAAAAAAGTACTGTGCTAGAAATTCCAAAAATCCTGTATTATTTATTGACCGAGCGAGCGAAGCGTCTAAGTTTCGAGATTGGCCAAAAATGCTTTTGTGCGTCAGCTTGTCAGTCGGTTGGTTCTCGCCTACAGGTCGCATGTTTCAACCGATTCTTGTGAAATTTAATAAGCTGGTCAATGGAAATTGTTCAAAATGGCAGAGAAATGGGGGTTTTATATTTTAAAATAATCATATTTCAGCCATTTACAATTTTTTTCAAATATGTAATATAACTTTTTTGTTACCTTTATTAAGACGCAACTTTTTTCTCTGAACAACTTTTTATCCGATAAACTTCAAAGGATGGGGGTGAGTCGCGAGGTTGACAGCTCACTTGCAGCTCACATAGCCACAAGTTTCTAGATGTCACTACTACTACGAGTATCTCGCCCGCCAGTTATACAAGGGATTTTGACGGTATCCACGAAACACACACTGGACCAACGAGGCTAGTTTTATGGTAAAAACTTGAATTTCAGTGGAAGACTAATTGAATATAATGATTATACGATGTGTAATAGAGTTTTAGTTTTCTTTCATGCCGGTCTGGTAGAAAAGGTCCTTAAAACGTCCAAAACTTAGGATGTTCTAGCTACTTCTGTTCTCACGCAGATCGTAAAGGCTGAAGGAATGGGCAAAACACCCCTATCTCCGCAGTCCTCTCAGCCAATCCCGACCAGTCATTTATCTCCAGTCGTTCCGCACATCGTCCGAGACAAACGGCCGCGTATTATTTACAATTGCCGCCATTCTACCTGCCCGAGTGATCTGATTGATTCAACCGATTTGAAGACACGCCTGTGGATGAAGGGATCCTTTCCCGAACTGGATGATTATTTGCATTATTTCAAAGTACTTTCATATCAGTTTTTGCACATTATTAAGGAATTTCTTCATCTCAGCACGTTCACGGTGCAAATGTGCTGCTTTGGAGCCGGGAGTGCCCTTATCCGCTTTTTCTTCTACTAATATAATATAGGTAATATAATATGGGAATACCATCGGGTTATCTTGGCCTAAAATGAAGCGCGTTTCTCAAGACAGAACGAGATGAAGAAGTACTGTAGCTGACAGAGTCAGTGGAGCAGAGGTCCCACGCAGGAGACTGAGGTAAGTTTATTGCCTCTCCATTCAGTTGTTGCCCGTCAACTTCCCAAACTCCTCTTTATCCATTGCCAAGCGGAATAATTTCTTGACTTTGGTTATTTCGGTCCACTCTCTTATATTCCTCAGCCACGATTTTTTGCGTCTTCCAACGCGTCTTCTGCCTTCGACTTTTTCGATCATAAAGTTAAAGCAGCTGATATCGGTCATGACGTTTTTTTGGTAAGATTTACACATTATCACTTTTTTTAACCTTGGGTGGTAGACAGAGCCTTAGGCTATAAGACCCAACGACTACGCTCTGTCTAACCCCCACCAATGTTAAAAGGAATCAAAACAGTGATGGGCTAGTCGCATTCCTTGTTTGTTCATCAAAACCCTTTATATTTTTTTGTATTAAATTCCGTCAAGAAATCCGATAACTGAACCAATATGCACTATCTCTCTTTATCCTTAATGGAGCAAACAAAGCATTTTGGGTCTTGCGGCTCTAAGCAGGCAGAGCCCAGGGCCGCAAGATTGAATTGTATTGAACAATTGAACCAATAACAGTTGGATAACTTAGTTTATCTTATTTGGCTAAGCTAATTGCAATCTCGTAACATTAGATATATTTGCCAGTACTATTACATATTACATATACTTTGTCTTATTATGTTTCAATTAATGTTAATTCTATATAACAATATTAGCTCAATCCTATGGAATTTCAATTCAATGATTTCATATTGATTGTAATAAATAAATATGTGTTATATATACAAGTCCATTTGCCTAAATGGTTTGCACACTTTGTCGGCGGCATGACAAAGGCGGCGCCATCTCCGTCTAAGATTTCACTGCTCATGCTGTTGGTGTGTCATGCTGAATCTTCAAATGAGTGAGACTTCTATGATTAACACTCAAAGTGATTTGGAGGATAAGTGTACTTAATATGTATATTGTTTTTCCGTTGTTTTATTACTTAATTAAAATAAAGCAATGATTATTCCTTAGCCTATTTCAGTGTCCCACTGCTGGGCAAAGGCCTCACCTTTCTGTTTTCAATCTGTCCTGTCGAAGGCTGTAGTTTACCATTCGCCCTATATAGGCGAGTAGCTTTGTCCAAGTCATAACGCTATCTTTTTCGAGGACTGCCTCGCTTACGGCAACCACTCGGGATCCACTTAGTAGCCATCCTGGCTCACCTATCTTCTTGCATACGACGTACGTGCCCCGCCCAGTCCCACTTCAGCTGGATGAATGAAAGCAATGATTTAAAAGATTTTTTTATACAATTTCCTAATAATGTGCAGTAACTGCACACTATTTTAACAACTAAACTGTATTGATAATTCACTATGTAATTGAATGTATGTCTAGTCTATGTATGTAGAATATTTCATTTGCTAAATTGATGTGAATGCCGTCGGCGCAAAAGGCCGCGTCTTTTTAAAAGCCGATGGCGCCTTTAAAGCGCCGACAGTATTGTAATCAGTTGAACGAATAGACAATATATGTCCCTAGGAGCAGACATAGTCTAACCCTCTAATTCGTAAAAAAATATCAATCATTTGCTTAATTAAATTTTGTCTCGTTTACACTATGATAAATATTGAAAAGACAGATAAAGACAAAACATTTTAACTTAAATAGGTTTAACAATCGTTCTATATTTTTGATGAAAAATACTTTAATAGATACCTAAAGACAAGTTCAGACTGATATTGGGAAAAGAGGTGGAAAAGCAAATCAAAATACTGAGGGATGCTAACTGCATTATTCTCAATTGAAAATTCTATTATCTCCCTAGAGAACAATCGCTCTTTATTCTTGGAGTAAACAGGCGAACTCTCGGATTTCATAATAAGTATCGGTACCGGCGCGCTGCAAGTATTATATTTCACTGATATCGAGAACTTAACTTGAACTTCCATAGGAATCACATTTTTTTTCAAACTAAACAATATAAATAATATTAAAACTTACGTGAGACAAATTCATTATAAATCTCTTATACGGTTCATTTGCGTAGTGTGGTCGGAAAGACTACACAACGCGAATTTACGAATAAACAGAATAAAACCTTCATAATAAACTAAACCATATTTTCGTAGGTCTAGGATATATCACAGCCGTGTGGTTTCCGGCAGAGTAGAATAGGACCACTCCAAGTCTTCCCGTGGATGTTGTAGAAGGCGACTTAGGAAACATAAGCTAAACAAAGCTTAATGCTAATAAATATAATAAAAGCTAATGAGACCTCTCCGACCCATCTTGCCAGCGTGGAGAGTGTAGGCCAAATCCTCTGACTTCTCTGGCCAAGTATGGCTCTGGTAGTACAGAGAAGGTCGTGCTTTTGCAGTGGAGACAAAACAAAACCTGATGATGATAAAAATTAATGGTTCCCTTCCCGAGCAAATTGCAAAAGCGGATTGAGGGAATAGAAGAGAATTCAAGCCCGGAGTCGATGCGGGTTGCATAAGACTCAATTTGATTCCCTTTTTCTCCATTCCGCTATGTGGCCTTTGGGTATTACTGCTTTAGGTTATGTCTACGCCGTTAGGGATAAAAACGAGATAGTCATAATTCCACTGGGTAGCATACTTTGTGAAAAGTTATTTCCAGTCTGTTTAGGATATTGCAGGCTTGAATCACCTGATTATCCGAAAAAAAGATGATTCCGTGCTTCGGAAGGCACGTAAAGCCGTTGATCCCAAACGCCATCTAGCGTTTGCACCTATCCTAGGATTGGTTCTGGTCTACCCTTTGGTTTGCGGAGGTCAGACGGCAGTCGCTCTGTGTAAAACCAGTAACCTCGTCAAATCGCCTAGGGTAGGTAGCGGACCCCGGGCTCTGAAGCGTAACCGCTGACGATGCAACCGGGAATACGCTCGGAACATGATGAGTGATAATGTTCAATTTCATTTTTTTTTGTCAAGCGTATTTTGTTTCTTAATTTTAGTTTTCGTATTGTTTACAAGAAAGGTAGTAGATTGGCAGCCATGTACCAGCAAGCTCAGCGTAAAACACTCACCTACTAGGTGGTCAGACGACCTGAGAACGGTTGCAAGAAAACGTTGGGATGTAGGCCGCGTACAAGCCCCGTATTATAGGCTGTAAGACGTTTATTCGGAACTGTATGCAGTTATAATAAATTTATAGAATCGGTACTTGATACGCCAGACAGAAAATTGCTTATTTACAGAAAATATGTACTTTGTGAGAAGGCTTATTACAGAACCAATGATTGTAACCTCATAGATCGAACCCGGTCACTTTTAGCAATACCGCACTAACATAGTTTGTAAGGGTGCTATTTATACTCTTGCAAACCATGTTAAATGCTAGTTACGACTGTTTTATATTTAGAATTAGGTGTAATTACTAACATAAAATCTTTAAGCGCCTATCGCTAATTTAAATTTTTCTGTTTTTCCTAAAGGCTGACTGGTAGAGAATGTATTAGCATTAAGTCCACCTTTTGTACCATTGTAGTCAATAAAGATTTAATAAATAAAGAAATAAAATAGGCCTATGTCGTCTTAAACAAAGATTTTATTATTATCCTCTCTATTTGTTTTAATACTTAAGTTAGGTTTAATAATATATCTATAATAATTATTGATATTTTGCAAATTAAAAAACCGACTTCAATACCAGAAAAGCTAAATATTTAAACGATTGTATACATAGACGACATATTTTTTCAAGTTATTTTCGTTTAAAAAGCAAACCATACAACGGATTTTAATAAAATTTCTATGATACCACCTGGAAAGTATACCCTTTCAAGATTCCGACGAATTGATAACCTCTTCCTTTTTTTGAAGTCGGTTAAAAAGTAAAACATAATACCAAAAATAAACATGTTATAAAACCTAACCTAGCGGCCCGCTGGCAGAGCCCAAGCTACCGGCGGTTAGGGCCGCAGAGAGAGAAACCACCTGAGAATACGTGCCGTGTCTAGGAGTACTGCCTCCTGAATCTGACCTTTGATCCAGCCATTATTATTATTATTATATACAAGCATTTGCTCTCATAAAGCGTGATTTGGTGAATTGGAACAAATTAAGAAACCAGAAAATTAAGTCGATTTAAAAAAAAATTCTTAATTTGTGACTTCGTACAAGTCTACTTGGTTCGCCTTAAGGCGAGTTACACACAGCACCACTGCGCAGCCTCGTGTTAAACATTAATCTATGCAGGAGCTGTCTTTGAACCGAGCTATGAGATTACGGGCACGCGAGCGCTGATCTTTGAGAGAGAACATGCTCTTGAAGATGTAGGTACATGATACGAACTTTAGTACTTAGTAGCTACAGTCTACTTTGTCTGTGTTAAGGCGGGCTACATACAGTGCCACTGCATAGCGTCCTTTTAAACATGAATATAATTATGCAGGTCAATAGAAGACATATAATTTGGCGCCGAATATCTGCCAATTAGGTTTTTTAGGGTTCCGTAGCCAAATGGCAAAACACGGAACCCTTATGGATTCGTCATATCTGTCTGTCCGTCCGCCACATTTTTCCGAAACTATAAGAATTATACTGTTGAAACTTGGTAAGTAGATGTATTATGTGAAACGCATTAAGATTTTCACACAAAAATAGAAAAAAGAAAACAATAAATTTTGGGGGTTCCCCACACTTAGAACTGAAACTCGAAAAATTTTTTTCGCCAAACCCGTACGTGTGGGATATCTATGAATAGGTCTTCAAAAATGATATTAATGATTTTTATATCATTTTTTTCTAAGACAATTAAGACGAATCTAACGACACTCTCAAGCTAAAATTCATCAAGCCGTGTAGGCTGCAGATCGTGCCAAAGAAATATTGGTAAATACATACAGACAGGTGCTTGCACCCGAAAAAGATAACCGCCTTCTGTCGCAGTCGGGTAACTAGAACCAAATGCCCGAACGGTGATTTTACCAGTTTATTTCCGCTGTGTGATTCCCTCGCAATAGCTCGCGTCCGCGGGCGGCAGTTAACAAAAATAAAGCAAATAGGTGTAGATCGTCCAGTTTAAAACTGCTCTCCTCACTATTTGGTTTACGCTCACATGCAAAATATATGTTTATTTTCAATACAAACCATTTTTTTAGTCATTGGCCTTTTATTTCCTGCTTTTTAATATGTCGAACGGCCAGATCTGTAGACCAACTAGTGTATAAATGACAGACAGAGCACACGTGTCGCCTATATACAGGATGATTTTAAACCTCCTAGCTATATTGAGGGAATATAGTCTTTAAGCGAAATAAAAAGTACATATTCTGTCACATATGACCTAATTTCGTAATAAAAATCAAAAATATCATTCTACAAATGCATACCGAAAATCTCCCATTTGAATGTCACCACCCGCTACTGGGCTCGTGGCGATTGGCGGCCAGTCTATATATATATACAGTCTATAGTAAAGCAAGTAGGCGAGCCAGTTTTTTTAAAATTTGCTGTTGCTTGCGATTTTGTTCGCGTGAAATTCAGTTTTATTGTGCATACTGTTTGACAAATTAAAAAATTTGTTAGCGATTCGGCACACAGATTACTTGTATATTTAATCTTTATACACGACGACAAAATTAAAATGACAAGAATAGTTTTTGATCTCATACCTTTTTAAATTACAGCATTAGGTACTAAACCCGCGAGCAGGCCACGTACAACTGCCCTTGTGATTCTGATTTCAAGATTTCAATTTAGCTACGTGGTACAAAATCAACCTGTATACGAGTATAGCGCGAAAACTTTGCTTTACAATATAAGTAACCTGGATTGATCGTACGATTAGTTCATAGATTAGAGCGAAGACGAGTCCAGTCCACAGTCAAATTGCCACACGCACCCAATTAAAATGTAACAATTCACATTGAAATAATCATAATAAGAAGGAGGGGAGTTAATTTTTGGGCTAGACGATCTATAACTCCACTTGTGCAGATGTACCTACACTTCACACATATAGGAACCCTGTGAAATATTGTGTATTTCTGAATTTGTAACGACTTTTAGTAATTGTTGTGAGTAAAGACTATCGCAGACAGGTGCGTGTCGGGCACGCGCAAATTAGAGTTCCGTAGTTTCTTGTTGTAATATTGGGACTTTATTTTCCATTTCTTTTTGAGTTTACAATCATTTCAAACAAGATTTTTTTTTTCAGGATTTGTAAAGTAAATTTTTTCCAAGTAGCGATATCCTATTGCAGTATATTTCAATGTTTTATATGCTCGTATTTTAATGAATTAAGTAATATTTTTTTGACTGCCTCTGTCGTTTAGTGGTCAAGATATTTGCCTAGTGATCCGGAGGTCGAGGGTTCAAATCCCACTGGGAATCATACTTTGTGAAAAGTTGTTTTGAGTGTAGTTAGAGTATTGCAGGCTTGAATCACCTGATAATTCGAAAAGAAAAAGGATCACGTGCTTTGGAAGGCACGTAAAGCTGTGGGTCCCAAACCCCTTAAATCGTTTGTTTTAACCTATCCTTGGATTGGTTTTTACACAAAGCGACTGTCGTCTGACCTCCACAACCCAGAGGGTAGATCTGCTCTACCCTTTGGGTTGCAGAGGTCAGACGACTTACTACACTCGGATGATGAAGTAATAATTTTTTGATTTTGATTTTTGAACTTAAATCTACTTCTTTGAATATTTAGACCAAAATTTCAAGCAAAATTCTTAGAAAACTTACTCACATGAAATCTAAAAGAAATAGCTTACTTTTCATATTCAAAACCAAATAACCGTTGGCACGCGTCAAGTTCTTTTGTCGGTGGAACGTTTGCCGTCAAAATATCCAGAAAGTGAAATATAGCGAAACGTAACTCCACCCGAGGTGGATTATTGCGGTAACGAGAATTTCCAACTGGCATTGCGAACGGATGCACGTAGGACGATCTCGATGCACTTAGTACTGGCAACTTTCTTCACGAAAACACAAAGACCTAAATCACTAAACTATGACACGCAAGATTCAAACTTGAAAATAAAACGTTAGGGTTAAAAATTCTTTGATTCAGGTTGAATTTCCTGATCAGATCCTAAGATAGATAAAGGATGTAAGATTATAGTCGGATTATTGCATTCTAGACTTTGTGATGCCAATAATAAATTGCTTTATCTAAATAGGGTTGCATCTCTGCCATTTGTGGACTAAACCGTGGGCTGAATGCGTCGTGAGTAAGAATGCTTTTTATTTTCAATTAAGTTTAATGAAATCTACGGTCGCAATGTTTCTTTTCATCATTCAATGGTTATTGAGAGCTCTTTTGAGATGTTTGGCTAAGTTGGGCGAGCTGCAATGGCACGCTTTTTAATTAGCTTGCAATTACTGCTATAATATGAAACTACTCTTATGTTGTCTATTTTAAAATCTATATGACTGAAGTTATAACAATTGCTGGGCCAGTCTATGGCTGCTGTATGACGCTGCGTCATGCGACAGCAAGCATATTTCAATATAAATAGTTTTATTTCAGCTATGGGCCTGCCTCCGTGGTCCAGTGGTCAAGGCGTTTGTCTTGTGATCTAGAGGTCGTGGGTTCAAATCCAACTGGGAAGCATACTTTGTGCATAAAAAGTTTCCAGTCTGGTTAGGATATTGCAGGTTTGAATCAGGTGATTATCTTTCTTTTCAGATAATCAGATGATTGTCCGAGAAGAAAGATGATTCTGTGCATCAGAAGGTAAAGCTGTTGGTCCCGAACACTATCTAGCGTTTGTTTAAATCTATCCTAGGATTGATTCTCGTCTACCCTTTGTGTTGCGGAGGTCAGACAGTGACACTGGCAGTCGCTCTGTGTAAAACCAGTAACCTCGTCAAATTACCTAGGTTAGGAAGTGGACCCCGGGCTCTGAAGCGTTACCGCTTAGAATGCAATAGGGAAAACGCTCGGATGATGATAAGTTTGATTTCAGCTATGAAATGAAATAATTTCGGGATGTTACCGTTTCAAACGTAGCATTTGAATCTCGAGCTTGTTTGTTTCTCCTGAGATGTCTTCGTACACATTTGCTACATCTTATTACTAATGGAGCTAAGTCTATATGGCTCTTAGTTTAATTAGTTTTACTCTAGTTCTTGTTTTGTAAGATGTAGCTATTTTTTTGCCTCATTGATTTAACAAATACAAAATTCTTTACCAGATTATTATGGACACAATGGTGGACAAAAAGCCTCCGACAATGTACCTTTAGGGAGAATTTGCCAAATCACCACGCTGGGTAGGCGAGTTGGTAATTGCAGCAGATGGAATAAAGTCGTTGTACAGAGGGCGCTGCTGCCCATTTTACAATGCATTGGTAACGTTGTTGTTGTTGTTATACCTGTACCTTCTCCTGTCTCCTTAGTCGTGTCATGCGATACCCAAGGGAAAGAAAATGAGTTGTGAGTGACAAATTGATATTGAAGTATATCGAATCAATATTCGACAATATTCTTCTCAGGCCTACCTCTATGGTAGGCCTGAGAAGAATTGAAGAGAATTTAAACAGAATTAAGTACCTAATTGACCGTTTGTAATCAAGATGTATAGCATTATTAGACCGAATCTCCTGGAACTAGCTTAATACAATGTCAACGCTATAGCGACATGATTCTAATTCTCGGATGACAATGATTATAATTTCATAGATATGTAATCTACGTCGACAGGTAATTGGATAAAGGCTTGCTATGTTACTAGACACGCAGAAGCGAGTCAAGCCAAGTTCATACCAAGAAAAGGCGATGCAACACCCGTGTGTGTGTTACACGAACCACTTTTGACCCTGTTATAATTCATGATTTAACATAAACACACCACTTATATATATACACCATTTAGATATTAAGACCCCCTAAACTAGTACCAAAATTTCATAAACACAGCTCAAACGGTCATTAGCCAGGTCAAATATTTCAATAGGTCATAAGTGCTTTGTGTAAACAATTCGACTATTCAAATTTAAAAAGTAATTTTTAGATTCAAATTTATTTAAATTTAACATTTCTATTACACTAACACAATTCATTAAAAGTTATAGATAATATACTTTTCAAAGGCACTGAAACTCTAATACAATTATTTTTAGTTCATAAAATTTTACGTCAAAATCTAGACCGTTCCAGAACCTCATTACCGGTCGTTATTCAATACCGCAAGGAAATTTCTTCATCGCAAGAAATTTAAATGCGAACAGTCGAAGGCTGCAGTTTTAAATTTCCTGTTGAACCTTCGGCCGATGCGTGAATACGGAATGAGGAAGTACGGCGATGCAACTTATATGATTTAGAATTTACGACACGACAAAATATAACGTCAGTCGTATACTTAACACCGGAGAAATCGAGAAGAAAAAGCCGGAAAGCGGATTTCACAGAAATACAGCTAAGGATGCAACTGGGAATACTGGGTACATGAAAAAGAGAGGATTAAGGTCAGTCATCATCATCTTCGCATATTCCCGGTTGCCTACTTACCTTACCTATGTGTTTTGACGAGGTAACTTGTTTTGTACTAGAAGACTAAGGTCAGTGCTGGTAAAAAAAGAAAAAAATCATAGGTGACAATTGGTTAAGGGTTGATAATTATTCTAATATAAATATATAAGGACAAATCACACTGATTAAGCTAGCCCCAAAGTAAGTTTTAAACTTGTGTTATGGGATACTAACTCAACGACACTATATTTTATGATAAATACATCTAAAGATAAACACCCAAGACCCAGGAAAATTTTAAAAAGGACATTTTCCAACTTGCTCTGGCTGGGGATCGAACCCAGAACCTCCGGATTAACGGTCTAGCGTGTTAACAATATCATTCTAATCAAAAATGTACCAACTCCCAGATAGGAAAGAATTATTACTTATTTATTTAATGTTTTATGTACAAGGAAAATGTATACAAAGTATACACAAAATAAAATGTGTACAAAAGCACTACTTCTCTCAAAAGAGATCTCTTCCAGTAGGCCTGTGAGAAATGTTTACACAAGAAAGAAACACAGGCGTATTCATAGAATAAAGGAAGAAAAAGAAATTACACAAATAACAAATAAACATACATATGTCACATATCATACATACTTCAATTATTTCTTTCTTATGCATCAAAGTCTCACAACTTTGGCGATGACGTCTCTCGGCAAGCTATTTCGGCTTCTTCTTCCTTCGTAGCTTTATAAAATTAAGCTTATTTTTAATAAAATACAAATATTATAGGAGAAGATTAATTTTTTCCAATAAGTGTATATCCATATACGAAAAAGAATCACTTCCCATAGTAGGATCTAAATCATGTGACTACTTCAATTTGTATGAGTAGTGAAAATTTTTTTTCGCATTTCAATACACATTTCTTAGGAAAAGTTGTACAAAATTATAGAGTGTTATCCCTTAAAATATTTGTACTTCATTAAAAATATGCTTGATAAAAGAAGGTTAGAAATTGGACTCGTAATCTCTAAAATCGTATCGTGGTCGGACGCAGTAAGCAAATAAATTGCACAATAGCTCGGCGGCACTTTGTTCGTTTGAATAACCCCGTATTGTTGACACAGCGTTTATGTAAGCATAGCTATACTCCTACAGCATTGTTATACAGTAATTATAATTGTAATAGGTAACAATACGAATTTAATTAAGGCTACTTTGGAAGGATGGATTATAACTTTAATCTTGAAACTAAAAAAAATACTTTTAAAGTCTACACCATGCGGGACACTCAACTAGCCTTAAGGTGAATATATAAGCAAATGGCCTAGAAGTGTGAAATAAATTGTTAACTCGTAAATATGGTGATTATTTCCATATTGCTCTTCGTCATGCACTAAAAACCCCTTTAAATTATTTTATGAACTGCCGTTGAAACTGTTATTGGTGATCCGTCTAGCTTTAAAACTTGCCGTGGCCACTTTTGGCGGAGGCAAGTTTTAAAGCTAGGCGGACTAATGTAAATACTTTCAATGGTGGTTCATAAAATAATTTAAAGGGCTATCTAGTGCATGACGAAGAGCAATATGGAAATTATCACCATATTGACGATTTAACAATTTATTTCAAATGAGGGCGCCACTTCAAGGCCATTTGCTTCTATATTCACCTTAATAAAAACTAGTAGTTTTGTGAGAACAGTAGACATCACGAGCTTTTATAACCATGCAATAACCGACACTTTTCTCTGGCTTAGCAAAGCCATTTCAGTGAAATCCTACCATATGTAACGCTACAGCAAACTCCCTCCCTTTTCCCCCTCCACTCCCTCCTTTTAGATATTTTTATGGTACATTCAAATTTGATTGAAATCTGTCTGTAAATAACGCTTCAGCAAAGTTCCCCCATTTTCCTCCTGTTTTTCCCCCAATCAAAATCACAATCGATTGAAAAGTTTAAATAAATCGAGAAACTTGTGTGCCAATTTTCGTCAAAGTCGGTTGAAAAATGCGACCTGTAGGCGAGAACAGACAGACGGACAAAAACCTTTTTGGCCAGTCTTGAAAATGAGACGAAAGTTGTGAAGTAGTCCCAAAATGTTAATAAACATTGCTAACTCTATGTAATACACATACATAATACGTTGTACATTTTGAAATGCAGTATATATGAATTATAACCTATTTTTATTTAAATGTGCAATAGAGTGTTAAAACAAACAAACATATTCCAAAATCGTTGCAGCCAGCATCATATTCCATGCTGCAACGCATTCACGCTTCACTGAAACTGGGTAGAACATTCAATAGATTTTACGTTGATCTAACTTACTCGTGGTTTGCTCACATGAGTATTATTGCAAAAAAAAAATAACCAAATTTTTATCATGATACACTTTATCGCCTTCTTCTTAGCGAGTAGGATTGGCTTTTTTGCTCAACAACGGAGGAGGGTTACGCTACTTACTGCAATAATTCAAAAGAAAAACGTAGATTATTCCTTGATATTTAGTCCATATTATTTAGTTTGTATTTCCTTTGGATTCACGGGTCATTTCACCCCGGTCCTTCGGGAGACTTGCGTGGGGATACAGATCTAACATGTAGAGGCCTTTTGGAAATGTTGATGTAATGTGGCGCTCCCGCCAAAACCCATTCTTGGATATACCAATGTAAGGTATACCCTTGAATAGGTTTAGGCAGGAGAAGGATCTATTTCAAGCAAAGAGAAAGGTTTATAGGTTATGGAATGAAGTTGGGATGGACTGATGCTGGGCTATTGCAATAGAATAATTTTTTTATAATATAATGATTATATTCTCTTTATTTATTTGAATATTTAAGTTAGGTTTTTATAAAACATTTATAAGAAGTAAAATATAAATATACCACAAAATATAAACATTTACAAAAACCTGACCTAGCTGCCCGCTGGCAGCGGGGCAAGGCCCAATCTACCGGTGGTTAGGGCCGCAGAGAGAGAAACCTCCTGACAGTACGTGCCATGTCCAGAAGTACTTCCTTCTGAATCTGACTTCTTAGGATGTTGGTCAAGACTCTTCGCTATAAGACCGTTCGCCGATACGACTATCGCGACAATGATCGTCGAATCCACATCCCACATAGCAGTCACCTCGTGGGCCAAGTCTTTAGCTAAGCCAAGATACTTGCTAAGCTTGTCCTTCTCGGCCTTCACGAGGTTCTCGTCATCCGGGACGGTGATGTCGACGAGCACTGCCTGGCGCATCAATTGATCTGTCAGCACGATATCAGGCTTATTGGCAACAATAGTCCTGTCCGTGATGACAGATCGATCCTAATAGAGCGTGGCACGACCATTTTCGAGAACTGACGCCGGTGAGTACTTATAATACGGTACCTCCGATTCTACAAGCCCGTATTGAAGAGTATATAATTATTATATATTATTTACTACAAAATTTACACTAAAAATCGAATTACGCTTCAAAGTATGAACGATGTCAGTCCTCTTGTGTTTATTCGTCTATGGTGTAACTATTAACCTTTTTAGGGGGTAAATATTTTCATGATATAT
The DNA here is from genome assembly GCA_963576875.1 of Acrobasis repandana. NCBI lineage: Eukaryota > Metazoa > Arthropoda > Insecta > Lepidoptera > Pyralidae > Acrobasis > Acrobasis repandana. The sequence goes on from OY756220.1 coordinate 823,602, forward strand.
TACGTAATAGAACTACTTTACCTTGAGATATTTTATCTGAGTCGTTTTCTCCAGCAGAAGTGGCTGGTAGACGCTGTAAAACTTCCAATTCGAAAGTTCCCACCAAACTTGTTGCTCGTCGAGTCTTTTTAAACGTCGCTTCAAGTTAATATGAATACCAAATAGGACGCTTGCTGTATGCGTTTGGTTGTTTCAGTCTTTGTTTTGTGTGTACAGTGTGATGCAAATGCAAGCACATATAGGTATATTATCATATCTTAATCCCTCACAGGATAGAGCCACAGACTCGCAAAAGCCAAAATCATGCTTCGAAAGTTGATATCATAGTAATCGATTATAATAGAGTAAAAAGTCAAACATTTTTCCGAAAAAAAAACCATTTTCTTGTACAACTAGCCTTGGAGTTTTTGGCGGGAAGTCAAGGGATTCGGTTGGGGTTTGCTTAAAATTATTTTGCAAATTGATTTTAGTCGACTTTATAATATGAAATTGGTGTTGTTTGGTGGTAAATGCTCATGATCATGAACAATGTGTGAAATAGTTGTAGTGGACAGTCATAGTACGGCTGTAGTGATATTTATTTTGCGGACTGTGTGGGCGTCTTCGGGCGTCGTCCGCCACTCAGTCGTCTATGAAAACCAGTGGACTCGTACAGATTTGTCGCCAGAAGCTCCCTTAAAGCAGTCAAAGGCCTACACCACCCTTTGATTGTAACTCGTTAGGATTAGGCTAGGTTAGGATTAGGAATAAAGAACAAAATTAAAGATAGGCTCTAAAGGACTTGTATCCAAAGCCGTAAAATTATTTCATAAAAAAAAATACAACTAGCCTTTATTAAGTCAAGGCCTAAGTACATAACAAGATAAATGTAAAAAGCCCAAACTGGAGTTGCGTCGTTTTATTAGGGTTCCGTAGCCAAAGGGCAAAAAACGGAACCCTTATGGATTCGTCATGTCTGTCTGTCTGTCCGTCCGTATATCACAGCTACTTTTTTTCGCAACTATAAGAATTATACTGTTAAAACTTGGTAAGTAGATTCGGTGAACCGCATTAAGATTTTCACACAAAAATAGGAAAATACAATAAATTTTGGGGTTTGGGACATACTTAATCGAACTGAAACTCAGAAAATTTTTTTCGTCAAACTATTACGTGAGGGATATCTATGGATAGGTCTTCAAAAATAATATTGACGTTTCTAATATCATTTTTAACTAACCTCTAAAATAAGAGAATTATAAAACTAAAAAAATATACGATATACATTACCATGCACACTTCCACCGAAAATTGGTTTGAACGAGATCTAGTAAGTAGTTTTTTTGATACGTCACGTCGTCCTTCATGGGCGAGTCCGACTCCCACTTGGCCGATTTTTAAAGGATTTCTTTAGTCATATATCAGCTTTTTTTATAATAATATATTGTTATCTTATTTACATTAGCATAAAAAATTTCATCTCAATGGGAAAACGCGAAGTGGCTCAAATTTAACTTGCAAGATTTGACCTAAACAAACAAACAACAAAAAGGGCATCAAAGTCGCCGGTGACCGCTAGTTAAGTAGTCTTGAAACAAAAAATAATATTTTCGGCGAAGAATATTCCGCTAACTTAACACTAGACGTTAATTGTAGATTCTTACTATTTTTTGTAGTTTACTGAACTTTCGGCTCCTCCGAGTGTGTTGTAAACTGCATTGTTAACTCGCAGTTGCACTTGCATCAAGGCTTGCACCTGATAAATAAAATGTGCGAACTAGCTTTGTTCCGGGAAAACACACGTATTGTTTCCGTAGGAAAGACGGTATTCTGGGATGATGTTGAAGAGAAAGCAATATATGAAGTTAACAATATATATATATTGCAGGAAATGGTGAGAAAAAAGGTACTGCGAGTGGTAGAATAACTATTCACTTACTCACAATTTTTTATGTATATCTCCGTAAATTAAACATAATAATATAAAACGTTCAACTGCCTTAACTATTTTTCATAAATATTAAACACTAATTGCTAATTTATTAATTTTAAACGGTTGGTGTTGGTAGTGGTCATGTTTGAAATTTTAAAGTGTCTAAAGTAGCCTAATAGACTCATTTACATGTAAGTATGTAAATTTACTCTATATACCTCAGTGTCTCAAGACGAAATTGTTGAAATAAATTAGTCAAAAATACTACCCCAAATTGTACCCGGCTCAAAGGTACCCATCATGCTTGCCGCATTTCCTCTTTGAATTGCTATGGACAGCCTTTGGACCAGGTACCATCCGGAGCAAAATATGAACTTGAAAGAAAATATATATATGTAAAAAATTTCCATACTAATTGTCAAAAATGATATAATACACTATATGACTGTGAAAACCAATTATAACCCTAGATATTAGCAATTTCTTTAAAGTCAAAATTTTTTACCGAAATCTGACATGTCGATTCAAAATAAAACGTACACTAAGTTTGTATGGGAAACTCTGATTCTGCCAAGGATAAGGCTTTGAAACGTGGTCTCTTACTATGGGTCTCATAAGAAGGCTCAAGATAGTTCAACGTGCTATGAAGAGGGCTGTGCTAGGTGTTTCTCTACGTGATCATATCAGAAAATTAGGAAATTCGTAGAAGAACAAAAGTCACTATAACTAGTCTAGCGGATTAGTTCGTTGGAGTGGCAGTGGACCTTTTTGCCTATGGGGCAAAAAGGTTCTTGAATGGCGACCACGTACTGGAAAGCTAAGCGTAAAACACCCACCCACAAGGTGATCAGACGACCTGACCAAGGTCGTTGGAAAGTGCTGGATACAGGCCGCTCTAGATCGGTCATTTTGGAATCCTTGGGAGAGGCTGAATGATGAATACAGACAAATTATTACCCAAACAATGTTTCCAATGCGCGCTGCGCTGAGTTACATTATAATTATTAGATTCTCAAAGCTCTGGTGATTCTATCTCTGTGATAAAAGCATGAATCTCATTTCCCGCCGTAAATAGTGGAAGTTCGATGAGCTCACAAAAGTACAGCGGGCTGGACATTAATTTCGCACGCGGCACGAACGCTAAATCACGAGAGACTTACAATCCCACTTTATATTCCGGATCTATTGGTGGCGCAGACATAAAAGCCAATAGATAACGTAATGTCTGAATCACTCAATTCAGGTTCAAGCAGTTACAAACCTATCATGTCACCTGTAGTAAGCTTTTAGCCACATGTACAAGAGCGCGGCTCTTAAATATAAGAAGAAGTAGAAGTACAATGACAAATAATAAGATTGACATCGTATTCTGCTTCAAGTACATAACTTTAATTTAAGGAAAAATAAAATTGGTCCAACAAACAAAATAACAATGTTATGATAAATAATTGAAAACAATAATATAATTTAGAAACTGACAAAAAATTACGAAAATTACACAAAACTGTCTAAAAATAACGTGTACTATAACTTACATGTTATATGAAACTATATAGACTAGGTTTGGAAATGCACATAAAATTGCCAGAAATGAGCACATAGTAGCTAAACTAGCAAAGAAGATAAAATAAAATATTTAACTGCATTGGAAACTGCAAATTACAAGTAGTAAAGCTAGCAAATCGAACAAATATACGTATCCTGCTTCAAGTGTTTCATGATTATCCTCACAAATTGAGGTCACGCGTGACTTGCGTGGTCTATTTATATAGTTTGTCTGCGATTGGAATACTGAATTAGAATTTAAAATATATCGGTTCAGGAGGTGCAAGATGAAATATTAAATGATGTTTTTTCCCGATTGGCTGCAGCTGCGGCGGTAGTAAAAAGGATACGTGATGCGGGACGAATGTCTGAGCTGAGTACTGGGACACACATACTGAGTTTGAGTTATCCGTCTCAAAATAAGTTGGTATATTTGTCTAGTGTCTTTGTTTTAGAAATGTGAAAACAGTTTAGGTAGGTTAGGTTCAGCTGAGAATAAAAAAAATATTAAAAAGTGCTTGCTTCTGCGCTTGCAAAAAATAGGAAAACGGTACGTTTAAATTTAAAAAGTGCCTCTGTTGATGATGTGGCCTATAGAATATTGGCACAAAATCTGAAATCTGTAAACAATATTAAAATTAAAAAAAATTTCACCCATTCTACTCATTATATTCCTAAGTTTCTAGTTTTGTCAAAAACAAAAACTAAGCTAAGCTTGCCTATTTGTTGTTAAAAAAATATTACCTTAGGACTTCGGCAGTGAAAAAAGATGGATTTCCAATATAGGGTAACACTCTGTATTGGTCAAAATCATAACAAAACAAGTGACTAGAGAAGCAACCTAAATCTTATAAATAAGTTTACTAGAAAAGCAACCTAAACCATAACAAACAAAGTACTAGAAAAGCAAGCTAAATCATTACAAACAAAGTACTAGAAAAGCAACCTAAACCATTACAAACAAAGTACAAGAAACGCAAGCTAAATCATTACAACCAAAGTACTATAAAAGCAACCTAAACCATTAACTACAAACAAAGTACTAGAAAAGCAAGCTAAATTATTACAAATAAAGTACGAGAAAAGCAAACTAAATCATTGCAAACAAAGTACTAGAAAAGCAAGCTAAATCATTACAAACAAATTACTAGAAAATCAAGCTAAATCATTACAAACAAAGTACTAGAAAAGCAAGCTAAATCATTACAAACAAAGTACTAGAAAAGCAAGCTAAATTATTACAAACAAAGTACTAGAAAAGCAAGCTAAATCATTACAAAAAAAGTGCTAGAAAAGCAAGCTAAATCGTTACAAACAAAGTACAAGAAAAGCAAGCTAAATCATTACAAACAAAGTACTAGAAAAGCAAGCTAAATCATTACAAACAAAGCGACTATAAAAGCAAAAAATCCTCGAGTGTATAAATATTTGATTACGCTATAAATATATATATATATATTATATTATGCACATATTTTAATACTTTATTTTGTATCTAGTTTTTTGCGCTTCAACATGATTCGTATCTGCTTTTAGCGATAAGTCCGTCAATTGTAACATATTTTTTATTGTGGAACAATAAAGTTTTTAAATAAATAAAAATAAACTAATATCCTTATAAACCTAGTAAATTTTTAACATGGTTTCTTTTTTAAACGTAATGAAACTTAAAACACAGCTACATTTTTGATGTATAATTTAAAAGTAAAACTTACCGTAGCTATAATTTTTAAAGGATTTTGTAGTAGAGTCAGTTCGGGAACATTGCCAGCTAGCACGCCTCTCTGGACGATACTTCATACGCAGACAAGGTTGTATTTTGCGGAAAATTAAACTCGAATCACAGCTACATTCTTAGCTTTATAGTACATCTAAGAACTATTTAAACCTGCGAAAACAGTTGTATATTGAAAGCTATACTAAGTAGATATACTTTTCAAAATAATGTATAGTGAAGTCAGTCCGGGATCGCTGCCAGCTCGCACTAGTCTCTGGGTGATACTTTAGATGCCGAAACTAGGTTGCATGATGCTGGAAATTTAATTGAATTACAGGTGCGTTTTATTATTACTTGTTTGTATAATGTCCTTCAAATATACCACATAAAAGCATAACAAACCGTAGCAATAATTCTACGGAATTATTGTGGAGTCACTAGGAACATTGCCAGCTAGCATGCGTCTCTCAGCTATACTTCAGATGCCTGTATAAGATTGTATGCTAAAGAAATTTAAACTCAAATCACAGGTACATTTTTAGCTTTAAAGTAAATTTAAGCACTGTTTATATTTTTGAACTTGTGGGAAACGTTGTATTATAAAAGCGGTATACTTGTGAAAGGAATTTGTAGTGTAGTCAGTTTGGGAACGTTGCCAGCTCGCACGCGTCTCTGGGCTATACTTCAGACACCGGAACAAGGTTGCATGCTGCGGGAAATTTAACTCAAATCACAGCTATTCCCGAGGGATATACTGTGCAGCGATCTTACAAGTCATTTTATTTCTTTATTAAGAGCCATCTATGTTCCAAGAAGCGGCAGTGGCCAAGCGGTTTAGCCCGGTTGCATTTTTTTTGTGTCAGAATATTTCTGACGCAAGCCGAAAGACACTCAGCTCATATGTTTTGTTGTAGACCCCGCATACTATCAGAATTTGGACTCGCCTGATAGTATGCGATATTCCCTCAACGTTGACCAGGTCTTTGGTTTCATTTATCTAAAGCCTTTTTAGCTAGGTACAAAACAAGATTACGTCATCCGCAAACCGTAAGTTAGTGGATTCAGTAAGTCAATTAACAATTTAGAGGTTTATATTATCATGTTCTTTTATTGTTTTTTTTTTTAAGATAAGATCCATTAGACTACTTTGAGAACTTAGATTTGTTTGATTTATTTTCAGTATGTTTTCTATTTAGTTAAATTTTTACAAGAAGTTAGCGTGACTGCAGAATAGAATGTCTGATGAAACCTTAAAAATATGCACATAATTTAGAGATAAGAAAAAAGAAATCTTTTCATAACATTGCAGTCAAATTATGAGAATACTACTAGTTTTAACTTGAATTTAATTTTAATAAAATTGATAACACAAATAAATTAATTTAATAATCTAGTAAAATATCCATTTACTTGAATTAAAGAATAGGTAAACGGTGTCATTATGTTTTTAATGTAATTTTTTAGGACAATTTGTTCACAATAACAAAATTTGTCAACCTTCAAGTCTTCCAATGGATGTCGTAGAAGGCGACTAAGAAAACACAAGCTAAGCAAAGCTTATAAACATCAGAGAGACCTCTCCAACCTGCCTAGCCAGCGTGAAGAGTGTAGGCCAAATCCTCTGACTGCTCTGGCTAATATATGGCTCTGGTAGTACAGAGGGGGTCATGCTCCGGCAGTGGAGACTAAAAAAATACCTGATAATGATGATAATTAATAAAATTTATCGATAATATTTAATATTCAAAGTTCTTCGTTCTTCCAACAATCTCTTTCTCAATATGCCTCGCTGCAGGAGTGGGTTTTTCGAACATTCATTCACCAGACAAGCTGTTAAGCTATGGAACGCCCTTCCCGTTAATATCCGCAAAGCCCCTAGTCGCGAAGCGTTTAAAAGAGTGCTGTACGTACCCATTATCTTCACAAATTGACAGTATTGATAGTATTAAAATATTTATGTAGTTTATGTAGGGTTTATGAATTAGGTCTATGATTGTATAAGAAAATATTTATTTGAATATATGTATTAAGTAAATGTTCAATAACGGTCAAATAGTTAATTTGAATGTACTTATCGTCCAAAATTTACTTTTGTCAGCACCACCTGTAAGTTGACTGGTAGAAAAGGCCTTAAGTCCGCCTGTTACATTTTTTGTAACAAAGTTAAATAAATAAAAATTAATTAAAAATATTGTGTATAATATAAAGCACAAAAAGCAAAGGATGTTAAAAGATTTCAATAAAACGTCAAATACATGTGTTACACACCATCACGTCTTTATCCTTTACGAGGTACAGAAAGTCATGGATCGTTAACATAAGATACAATAGATTAAATTTAGTTAAAAGCAAAATTTATACCGCTGCCTGCTAAACTAAATGTTTTGTTGAATATGTAACCTCGTGCACAAACGTGCAAAATAAAATTCAAGAGTGTGCTTAAACTCGAGAAAATGTTATACGATACCCCAGTGCAATCTTAATATTCAGACACACAAATTTGGAAGCCAGCAAAAGGAATCCCTTATACAATATTGCAGTGAAACCCAAGAATGCTCGAGCAAATCCCAAAAAGAGCACTAGTCTAAAAAATATTATTCACGGAGAGACAAAGACACGCTCACTACACATTCGCGCTCCTCTCTCTACTCAATTGTCCTTACATTTTACATTTCTGCATCATATTCCGTCGTCTCGCAATGAAAAGTAAAAACATTGCAGATGATAATCTCGCCACAGGAAATGCAACTTTAAAACTAGAACATAGGTTTTAGACTCGAATGGGGTGATAATTTCGTAAATTCTGATGCAGGAAAAGACGAGAGTGGCTGAATTGAGGTAGGAGCTAAAGTGCGGAATAAAAGTGACGAGTGCGGCAAAGAAATAAACTAAAAGTGAGCCGCGGCGGGTTTGGTATCGATGTGTGTATCGGCTGACTTAATTGGAGCATTTGCCGTTTAGCTGCTGAGTTTTAATGTACTGTTTATTAAGCCTTTTCTTTGTTTGATTGTATAGTAGGCAGGTAGGTTTTGAGCATTTTTATACCCAGCTCTACGGACACCATTTTGGTGCATTGAATGTTTAAACGCTGTACATAATTTGTAATAGTTTGTACCAAATAAACATTTTTTCTTTCTTTCTGATGCAATCCCCAGCGGCTTGCAGTAGACTCTCACGTCTTGGGGCCCGAAATATCGGGCCCCCAGCCGCGGCCGAGACGGCGCGTCAAATATTCCATTGTCTTGTCAGGGATATTGAATAAGAACGTAACTCGACACCGGCGGATTGGATCGGTTGGCTTTGTTTGCACACAATTTTGTTTATGTGCCTGAAGTTATGACTTGTCTGTAAGATACGAAAGGGTTTTTCAGCACTCAGGTTAGCACGGAAGGATTTACTTTATTTTTCAATAGGCTTACATCTCTTAAAATAAATTTTATTGCCTGGAAACACTTTAATTATATCCTTCTTAACCGACTTTAAAAAAAGTAGGTTATCGAAATCTTTTTTTAAATGTTTGTTTCCCGGTTACTCAAAGACGCCTGAACCAATTTGAAATTTTTTTTGAAGTAAAAACTTCTTTAGCGGCGTTGTGTACTTTTTTTTGTAATGGGTAAAAAATGTTAAACTCGCGTCAGGACTCGTGTCCTGATCGAAAATTCGTAAGACGGATGGAGAGTAGACAGCCGGCGCGGCGTAGGAGAGGAAGTATCCCCCTCTCTTTCTACGGCGCGGCGAAAATGTACGCCTGCGCCTGTTGTTTCGTTTAGCTGAGAGATAAACTTTTTAATGTAATATAAATTGTCATGTTTGTATACGATAGCGCAATAAATAAATATTGTATTCTACCATATAAATGATAGTACTCTTATACTGATAATTAAAGCAATTCGTGCAAAATTATTCCCTAACCATTCCAAAATATCAAAAATGAACAACGGTAATATTCAAGTTTTCACTTCTGCCGGCACTCCCGGAGTGCAACCCGTCGTTTTTTTTGTTTGAGTAGGGTATACTTTTCTGGTGGTCACATGGAAATTTTATTAAAATCGGTTGTGTGGTTTGTTTCTTAAACGAAAAAATATGTCTTCGAAGTAACTAAACAATTGTTTTAATTCAAAACAGTTTCGTTAATTGTTATGGACTGGACAGCCTTTGGACCAGGTACTATACGTAGCGGTTGTCATATCCACGTTCCTCACTAACAAAGTGCTTCGCTTCTGAACACCATCGTCCAGCTGTCTCTAAGGCACCGGACCGAATTCGTACTGGTTAGATAAAACTGATTATTTTTCCGACCCAAATATCGACCAATAGAATTGCACCATTCGACGTCACGTGGTACAACCTACATGGTATTATACTGATAATTTTTTGATTATTTTCTCTGTTGTACCACGTGACGTCGAATGGTGCAATTCTATTGGCCGACATTTGGGACGGAAAAATAATCCCCCGAATACCACACGAACTTCAAAATTATCTGGCATTCCATGCATGGCATTGTCGTCAAGTTTTTCAGGAAAAATCACTCGCGCTTCGCGCTCGTGATTTTTTAACCTGAAAAACTTGACTCCTTCATTTGTTTGCAACGAACCTATCGGGAAATACCCGATAATTTTGAAGCTCGTGTGGTATTATAAGTGAATATATTGTTTATATAATATACAACGTGGAAGGGACATACCCTTAACATATAGAACTACGGTCTATAATAGATCATTATAGTATAATAAATCGAATCACGGACTATACTTGATCACTAAAGTATAATGAAATTAAAATAACAGTCAAGAAACCAAAAAAAAAACGACGTTTCCATACAAATCGCCCGGGCGGCCGAATACTTTTGTGTGGAAATGCTGAAATATTTTTTTTGTTTTTTGGCTGTTATTTTAATTTCATTATACTTTAGTGATCAAGTATAAGCCCGTGATTCGATTTATTACGGGTATGTCCCTTCCAAGTTGTATAATGACGACCACTGTGGTGTAGTGGTTAACACGCCAGTCAACCACTCGATCTTGAAGTTCTGGTTGCAACTGACCATATATACAACCTCTGACAATACACCGTCGGAGCCGCGGTTCCCCAGGCGTAACACTATGCCTGGCGGTAAGATCTTCCCTTAGTGGCGGTCGAGCATATTCTCGCTACACTGGTGACCCCGACGTGATTGAAAGCAGCCTTCTCCATCATCAGCAGCCAAGCAGCCTTCTTCATCATCGAACTTTGTCATCATCGCTCCTCTCTCTCACTCAACTTGGTCAGCAGCAACAGTCTCACAGCAAGCTGGCTTGCCAACCAACGGGTCAATTATCAGTTTCATCGCAGCCGACTCACCGAGCTTCCTGGTCCTGATACCAAGCACCCACAACTCACTCATCGACTTCAGCGACCGGCTCATCCCCCGCAGCATTACACCCAGGATTTGAGGCATCTACTCTCCAGCGTGGCAGTCCGGCAGAGGACATCATTCCGACGCCAACAAAGTCGACAACGCTCAAGACAGTCTCGACTCACCGCAGACTAAGAGCACGCTCAGCACGGTCTCGACTCACCGCAGGCCACGAGCAAGCAATTCACTTTCGACTCACTGGAAGGCTCCCGACTCACTGGGACAAGAATCATCTGGCACTTGCAAGCTATGACACGAAGCACTGACTGCATACTATCAGACCTCCGGTCTTGGGAGGGAGTCCTGTGGTGACCTCTACGCCACTACGAAAGAACCACCACAACAACAAAGCGATAACATTAGTTCACAAGAAGACTACAGACGTAGACGACCTCCGTGGCGTAATGGTTAACACGCTAGACCGCTAATCCGGAGGTTCTGGGTTCGATCCCCAGCCAGGGCAAGTTGGAAAATGGCCTTTTTCAAATTGTTCTGGGTCTTGGGTGTTTATCTATATATGTATTTAATTTATCATAAAATATAGTATCGTTGAGTTAGTATCCCTTAACACAAGTTTATAACTTACTTTGGGGCTAGCTCAATCAGTGTGATTTGTCCCTATATATTTATTTATTTATTTACTACGAGATGGCGCCAGCAGTATCCTACATCTCGATCTTGAAGTTCAGGTTGCAACTGACCATTTATACAACCTCTGACAATACACCGTTAGACCCGCGGTTCCCCAGGCACAACACTATGCCTGGCGGGAAGATCTGCCCTTAGGCGGTCGAGCACATTACGAGTACCTCGCTCCCTTTACATGTTTTTAACCCCCAATGAAAAAGATGGGTATTATAAGTTTGATGAATCTGTGTGTCTGTGAGTCTATGTTTCTGTATGATTGGGTGCATATGTGTCTGTCTGTGGCGATTTTTAAGAGCTAAACGAAAAGGCCGATTTCGATGCAGTTTTATTTTAATCAAAAGCCTTATCTGTTGAGATGGTTTTTAGTTTGATGAAAATCGGTTCACCCGTATCAAAGTTTTTGGGGGTGAACGCCTAAAATTTGTTTTTTTTTTATTTGCCTGGAAAATAAACTAGTTACCAAAACTACTAACTTCCCGCAACATCCGCAGTGTATCCGTATCACGTTTATGAGGACATCACGTGACACTAGTGTCGCACAGGGATTACATCGTATACACTGCGCCGTGATTTATGCCGAAGGTTGTTTATTGTGGCCATAACTTATCGCCTTTAGTTTAGTTTGTGTCTACCCAGTTATAATAACGTTAGGGTAAACCATATAGCTATTGCCCACATAGGGATTTCACACAAATACAGTGGCACGCCAGGAGTGCCGGCAGAAGTAAAAACTTGAACAAGGTGGTGTCGGTTACGGTAACAGTGTCGCGAGTTCAATGTTTCTTCCCATCTTTTGAGATTTTAAAACAGTTTTCTTGTATGACGACCTCCTTTTAATTTTTAACATTATCTTATTTTTAGCATTTGTTGTTAAGGGCCCAGTCCTAATTTTAAATGATTTTGACTGCTTTTTCGGAGCTTATTAGAGCCAAACTATCTTAATAACAATATGTTAAGATATGTTAAAATGAAGTTTATTTAAGTATTAAAAAAGTGAATTAGACAATTTATTGATTTTCATTGTAATAGTTTGTTTAATTCCAAATAACCTGAGACATGTTTTGATTTTTTGCGGTGTGCGACGTTCATGGCATTGTTGTTTACACGGAATTTAAAACATAAAGTTGTGTTTAAATTACAGAAAAATAAAGACAAAGGAAAATCCCAAAAAGTGAACGAAAAGATTTGCATTTTAAAAAATTTTAATTCTTTCAAAATCTTAGTTAAAAAGGTTAAACTTTGAAGAAAATATAAGCGAATACGTCGTCGGATTTCTTGCGCATACGACTAAGTTAAAAAATAAAAAATACACATATATGAAGATTGATTCATGTTTAAACACGTACAATAAATAAATAAAAATAATTTGTCTTTTGTAAAAAGAAAAATTTAAAGTTCTCCGAAATTCTCAAATAAATATGGGGACGAAAACGCTGATAAAGCAGACCGCTCGCTGCGCTTCTGAATTCGTCTAAATTTGTCTCTATGGTGCATGTACAATACAGCGCAATGCGTATGTGTAGATAGAAAATATAGATTCGGGTGTTTAATAAAAAATTCCCACGGTAGGAGACTGCAGTCTTAAAGCGGCCACAGTAATACATAATCGGTGAAAATTTCAAGTGTCCTAGCTATTACGGTTCAAGAGATCGAGCCCTCAGTTCAAGAGACAGACAGACGGATAGACGGATAGACGGACAGACAGCGAAGTCTCTGTAATAGGGCCCCGTTTGCAGCCTTTCGGTACGGAACCCTAAATAGACATCATAATTGGTCAATTCCACAGGACAGACACATAGATACGTCAAACGTATAAAACCCTTTTTTCCTCGGGGTTTAAAATCTGAAACAAGGCTACAGGAACTAAATCGTAGCAAACTAAATACTTTTGCCTACAAAGAATTAAACGCTGGACACCAGTCAACAAATTAGCCCGAGTCGATTAACGACCCAGCCGGGCCGGTGTTTCTACTGCATTATATCTCACTCAATCCCTCAAGCTATCCCTGTCTAATGCTATGAAAATAAACGAGATGGACTTATTTCCCGTGACATGATTTATTCTAGCTAGTTAGATTAGTCTGGTTTGTTCCTGTTACAAAGCAGCACTTTTTCAAATCTCTTGATCTTTTACTTTTTAGGGTTCCGTACAAAAAATGAAAAAACGGAATCCTTATAGGATCACTCGTGCGTCTGTCTGTCCGTCCGTCTGTCACAGCCAATTTGCTCCGAATCTAGATAGATAGATAGATATTCATTTATTCCTTAGAATATGGTGATACAATGGTGTTACAGAATTGTGTGTGTGCTACATACTCTGCCTATAAGGCATTGGAATATTTAGTTAAATTAAGATTAAAATTTAAGTATTATTATTTTAATTAATTATACCTATTTGTGTTCACAAATCATATTACATGTCAAAGCGTTTAATATACAATTTAGCTGTCATTTAAATATTTCCTCGGTAGTGCAATAACATTTATTTAGCAGCCAATTAAATAAAGTTGATTTAAATGCACTCTCTCTATTAATTTCTCTAATTTCCCTCGGTAATGCATTGAACACTTTGATTGCCATACAATAGACATTGTTACCGTAGAGTTGCAGTCTCTGTGCTGGGATATACAGTTTGGTTGGGTTTCTACTGCTCTTCTTTTTTAAAACAGTGTCGTTCAGAGGGAAAAGAAGCGGATATCTTTTTACAAATAAGCATATTTCGAAAATGTAGAGACATGGAAGAGGTAGAATCTTCGACTTTTTGAACAGTGGTTTACAGTGTTCTAGCTGGTCTACTCCATGTAATATTCGTATGCATTTTTTTTGTAACGTAAATGCTTTAATCATTTCGACCGAGTTGCCCCAGAAACTGCTCTTCTGGCATACCACGTATCCGTGGTATGCCAGAAGAGCAGTTTCTTGAGAGGATGTCGTCTTTAATCTACGTAGAACATATACAAATCTGTCCAGTTTCTCACAAACATTATTAATATGTTCCTTCCAATTAAGATTCTTATCTATTATTATACCTAAAAATGAACTGTGGTCAACTTGTTTTATCTTGTCGCAATAATATGTCGCATTAATTTGTATTGTACTATTATTGTAAGGATGTAAATTAATTACTTTTGCTTTATCTACATTAATATTTAGTTTATTTCGTTTTAACCAAATGTCAATATTTTTAAGTTCTAAGTTTACAACTGCGTCCAAATCTTGTTCCTTGGTACATTTTATTAATAGAGTGGTATCGTCTGCGTATAGAACCGACTCATGTTTGAGGCATTTGGGTAAGTCATTTATGTAGAGCAAAAAGAGCAATGGAGAGAGCAGTCCGCCTTGTGGGACCCCGCGCCCATTGCTATTTTGCCAAGGAGATTTAAATACAGTCTTGGTTTTCTTACTCATTTTTAATATTTCTGTATATTGCTGTCGGTCAGAAAGATATCTTCTGATCCAGTCATTCGCGTTGCCTCTAATGCCATATTTGTGTAATTTATTTAACAGTATATCGTGACAAATGGTGTCAAAAGCTTTAGACATGTCTAAAAATACACCCGCAACAGACATTTTTTTTATCTAAGGCTTCCGATATCAGTTTAACTAACGAAAAACAAGCTACTGCTGTTGACATATTTTTGCGAAAGCCATGCTGGTTAGCTACTAGTAGTTTATGTTTTTCAATGAAATCAAAAATTTTGTCCCGCATAGCCATTTCAAAAATTTTAGACAGGATTGGAACAAGTGCTATTGGTCTATAATTGCTAATTTCATCAGTATTCCCCTTTTTAAATAATGGTATGACTCTTGATTTTTTTAAGATTGTCGGGAATATGCCTTGCTCAAATGAGGAATTTAGAATGTGACACAGTGGTTGAGCAATGTATGGTGCACATTTTTTTATTAGATTCGTATTAATTTCATCATAACCAGTCAATTGGGTTTTTTTTAATAGTTTAATGATTACAATAATGTCATAAGGGTCAAGTGGAGTCAAAAATATACTATGTGATGTGCTGTTTATTTATTTATTTATTTATTTATTTATTCATAATAATGCACATGTACATACACAGCGAATAGATGACAGTTATCACACATATAACGTAACATGGGCCCTGTTAGGGCATAGCATTTTACACTTAACAAATTAATAGGTAGTAGAAGAAAATACATTCTACTACTTTCTACATTAATATACAATATATGTTAATGCTTATACTATCGTAAAGAATTTAAATTATACCTAAATCTTTATATCTTAAATAAATTGTTTTAAATTTTATCAGTTAAAAAATCTGAAAGACTATAATAACAGGCATTAATAAGAAATTGTTTTAATTTAAGTTTGAAAGTGTTATATTTTTCTTCATTTTTTATATAATCGGGGATTTTATTATAAATTTGTATGGATTTGTAGTATGGGCTATTTTTGTATATTTCTAATATTGGTTCTGGTAGGATTAATGTATTATTACTGCGTCGACTATTTTTATGAAATTCGTATAGTGTTATGTTTTGACGGACAAACAGGGCCATTTCTAGGATATACATTGAGGGGACGGTTAATATTTTTTTCTGAATAAAATAGGGTCTACAGCTTTCTGGTTGATGTATGTTTATGATGATGCGTAAACATTTCTTTTGCATCACAAATAAATCGTGTGAGTCAGTGCTATGTTTATTCAGCCAGCTAGTTTATGTCAGCATATGTCTGTTTTTTGTCACTGCTGCTATTTGTTTGTGAAGATGCGTTAATAAAATATTCGTTACACTGTTTACATATATTACCGTTAGCCTTTATTTCCTTTATATCACATCGTTGGTCAGATGCTTTGTTTTTTATTATTTTCCAAGCCGCCTGACATTTATTTTTCGATTTTAATAGAATTTTTTTGTTATTAATTCTTTGTGATGTATAGATGCACTTTCTTAATAATTTTGAGTAGGTCAAGTATTCCTGTTTTTTTGTTTTTTTGTTACTAGGGTCTAATTGGTATTTACAGTAGAGTATTCTTTTTTTTATGAAGCACTTTTTTATTCCTTTAGTGAACCAACTATTTTTGAAAGGTTTCGAAAGTTTTTTGACTCGTATTATCGGAAAACAGAGATTGAAGAATAGCTTGAGAAGATCATGAAACATTTTACAAGACTTATTGCAATCTTTTTCCGCGAGAACCTCATTAAATGATAGAGATGCCATGCACTCACAAAATTTGTTAATGTTTTCCTGACAAAAATCTCTTTTGTATTCAAAATAATATTTGTTGTGCGCGGATCCTACTTTATTCTGAAAACCTTCTGGAATATAAAAAGATGCTGATTGTCCAGTATCGTGGTCGGAAAGTGCTAGATTATGTGTTTTGCCACTAATATCTGTCAGCGGAACATTAGTGGCTATCTGATCAATGCATTTTAATTTTCTTGTAGGTATCTTTATATGAATATTAATGTTATAGTTACTGAGAATGGAAATAAGTTTTTTTGATTCTATCGATTCTTTCAGAACATCTATGTTTCAATCACCACAAACTAGAATGTATTTGTTATTGTTACAAGTGGCTTTTTTAAGCAACTCATTTAGTTTCTCGAAAAAAATATTAACGTTAGAATCTGGTGTTCTCTACCGGACCGAATCAGGTGAAATTTGGTAGGATGATGTAATCCTATGACCCAAACACATATGTGCAAAGTAAATAAATATTTTTTTTAAATAAGGGGAGATGGACTTATTTCCAGTGACATGATTTATTCTAGTTAGATTAGTCTAGTTTGTTCCTGTTACAAAGCAGCACTTTTTCAAATCTCTTGTTCTTTTACTTTTTAGGATTCCGCACAAAAAATTAAAAAACGGAACCCTTATAGGATCACTCGTGCGTCTGTCTGTCCGTCCGTCTGTCACAGCCAATTTGCTCCGAATCTACCGAACCGAATCAGGTGAAATTTGGTAGGATGGTGTAATACTATGACCCAAACACATATGTGTAAAGTAAATATTTTTTTTTTAAATAAGGGTTATTTTCGGGCGATAAATTAGGAAATTGAAAAGAAAAGTTTTGCAAACCTTACTGCGTCATATATCAAATGAAAGGGCCCGTTATGAGGATCTCAAATATATTTTTGTTATAATTATAAAATAAATAGTTTTGACTTTATTCATGAAAGAAGACGAAAATTGACTATTCCCCCCCCCCCCCCTATCTTCAAAACTACAGAGCCTAAAATTTTGAAAAAAATACGAAATATAGTTTATTGCTTGTAGATTACAGGAAAATCTATAAGAATTCAATCAATTGTACGGAATCCTCTCGACGCGACTTTAACTCGCACTTGGCCGGTTTTATTTTCTATAATTTTGAGCTAAGCGCATCCCCGGTTACGACGTAGGCCATTCTACTTTGGGGCCCGGGGCACGTTTATGACTTTTTTCTTTTTGTTCATTTGTTCATCATTTGGGAACTGAATTCTTTTTTTGCGTATTCCCATATACATTTATTGAGAAAAGTTATTCAAAAGGATAGACTGAATACCTCTTAAGGGGATTATGAATTTTTCGGGGTCCAGTGCTGCCCCCATTTGAAATAAATAATTTGAAAGGAAAAGGAGATATTATTTAGAATTTTGCTCTAGTAAGCCCTAGATAACCTTTTAAACTATTTTATGAATTACTATCTGCTCACGTCTGATGTCAGACCTCCTTGGTGATACTTGGTGGAAAAAAATCAAACTTACCACCTCCCGACGCCTCATGTGACATTCACAGGACGAGGTGGAGGCCTTGTCGACCGCAAACTATACGTCATAATCACAACTGAAATTTGCATGTATTGACTACCTATAAACAAAAAAGAATGGAGTCAAAACTTGGGTACCAAGCGGAATCACTGCCAGTTCCAGTTAGCAAATATAGTTCCGCTGCAGACGGAAACGGCGACATTATCGTTGCAATCAAATACTCGTTAACACGCCAGTGATATACTTACAACCTCCACCTGACAATCTAAATCCGACCCTGTATCAACAGCGTTAGATTGCTTTTACAATGGCAGTGTTGTTGTAACGGGTTAATTTATTAGGTCCAAAGCTAAGTGGCCTTAAACTAGCTGTTTTTATTTTCCAGTGACGTAGACCTCTAGGTTTAGGGATGGAGAGTTGTAGCATAGGTCTTGCTGAGTGGTCTTTTAATTATATATTTTCAAGCTAGAGCAGGTGACGATTTTAAGTGAATGTTGTAGAAGCCTTTATTCTAAATAATGGGTAGTAAAGGATTATATGGCTACGTTGTAGGATAAGTGTTATAAATAAGTGTTTTGAAAAAGATGTTTTGTTTGTACAAGCTTTTAATGTGAGGCCTGAGTACTAATCAATACAAATGTAATAAGCCCAAACTCGATGAGGTTGCGTCGTTTTATTACAAGGTTTCTATAGCTACCTTCCGGTTTCATCATCAGATCAGCTTCATGTTATAATAATATTGCATTGTCATCTGATTTATATTATTCGAAACGGGAAGTGGTTAAAAGAAAAAAACATGAAACAGGGCAAGCTAAATATAGCTTGTAAGAATACCTTTTAAATATATTTTAATGCAATACTTAAATACATACATTGCTTAGAAAAAAGTTCGATCTCAAGGACACCTGCTGTAAAAAGGAAAAAATATTTAAAAAAAAAATATTACACTGCAAAAAAATATGAACTATTTGGACAAATGTAAACATTTAGTTGCTAAATAACTTCTCTATTTCAACACACAAAAAGTCCAACTGAAAAATTAGGTAATAAACAAACGCAGTGGTCTAGCTGTTCCGGCAGAGAGTGGAAACTATGCAAATGCAAGGTTCAGTAGTCGTGTCCCGGTTCCGGCACATATTGGTCAATAGCAGCGACGCGTGTGGCTACACCGGGAGCCGGCTGCAAAATCCCTTCCTCATCTTAAAGTGTGAAGTGGTGGTGGGCACGCGGTTTAGGCACTAGTTGTGCATCTGTGAGGCATTAGTTCGATCCTTACTTATCGCGACTTTAGCCGTGTTTTCCCGGCAAAGTCGAATAGGACCACTCCAAGTCTTTTCGTGGATATCGTAGAAAGTGACTCAGGAAACACAAGACAAACAAAGCATATTTAAACATCAATTAGACCTCTCCAATCCATTTCGCCAGCGTGGAGAGTGTAGGCCAAATACTCTGACTGCTCTAGCTTATATATGGCTCTAGTAGTACAGAGAGGGTCGTGCTTCTGCAGTGGAGACTAAACAAGATGATTATCGCGACTTGTATCGTGAGCTTACACTCATATACGGTCAAATATTTGCTTTCGATGAAAGAAAATATAATAAACAAACAAATAGTGTACAGCACTATTCGTTAGTGTTGTAAAAATTACTGTTGTCACTAGATGCCAGTAGTTAAGCTATAACAAATGCCTTTTCGAAAAATCTGTCTCCAGTGTTAGCTATTAACACACTCGATCAGAAATAAAATATTAATACGTATTTTTGGATGTGCTGCCAAGGACCTTGGAGTGTGATTTTCAACTTTGTCTTCTCCAAATATTATAAGGTGGTGTCGGTTACGGTAACCGCATCCCTAGTAAAAGGTTTTCTCCCATCTCAAAAAATGCCTAATGCGCCCAAGGAGTTTTCACTTCAAAAAACGCCTGGAATAACGAAAGAAACTAAAGAAGTAAGACTGGAACGCGCTTCCCAAATCCACTCGAACTGCTCCTAATCGCACTAGCTAAGACACAGCACTTTTTTGTCGAATTATAACTAAGAATCTGCATTTACATATTTATCTATTTACAATGTGGAAGGGACATACCCGTAATAAAAGTTTTGTAAATGACCACCATTCAACGTCAACTCTTATTGAAAATTAAATTGGATATAAAAGAATTTGTTGTTTTACGCCTTTAAATACTTGTAGTCTTTAGTATGAAGTAGTACGAGCTTAAAAACTAAAAAAAATGCTGCAGTATACGGGCGTGCTCAAGTTTTATATAGCTTTTATTAGTAAAACATTTAAAAAAAAACTGAAAAATATACCAAACCAATGATAAAAAAAGGAATATTTTTTCCATCTGGCTCTTGGAGTTATCGCCGTGTATAATAGTGAATCGGTGGTATGGGCATAACCTAAAATCTTACCTAAACCTAAAATCTAATAAATCTCATCTTTTACCACCGAGCTCCTAGAGTATTACCAGTGTTGACTATCGTCCCCCGTTGAATATGCAGTCTATGGGCGTGCCCTAAACTCTTGTAAGCCTTTGCTTGGCCCGATATTGGATGCCCGGACTTTGATACGTTGAAAATATGCATGGTGTTTATACTGTGTGGCGCTGGCGGTGCGTGAGAAGGTAGGCCATCAATTTTGGGACTTTATTGGACGTTGGACGTCGGACTATAATGTGGCTATTGACAATAATCAACGTGTAATTCTTTTATCCGTGAGGCGGTGTAGATCATTTGTGACCCCCCCACGGGTGTCGTAAGGGGCGACTACAAAACACACACGTCTAAAAGTCTACGAGTACATTTCTATTACCAACCCTGTGGGGAACCGTACCGTGTAGTGATCGAGGACAAATTACATTTTATTAGGCGAAACCTTTGGCGCAGCAGTAGACTTTTATAGGCTGTGAGAAGAAGAATAATTAAATAAAGCAATGGAGGAACAAAAACTGATGGACTGATAACCTCATCCAAAAAATATACTTTGATAGAAAGCCAAAATCCTGTTTTATTTCTAGATATCACTACTAACTCGCCCGCGAGTCATATAATGGATGCTGGGTACATGGGCTGACGGTATCCACGAAAAGTCAGAGATGGTACTTGTTTATTGCACTTGGTAATAAAAAGTTCAATTTAAATCTTTTAATGAAAATCATACAAATATCTGCACTTGGAAGTTGAGACCCTCCCCCCTCTCGCTCTTTATCCTGACGTTCACGAAGGTAGAGCCGACTCCTCCGGCAGTCACCGTCGCTTTAGCGTTGCCTTGGTCTAGATCCACTGCTGACACAGCCTGCAAAATTGTATTTCCACTTAATTACAATTAAAAACAAGAACACACACCTAACCGACGTATTATTACAAAAAATTGCAAACTTGAATCAACTATATTACAACGCTATTAATTTTAGGAGCGCTGATTTTTCTGACAAATTTATTAAAAGATAGCATTCAGCATTTTATTTCTGGTAATAAGAAAACTGCCCATAAGTTCTTATAAAACACTAGTGACTTCACTCGCCTGAAATTCAGAAACGACAATAACTTTTTTTATGATCATCATTATTTCAGCCGCATAACGTCCACTGCAAGACACTCCCAAAGTTTTCCAAAATGACCGATCTAAAGCCCCCTGATCTAGGGTGTCCAACGCTTCGCTTGCCAGTACGTGGTCACCATTCGAGAACCTTTTTGCCCCATTGGGCATCGGTTCATCGCGCTATGTGTTTCGCCCACTGTCAATTCAACGAGCTTATCCGCTGGGCTACGTCAACGAATTTCGTTCTCCTACGATTTTCTTATTTCTGATTTGATCACGTAGAGAAACACCAAGCATGCTCTCCATAGCGCTTTGCGATACTTCTTTTCTGATATCTGATTTTAATGAAACAAAGTTGAAAACCGCGTTAAATAAGTCTATCAGTTTCGAAGATAAGCGTGTACACATACATACACACAGATAGAACAAAAATTTATTACAACATTCAAACTAACATTTTGATAATTTTTTTAAATAAATAAATACGCGACTTTTTACTGTTTTTAACCCCCGACAAAAAAGAAGGATGACACAAATTTGACGCTAAAGTCTGTTGGTCTGTCGGTCTATCTATCTGTGGCATCGTAGCAATCGAACGGATGGACCAATTTAGACGCGTTTTCATCTGAAAGCAAGTTCCCTTCCGATGGTTCTTAGGTATGTTTGATGAAAATAGGTTCTGCCGTTTAAAAGTTATTGGGGGATGAGGCTTGAAAGTCAGGGCTTTCTCTAGCAAATAATAGATGGCGCTACGGATATCATGTCAGTAAATATTGCGTTCCTGACAGAGATTTTTTATTTTCCTAGCAAATAAACTTATAATATAGAGGCATTTGTGACTATGTATTACCTTAATAACTTTAGGCGTTATATTTTCATCATTGTAAAACACGTTTTTTGTCCTCGTCTTGAGCAGTATTCCGGACAACTTCACATTCTCCACATAAGCCAGCTGGGCGTTCGTCAGATTACCCAGCTGCAAATTGTCTGCCACCACCACACTTATCAACAGAATTGAGAAAGCAAAAAGTAACAGCTTCATCTTTTTATGAGATTTCTTATTTTATTTGAACGTTTGCGTTGTACGATATCAATACTTGTTATATCTGTGGCTTGTGATGTTTAGTTTTATCTTTATTTATCTTATACTTTCTGATCTTCTGAAGATTTGATATCTAAAATGTTATCATTAGATTACTAGAAACCAGTCAAGTGCGAATTGGAGTCACACAAGAAGGGTTCCGTACCTCCTTAAAAAAAATTTTAAACGCGTTTCTTGTTTGACGACCCCCTTTAATTTTGAACTTTATCTTATTAGTATTTGTGGATATAGTGGCCATACATAATCGGTGAAAATTTCAAGCTTAGCGGTTACGGTTCAAGCGAAAAAACCCTGTGACAGACGGACAGACAGTAGAGTCTCAGTATTAGGGTCCCGTTGGTACCCTTTGAGTATGGAGTCCTAAAACTAACCGCTATATACATAAACAATCTGCAATCTTTAAATTGGTAGCATACTCACTGTACGAGTACGAATAATTTAGAAAGGCAGATTTTTTATGACGGAAAGTGGGTAGGTACATCCGTTAGTATCTAAATCGTGTAATTGACATATGCTCTGGCTATACTAGATCACTATAGTATAATAATATTAAATAACAGTCAACAAACAAAAAAATATCAACCTTACAAATTGCCCGGGCAGGCAAAACAACTTTATTTTAATTTTCTTCCATCATACTTTCTATAGTAAGTAGTAAGTTCTGTAGTATAGCCCGTGGTTTGATTCATCATACATTTATGTCAATTACACGTTGTATAACCAGAAAAGTCAATAAAATACGACAGACAGATATGACGAATCTAAAAGGGTTCCGTTTTTTGTCATTTGTCTACGGAACCTTAAAAAGACGTTTGCGGGGATAATTTTGTTTCTAAATATTAAATTTCGTTTTAGAATTTCTTTGTATTCCCTTGACCAGCTGTTACAATCTGCGTGGAAAAAGTAGCAGCTGGTACATTCTACGTTTATTTCTTTTCTCCTAAAGAAGAACCTATAAATCACATAATATGATAAAGGACATAATAATTACCATAACATCTATTACAAATAAAAGTGCTTACTTTTACCATCGTAAATAAGCAATAAGCACCGTTAAACAGCATAAAGATAACAACATCGGAGAAAGCCCTGAAAAACATGTTAAGATTGCGTATTCAAAAAGGAAAAAAACATTAAGAAAATTCAATAGCAGACGAGGCAATAAAGCCTTGCCGATTATACCGCAAAGCAGTTGTTATAAAGAAGGCTGCGAACTCGACTAGACTATACAGTAGATTATAAACAAAGCCTAAGCTTTATAGCGTAACAAAGTTTTGTTACATTGCCAGAAAACATCGGTTGAAATTAAAATAATTATTATGTATCACAGATGATTGAATTGCATTGAAACACATTTATTTGCTGCTATAATACACATCCTTACAAAAAAATAGACAGAGAACAAAAAAATTTACACACACTTTTTTAAATTTCCAATGTGTGTGCTACAGCAATACAATACAATACAATACAAATAATCTTTATCTCCGAAATAGTTTATTTAAAAAAAAGAAGAAAGATACAATAATTTACATATTTACAGATATACAAAATTAAATACCTACTTACTACAAATTTAATCTAAAAAATCGTGTCCATGTGGCATAGTGCCAAGAACGCTGGCCGCATTTCCGCGTTGAATCGCAATACTAATACGTTGTGCGAAAAAACAGCCAGCCCTCTTGTCACCGGCGGCGGAGATCAGTCTTAATCTTTATTGCACCATAATAATTCATACAAATAGGACACAGCTCAGTGGAAATATTGCCCGGGAGCTATACCTACACTTATTTTCAGCAGTGGCCTGAAGAGATGCGTGCCGTGATATAAAATAAACGTAAATTTTAATTCAAGTGATGATTATAACAAAAACATACTTATTTTATCAGTTTATGTGTACTAATGTATATTTTTTAAAACTGTTTAAGCTTATTATATTTTCTCATGACAGAGTCGTGCGTGAATGTTAAAAGTACTTCTTCGTACGATGATTAAGTCAAACACTAATATTCAAGTAGCTATTTACTTGAACTTTATCATGTTTTAGAAAATATAAA
Source organism: Acrobasis repandana (assembly GCA_963576875.1). Lineage (NCBI taxonomy): Eukaryota > Metazoa > Arthropoda > Insecta > Lepidoptera > Pyralidae > Acrobasis > Acrobasis repandana. Next base: position 848,256 of record OY756220.1, read on the forward strand.
GATTTCTGTTCTATTTGTAGAACGATTGTAACCGTACGATAAATAAATGATACATGCTTTTATATATCTTTCTTGAACACTCAAATGGCATCAACTCCCTCAATTATTTTGAAAGTATTTTACAAAAATGTTGGCTGGAAAAAGTCAAGGCCACCTTCTGTATATAAAAGAAAGACAATATTATAATACTGATGCAATAAACAAGCAGGTTTCATGGCAAAGTCGATATAGAGAAATTTTATCTTATAATTCTTGTTGTATCAACTGAATAAAGCTTGGCCTCTACATTCGTTTGCTCGTCGTCCAAACAGCCTCGCAAGAATTATTGCGTTATCATATAAATAAGGATTTAAGGCATCAAGAGAATTCCCCTAGGACGCTCGCAGTGTTATTTTACTCGCAATTTGTTTGTTTTTATTGCGCTTGCAAACCCCGAGATCACGGCATTAATATTACAAAGTGTGACGCCCAATGTATGGGTTTTTATGTCGGTCGCAATGTTTACCTTAGCAACAAACAACTCGTTTACTGTTTATTGCTTTTCTTTCTTTTTTGGAAACTTTATTGCGTTTTACGAAGGATGTTCTCGTTTTCGAAAGCCGAAAACAATATTAAAAAATAAAATAAATAAATAAATTAAATAAAACGAACATTTAAAATTTTCAAGGAAATATTTATGTCGGAATTAGACCTCTAGCGAGACTATAGACCTCTTGGTTTGCGGCGCCTATACTAGGCCCATAACATTGGTTGGTTGGTTGGTTGGTTGGTTGGTTTCGAGATTTCCGGCTGTTCTCGCCTACAGGTCGCATTTCTCAACCCATTCTGGTAAAATTTTGTAAGCAGATTCAATAATTATATAGTTTATTGTAGTAATTTAATGTGCAAGTTTTTCGAAATTTTTCAAAATGGCGTTGTGAGGGTTGAAAACTTAAAAAAATCATCTTGCTATAATTTAAGAACTACGTTCTTGTCGGTGGAGTAGTTTCCATATCTCCCTCTCTTGAGTCATCCTTTTGACCTCCCTATACGACACGGCGTCAACTTTCTCCTTTACTTGATCAAAAAAAACATATTTTTCTATTTTTCGTGAGGTCTACAGCTCACAGAGCCATTAGTTATATTTAGTTGTTAGGACTGGGCGGGACATTATGCCGCATGCATCCAGCCAGAAAGATGGGCCCGCAGGACAATCTTGTGGGTGTCAGAAGGGCAAGTGTAGTTAATTTTCAAGTACATGTAAACCATGCACCCACATCATGTATTGTTTGGAATTAAAATAAATAAACAAAAAATCCATGCTGGTCTGGGAGAAAATAAAAAACTTAAAATGTACCAGGTATTTCTCTTTCCACGCAGATCGTAAAAGAATGGACAAAAATGCAAATCATGGTAATAGACAATGCGGCTAGCAACCCATCACTATTTTGATTCATTTTTTCACCTTCTCGCCCACCTTCACGCTAAAAGTGGCTTAAGGCCTTGCGGCCCTGGGCTCTGTATCCTTAGAGCCGCAAGACCCAAATGCTCTGAGTGTAAATAATAATTAATAAATAAAATAAGGGCGCATTTCTGTTCATAGTCAATTGTTATTGCTATCATTTAGCTACATCACATTATAAAGACAACAAACAACCCTAAACCCGGTTACCCTACGGCACCGCGCGTTCTGAAGAAAGTTGCGTAATTAAACCCAACGATACATTATTTAAGGCAAACAAACTTCATCCGCTTGAAAACATAATGTACAGCGGATTCAAAAAGTTGCACAGTAAAATAACGTGTTTATAGAAGGATAACTGTTTATTATTGTACTCATACGCAATGAGAAATCTTGACTGCCTCCGTGGTCCAGTGGTCAAGGCGTCTGTCTTGTGATCCGGAGGTCATGAGTGCAAATCCCACTGGGAAGCATACTTTGTGAAAAGTTGTTTCCAGTCTGGTTAGGATATTGCAGGCTTGAATCATCTGATTATCCGAAAATAAAGATGATTCCGTGCTTCGGAAGGCACGTTAAGCTGTTGGCCCCGAACGCCATCTAGCGTTTGTACCTATCCTAGGATTGGTTCTAGTCTACCCTTTGGGTTGCGGAGGTCAGAAGGCAGTCGCTCTGTGTAAAAACCAGCAACCTCGTCAAATCGCCTAGGTTAGGTAGCGGACCCCGGGCTCTGAAGCGTAACCGCTGACGATGCAACCGGGAATACGCTCGGATGATGATGACGCAATGAGAAATCTTAGACAGAGCCTAAGATTATCATCAATATTGGTGAAACGCGTATTTTTTAGGCCGAGGAAGAAAGTTACGTAGGTAATTAAACTCAAGAATACATTATTTGGGGTGAACAAACTTCATCCGCTTAAAAACATATTGTACAGCAGATCGAAAAAGTTTCAAAGCAAAATAACGTGTTTATAGAAGAAGAACTAGACCCTTATACCAAAAGTGGCATTACAGACGTATGTGGCTACGTTTCCACGAGGGCTGTTTGATAAGTACCCGTTTTCTAAATATATTAATATCACTGGCCGCAAATAAGTATACCACCTTTTTAAGCCATTTTTAGAGGCGGGAAAATTAAAAAAAAAAATGGCATTCTTTTGTTTTTTTTCTCATTTGACAACGATTCAGTGAAGGCGTGAACTTAAAATTGTTAAAATGGAGAAAGAACAGTATCGGTCTGTAATTAGATTCTTATTTTTGGAAGGAAAAACATGTGATGAAATAAAAGTAAGAATGCAAGCGGTTTACCATGAATTTGCTCCTTCTATGACAACCGTCAAATATTGGTATAACGAGTTTAAGCGGGGGAGAACAACCGTCTTTGATAAGGATCGCCCAGGCTGGCCAGTTGAGGTGACTACAGACGATATGGTTAAGAAAATTGAAAATATCGTTTTAGCCGACCGCCGAATTAAACTTCGAGAAGTCGTTGATGCTGTAAATGTTTCAATCCAGAGGGTACAACACATATTAGAAGAAAAATTGGGTATGAAGAAAGTATCGGCGAGGTGGGTGCCGCGTTTACTCACGGAGGAGCAAAAACGGAACCGACTGACTACTTCGGAGCAGTGTTTGGCCGTGTTCAAACGTAACCCGAAGGAGTTTCTGCGTCGTTTCGTGACCGTGGACGAAACGTGGGTCCACCACTACACCCCGGAAATGAAAGAGCAGTCGAAGCAGTGGATTTTACCGGGTGAACCTGCTCCAAAGAAAGCAAAAACCGTCCCATCGGCTGGAAAGGTCATGGCGACCGTTTTTTGGGATTCGCAGGGTATTATACATATTGACTATTTAGAAAAGGGAAAAACAATAACAGGGCAGTACTATGCCAATTTATTGGATGAATTTGACGCCGTGTTGAAGGACAAACGACCCCATTTAGAAAAGAAAAAAGTACTGTTTCATCACGACAACGCCCGGCTCATTCGTCCAGAGTTGTGACGGCTAAATTAGCACAGTTACGCTACGAACTATTGTCTCACCCCCCGTATTCTCCAGATTTGGCCCCATGCGATTTCTTTTTGTTTCCCAACCTAAAAAAATGGCTCGGTGGCAAGCGATTTGGATTAAATGACGAAGTCATTGCCGCCACAGAGGCCTATTTTAATGACTTTCCAAAATCATACTTTTTGGATGGTTTATTGAAGCTTGAGTATAGGTGGAACAAATGCATAGAGTTAAAAGGTGACTATGTAGAAAAATAAATGCATATATACAAAAAAAAATGTTTTTTTTTCCATAAACGGGTACTTATCAAACAGCCTAGGTAAGTCTCAACTAAAGCATCTTTAAAAATTACGATAATTACGATTATAAAAAATCTGTGTAACCAAACCCACAGATTTATTATTTAGGTCAAAAAAACTCCATCCAGCTAGTTAGAAAGTCTACAGCCGTAAGGTGCAAAATAATAAAATATTTTTACTACTACGAGTAATTTTAGTTAAGTTAAAGATTACAAAGATAATTAATATATATATACATATATATATATATATATATATATATATATATATATATATATATATATATATATATATAATATGTATATATAAATAATAATCTGCGTATGTGACAACTGTTCTATGTTAGAATTAGAAGTGAGGTATGGGTAAGACAGCCGTGAGTCTCACATTACAACGGGCTGTCCGTTGAATCACACGCAAGTGTTCGCTTTTCGGAACTTGCGGGGCAGCGCGATTACGATGGCCTATGACGTATGAATCGGTGATGCGGCGTTATCAGTGCACTAGAACTGCGTGCGTAATTCGCTTTAAACATAATGTAATGTTTGTTTTATTTGTTTACAGACACAAAAAAACGACAAACAAATACATAATTTATAACGGATCCAAAAAGTTGCAAAGCGAAATAACGTCAGCGCGGAAGGATAGCTTTGCATCACTGGGCGCTTAAGTTGGAGAGCGATCGTAATCTACTAATAGACTACAAAATACTGCTGTATTTTGTAATAATAGGCTTGCGTTGATTTTATACTCATTTTACAACCATTCTAAGACAAACGTCACTTGAAGAAATTAATTTTCCAATTAGATATGAAGACGTGTTTGTAACTTATGTCTCTAGTTAGATTTTTGTTATATAGCTAGGCAATCAATCAATTGGCTCAACTTGTTTTCCAAAATATCAAAGGCACTGATGATCAAAAATTGAATCTTTCCTCGACAACACCGGAAGCAATAGGTAGCTCGGACAACGTCAGTGTTTTCATTGCATTAGCTTCAGGGAAAGGGGATTCAGTTCCGTTTTCTTTTTAATGTACAGTTGCGCACAAGTGCCGTACCGTGTTATCACGTCGTAAAATAAAAATAATGACCGGCTGCGTGGCGCACTGTATTTGCGTACACTGTGACTGTGTGCGTCCAACACGTTTTATTTTATTTTTATTTTGCTTTTATGGTGTGTGTGCTTTTATTGCCGGCATTTGTACGTCCGTAAATCATATAATGTGGTACTTTCTAACGTCGCAAAGAAGAGCTTACTCGTAAAGTACTATTAGGTGTGTCAGAGTTATGTTTTTAACTAAGTTTTCCTTACCGCTTCTTAAGTCTTCGGCGTTCTTAGGGGATCATTAACATGGATATTACAAACACGCACACACACACATACACACACTTGCTATTACGTCTTTATGCCTAATGAGGTAGACAAAGCATGGATTTTGCGGCTTTATAAACTATAAAAAGTGCAACTAAACTTGTGCTTTGCTACCATCGCTGATTGCTTCACGTCTAAAATATATATGTACCAATTTACTACTTGAAAAGGTAAAAAGCATCAATTATGTATATAGTTTTGTTTATATAGTTTAGTTATGTGTATAGTAAATTTAGAGCGTAAATCACTAGTATCGCGAAGTTTATGAAATTGATACGCCAGCTTTTAATTTGACTACAAGTTCGGAGCTGGTTACAAATGTATGTAAATGTTTGTTAGTAGATTAACTAAACTGAAACGGTAAACCAACTTCCTTGATTATATTACGTCTTTTCCCATATGGGACAGACAAAGTATTTTGAGATTTGCGGCTCTAAGCAAACAGAGCCCAGGGGCGCAAGCCTCAAAGGAAACGTGCGTGATGATGGATGAGCACGTTTTACATATCTTTGTAATCCTTTTATATTTAATCCTTCATTTTGAGAACGCACACGATAGGTAATTTTTTTAATTAAGGCATAATTTGGTGCCAAGAATCAGCCATTTTATTTGTTTTTTTTTTGTAATTTTAAATATACCCAGTTTTACCCAGTGTCACTCTGAAAATTAAGGGGCCTGTCCTTATTTTTAGTGATTTTGACCTCTTTTTTGGAGCTAATTGGAGCCAAACTAACTAAATTAGTAACAATATATTAAGATATATTAAATTGAAGTTTATTTATGTATTAAAAAAGTGGCCGAGACAATTTATTGATTTTCATTGTAATAGTTTGTTTAATTCCAAATAACCTGAGACGTGTTTAAATTTTTTGCGGTGCACGACGTTCATGTCTTTGTTGTTTACACGGAATTTAAAACATGAAGTTGTGTATAAATTACAGAGAAATAAAGACAAAGGAAAATCCTAAAAAGTGGCCGAGAAGTTTCTAGTACCTACTTTTTTTAGTTCAAAGAAAAACTTAGTTAAAAAGGTTAAACTTTGAAGAAAATATAAGCGAACACGAAACGATTCTTGCGCATACGACTGAGTTTAAAAATAAAAAAATACACATATATGAAGATTGATTCATGTTTAAACACGTACAATTAAATATAATAAAAAAAATGTCTTTTGTAAAAAGATTGAAAAATTTAAAGTTCTCCGATATTCTCAAATAAATATGGAAACGCAAACGCTGATAAGGCAGACCGCGCGCTGCGCTTCTGAATTCGTCTAAATTTGTATTTAGGGTGCATGTACAATACAGCGCAATGCGTATGTGTAGATAGAAAATAGGAAGTTCAATCAAAAATTCCCACGGTCGAAGACCGCAGTCTTAAGACGAGTCAAACACACCTCTGAAGCTAAAATACATACGTTTAGGTTTCTGGCGCAGATGGGTAAAAAAGCAAAGCACCAATATTAATTAAGATCGTACCACATTTAACTTCAAATTGACTCAACCTCCCAAAATAAAGCGTCAAATCCACTTCCTCAAATTCCTACATGAAAAAGTGATTCGATGTCAGGCCATCAGGCGCCAACTTATGCCAGACTATGGCTATATCAAAAGTTTAGGCTTTTGGCGCAGATGGGTAAACAGGCAAAGCACCAATATTAACATTGTACGAAATATAACTTTAAAATTACTCAACAACCCAAAATAAAGCATCACATCCACACAGACTTCCCTAAACCCCTACATGAAAAAGTGATTCGGTGTCAGGCGCCAATTTATTCCGGACTATGGCTTTATCAAAAGTCGGACATTAGCACCAGATGTGGCCGCTCTTAAACTTTTTCGACGACACAGATGAAATGGATCGCTCTGCCGTTTGTTACGATTGTTTTTTTGCCATTTTCATGAGTCTGAGTCATTTATATCAATGTCAGATAAGTTTTGATAACATGGTATCACGATGATATGGAAAATAGAAGTTATTTGTCAATGTAAGTACTAACTTACAACTTGTTCTTATTATATTTTAGTCAACACGCGAACATCAATAGGCAGGGACTATGGACCTCCACTTGCTACGATCCTGGCAGACCTCTTCCGCTTCATGTACACTTATCAATCTCCTCATACATACTCTTCGGTACTTTTTTCCTCTACTTTTTTAGAACGTCTGCAATCTGATCGCAGAATGTTCTCCGAGGCCGACCCAGTCCCGCTCTTCCATTCACACTTGCCTTATCAATATTTTTTTTTATCCATCCTTTCTAAAATTAAATATCTATCACTACTTTAAATCAATATTTTTAGAAACAACTAGCTTGATCTTTATATTACTTCAGAAACCACATCAATATGATAAACTTTGCTATTACCCTATGGTTTCAATTCAATTTACAAGTACTCTATGTTAACGTAATTTTCATTAAAAACTTATATCTGAACGGTGTTTGTGTGTAGTCTATTTCCCCAAGCGAGCTCTCACCAAGCACTCCTCACTGAGAGCCCTCGAGTCGAGGCCACTTCATCGAGATAGTTTCGGCTATTAGGAATAATCGATTCATATACATACGAGTATAATTTTTGTAATAAGAATATATTTTCTACTTTAATCTTCCATGTTAATATGGGAGAAAAAAAAAGTGGTTAGGTGCGAGTCAGGCTCGCCCATGAAGGGTTTCGTAGCAGCAAGTAACATAATATACATTTCTAAAGGTAAATTGCGGTTTACGATTTATGACGTATTAAAAAAAAACTACTTACTAGATCTCGTTCAAACCAATTTTCGGTGGAAGTTTGCATGGTAATGTACCTACATCATATATTTTTTTTAGTTGTATCATTCTCTTATTTTAAAAGTTATAGAGGGAGGGGGGGGATACATTTTACCACTTTGGAAGTGTCCTTCGCGCAAACTGTTCAGTTTAGAAAAAAAATTATATTAGAAACCTCAATATCATTTTTTACATTTACAAATTGATATCATTTAAAAATTCGTAATTCTCATAATTCAATTTCAATTATGGCATAACAAACAATGTATTCTCAGTCCATCCACATATCTAATTTTAAGTTTTAAGTTTGTTAGTTGACGTCTTTGGAGAAAACGTGCAGTGCAGTGCAGTTTGTTGCCGCTTCTTCTGCACTTGCGCCTAGGAAGCTGCATAAACTTATCTGTAAGTAACGATTTGACGTCAAAATTTGTGCAAAACAAAAGAAAGTGACTATTATTAAGAGATATTATAAATATCCTATGATAATAAAGATATTTTGAAAATTTTTTTTTTTTTGAACCGCCTTTTTTATATTTCGTCATAATTACAAAACTTCTTAGTTATTTCAAACTAAAACTTTTTATCACTTAGATTGCATTCCCAAACAATAGCCATTCACGGAGCTTCTCGTGTGAAGGGTACTCAGAACTACTCAGTCAGAGGACGTCGAGAGGGTAATATTAGCTATACACGTGAATAGCCTCCCATAAACACTAGGCTCTATTCAATGGATGGTTTGCGATTAAAATATTGTTGACATTCCCATGGGAGTAAATTTCGCATATTTCGATTGGCATTCTTTAGTGTAACTGAAAAAGTATTAAGACCATTTTTATTACTATTATAAAGTTTAGTTGTAGCTTATTCGATTGTAAATTATTTTTAGTTTAAACTTAGGTATTCATTTGATCTATTTTGTGCTCAGCGTAATTTTGTTAAATTTTAGACTGTTTTATAAAATCAATCACCTGTCAGTAGGTAGTTTCAATAGAAGCTACAACTAAGTTACAAAACAAGACTTACGAGACTATAAATTAAAATTTCAACATTTATGAATATTGCAAGATATTTATAGTAGCTCTAAAACAGTCAATTTCGTTTTTAATTGATTTTATAACAATTTTAGGTATTTATTTCAAATAATTTTTAATTTTTTTTTTCTATCTAAGTCAACTAGCAATTTAATAATAAATATAGAATATTCAATTAAAATTAATTTAGATGTGGACATATGAATTCAATATTCTGTTCTTATTTTTACACTATTACGAACTAAATTGTTAAAATGATTAATAATTCTGCTGCCTTTGACTAGCGCTTTAGAAAAGCTAATATTGATTACAGCAGGTAATTATAAATAGGTACTTTTAAACTATCGCGTTGCATTATTATTAAATTAATGCATACGGGAATTAACGCGAAACGTACCTTTTTTTTATTTATTTTGCTGATGTTTCGTTCGGGTTTCACCGAACGTGGTCCCAGCTTGACTGAAGCAGCGATGACGCCTACGCCCCCCCTGCCCGGTGTGATCTTCGTCCACCGTCATATTGTTCATTCTCCAAGTACCGTCACACACTACACTCACAGTGTCCCTATTCCGTAACGCAACCGTATTCTGGTGGTTAACCGATTGTGCACCAAACCGGGGTTGTGTTTTGTTAATCACTGGATTCCACACTGCTGACAATTTAAGGCCATCTTCTCGGTTGAAATTGTTAGGATGTTTCTTAATTTCAATCGCCTCACGTACCATCCTAGTGCGATAGTGGCAATCGCCAGCGAGGACTTGCGTACGATGAAATTCAATCCAGTGATTAGCGCCTGCTTCGAGTAGATGTTCTGCATGGCCGATTTGGTAATTTGTCGGTTCTTTACAGCGGCGATGTGCTCCTTGATCCTCTCAGCTATAGTCCGCTTCGTTTGACCTATATAGGAAGCACCGCAGCTGCAATCCACTTTATAGACGCCTGGAGTTTGTAGTGGCAGCACATCCTTCGGAGTGCCTACCATGTTGATTATCCAGGCGATGAGAGTGTATCTAAAAATAGAGAACGCAAATATTCGTATTTTGGAAAAACCTATTTTAAACGAAATATTTCTAAAATCTACTTGTTAACTAAAAAAAACAAATTAAACTCCGTGAAAAAGCATAAAATAATTCCAAGTCGCCGGCGGCGAGACAAGCTAAGACAACGAGTAACTTAATCCCAACTTTTAAACAGTAAAATAATGAGGCCATCCATAAGATGTGGCGATAGCGACTTTAAAAAGGCAGGTAAATGGGTAAACAGCCGATAACATCGTCAACTGTTGAGACAAAGGAGGTGTACACAAAGGAGGTGTACACAAAAGTGTATCGTTGTTTTTCCTGACGACTGAACGCAAGCAAAATTGGTGGAGAGATAGATATTGAAGTTCCAAAAGTTGGTTTTTAAAATTATGAAAAAATGATTTTTCTTCAGTTCAGATTGCATCTTCGAAAAGGCAGGTAAATGCGTAAATAGCCGATCACATCGTCCACAGTTGAAACAAAGGAGGTGTACACAAAAGTGTATCGTCATTTTTCCTGGTGACTGAGCACAGGCTTATCTTAAGGCGTTAAAAATCATGCTTTGATCATGTTGGCTTTGTAGATTGTTTTTCATTTGAGATTATATTTTGCTATATCTGTTTACAGAATTATTATTATGGTCTGTTCACGTCACGTAATCATCAGGTCTTTTTTAGTCTCCACTGCAGGAGCACGAGTAGCCCGACCGTCTCTGTACTACCAGAGCCATATATTAGCCAGAGCAGTCAAAGGATTTGGTCCACGCTGGCCAGACGGGTTGGAGAGGTCTCACTGATGTTTATGAGCTTTGTTTAGCTTGTGTTTCCTAATTCGCTTTCTGCGACATCCACGGGAAGACTTGGAGTGGTCCTATTCTACTCTGCCGGGAACCACACGGCTATATGATTTGTTATTTACGTATAATTTTAAATGAAGACAACAAAAGATTATATATAAATTATACTATACTTAAAAATATTTTAATTTTCTTTTTTAAACAAAAGTAAACTCGACTTTTGTGCCGAAGGTAAGAAAAAAATTTAAAAAGAAATGAAACGAACAGAGTAGGTTTTAGAAAAATAAATATTAGTATGTTGGTCTTCTATGCATTCCTGAATTTGATCAGATTATGATGAAAATTTGGTAGATTTGTCTGAGGACCGCGAGGATTCCTGTCGCATTCTGTTAAATGTCGCATGCCGAGTGCAGCTATCATACATTAAACGTGCTCATTTTTTAGATTAAAACCATACTCACGTAAGACCCTAGATGCGTCGCTACTTGAAGTTATTGTGCTCTGCCTTTACAGTCTGAACAGAAGTGATTGTTACAAAGACGTGGCTGCCGGTGACAGCCATTGTATATAGCGATGCGATGCGCACGAGGCACACCCGGACTTTTTGCAGGCTGTTGACTACGCTACATGTATAAGTATACCTAGTACATATTTATAAGGAATAAGTATATATGTATATAAGAGCTCGGTGGCTCGGTGAAATTTCGCATTAATAGCGCTTTCTTACGGGCGTGGTCGCCAATTGGACAAAATAATATAAACGGGCAAGTGCGAGTTGGACTCGTACATGAAGGGTTCCATACCACCGTACAATGTTTTAAAACGCTGAAGAAACACGTTTCTTGTATGACGACCCCCTTTAATTTTTAACTTTATTTTATTTTTAGTATTTGTTGTTATTGTGGTTATATAATAAGAATAATAAAGCTTTATTTAATTCCACACAAAAAACATTTACAATAAATATAACACTGGTATAATTGATAAGCATTATTCGGCAAAAGAAAATTTTTAGAATTAAGTAATTTAATATAACATGAGTAAGATATGTAATGCTAACTAGTTTTATGTTTGTATGGACCCCTTTCGGGTAAAAGCCTCCTCCAAGGATTTCCACTTGTCTCTGTCTTTAGCGGACTTCAACCATTTCTGTCCCGCCATTGCCACAATTTCATCCGCCCATCTAGCGCAAGGCCGACCTCTAGATCTGGTGCCACGCGGTCCTCTCCATTTTATTATTCTTTATGTCTATCTATCGTCTGTGTATCTGGCCACATGTCCTGCCCACTTTCTTTGCAGTGAGGCTGTATTTCTTACTCTGTCTTTTAATCTTATGCCAAAGCAACTTCTCTCCATTCTTCTTTGAGTTGTTTGTATTTTTGCTCTGGTTTTGTAATCGAACATCCAGGTTTGGCAGCCGTAGGTGAGACATGGTAGAATTTCAGAGTCCATAACGATCTTCTTACTAGGTAGTGGTAACTGCGATTTGAATATTTCCTTGTGTGCCCAGTACTTCCTCCAGGTAATCGCTACTCTTCTGTCTACTTTCTCAGCAGCTCTATCTTTGCTAAAAGAAATCTGTTTACCCAGGTAGACAATTTTTTTTACGTACTCTAGAGGGATGTTATTTATCGAAATAGGTAACGTGTGGTGGTTAGTCATGACTTTCGTTTTATCGAGGTTCATTTCCAGTCCAATTCGTGTACTAGCTTGATGTAATCGTTTATCATGTTATTGAGTTTGTATGAAGACTCTGAAAACAGAATGATGTCGTCGGCGAACCTAAGATGGCTTAGAAAATTATCATTTACGTGGATGCCTTGGGTAGACCACGGTAAGTCCTTTATTATATATTGTAGAACCGCTATGAAGATTTTTGGAGAAAAGGGTCACCCTGTCTCACACCTCTTTCTATGGTCAATTTTTCCCCAACTCTATCTAGTTTGACTCTACTTGTACTTTTGACATATATGTTTTTTAAGATATTTATATATTTTGTTCAACATTTTGAGATCTTAATGCTTCCCATATGCTTACATGTGATATAGAGTCAAAAGCTTTTTATAATCTATGAAACCTATGTACAATGGTCTGCGAAATTCCAAATACTTCTCTATCACCTGGTCGACGACTTGAATATGGTCCGCTGTGCGGAAATTGCTTCTAAATCCAGCTTGTTCTATAGGCTGGTATGCGTCGATGTTTGAAGATATTCTTTCTAGTAGGCAATTTAGTTGTTAGTAGTTTTTCACAAAATGTATAAGTGTCTGCCCCGGATACACCAACGAAGTATGTATATCTAAAATTATCTATACATATAATAAAACAGTAAAAATCGCGTGTCTGTACATTTAATAAATTTATCAAAAAATAAGTCTGGGCGATTAGAAAAGAGTAACTGAATACAAAAAAGATTAAAAAAACATTTTTCTCTGTCTGTCTGTCTGTATGTTCACGCTAATTTTCGAAATTACGGGACGGATTTTAACGCAGTTTTTAATAATAGATTAGGCTCATCTCGGAGCAACATATAGGCTTTGTTTCATTAAAATCGGAAGTCAGGGAAAAAAGTTATCATCATTTTAAGGTTATTTTTAGTACGACGCTCGCTCGCCTTTTAAAAAAATGCGTATATACATCGTGTTAATAAAAGAACACAAAACCTCTCAGGTAGTATCTCAGCCTATGTAACTGAATAACTTTCGTTCAAAAACTTTCACGAAATCAAAAAAAAAATCGAATTTTCATACAAATTGACTCGATCAGCTGATCAGTTTGTATGAAAATTCAATTTTTTTTTTTAGTTTCGTGTAAGTTGTTGAACAAAAGTTGTTTAGTTTCATGGGCTGAGGTAGAAGGTATAGTAGGTATACTTATAATCTACGATTATAAACACTTTATGATTCTCCCTACCTATATCAAGAAGTAGATTTCGCCTATTGAACTATCTAAAGGGTAACAATAGTCCTCTCAATTCTATTCAAGATATCGTCTTTTCAATTGGGGACTACTTATTAAATAGCCTTAGGGCATTACCATTTCCCTTTTTAACAAATTTAACTTCAAAATAAAAGAAAAATATTCGTACAGCGAGGTGTGCAAAATATACGTAATGATTGAAAATGAATCACCATGTCCCAGACCGCATTTGGAAAGACAACAAAACGATTTTCGTAAAAATCCTAGCACAGCAACTAAACCTAATGTGTAACATGAAACCAGGACAAAAAAAAAGGTGTTTCAGGATTTGCTGTCTAATACTTTGGGATATTCACAATCGCAAACAAAAAAGCCATCAAGATCGTAGCTGGACATTAATCGTGAGGAACGTTAAATTACTTTTTTCAGGAATTCACAATTGAGATGATCAGGTAATGGTACCTTCCTGGTAACCTGAACTTGGGGATCGGCTGACGAGATCAATGAAAAAATTAAGGTTGACAACCGTCTTTTGACCTTTCAGATCACCAAAATTTTTCTAATGTTTTAGCGAAATTAGAGAAGAATACGGTCAGCGGTCAAGTGACTCTTCCGGAAACACTTGCCAAAGTAAATTCAGGAAATTTACTCTAAAAGTGGCAGGGCATGCGTACGTAGCTACGTGTCTTGAACGCTACGAAATTAAAGTGTAATTTGGTTTGACACCGAAATAAGACGACACTATCAGATGCCTGTCGTGTTATTTTATAAAGTAAAGGTCCTCATGGATGTTTGGAGTGTACCACATGAAGAAAATTCTACGTTACGTGTACGCGTTTTACTTCGAGAAATGACCAAGCCGCTGCAATCAATGGAAATATTCACAAATTATTGGGAATTAAGTGATCAGCTTTTAAGTGCATATACTGAAAGTCGTCGTCACTTAAAATTACTCTCAAACTTGGTGTACCGATAATGATTTTTAGTAATCTTACTCCGCCTAAATTGTGCAATAAAACTCGACTTAAAGTAACTAAGTATATTACAGAGGTGATCGTAAGCCATGTAGTTCCTGGCAGAGTAGAATAAGACCACTCCAAGTCTTCCTGTGGATATCGTAGAAGGCGACTTAGGAAACAAAAAAAATCTATGAGACATCTCCAACCCGTCTGGCCAGCGTGGAGAGTGTAGGCCAAATCATCTGACTGCTCTGGCTAATATATGGCTCTCTCGAGACTTAAGAAGACCCGATTATGAAAGTATGTGCCGAATTACAATAAAAAACACGGACTGTAAATTACACACTAAGTAACAAAATTTTTCAATTCGCACAATAAAACTGAATTTCACGCGGACGAAGTCGCGGGCACCAGCTAGTAGTATATAATTTTCCATGAAAAAAAATATGCATTTGTCTATGTAATTTCTTGCTTTAAAAATGAACCTAGCCAATACTCCAAAATCACAATATTTCAACACCAATTCTTGTCGAACACAAAAACACAGTAACAAGTTGAACGACAAGCAATCCAAAGTTGCGCCGTCAATCAGCGGCCGCACCAGCGCAAACAATTGCCAAGCGAAAATAGCAATTGTGGATTTGTTCCGTCATCCCCTGATTTGTTAAACAACTTCGCTGCCGAAATGGACCAAGTTGCTTCGAATACAATGCCCTGTATTACCACAGTCTAAAAAATGTAACATAAGAAATTTATTGCAAATAGCAGTGAAGTAAAATGTTATGTTGTTTGTTATTATACTGTGATCATTTGGTAATAAGTTTCAAATATGTACAGCAATGAGAGTTGTCACGGAGAACGCTGTAATTTCCATTTCATGATTGGAACTCTCGGGCGACACCTGAGACGGCGTTTGTCAAACTCCCGACAATTTCCCCTGTTTTTGTAAACATCAAATATGTAAGGGATTATTCATGGCCGGCGTCTGAAAGTTTTACGGTCGAGTTTACGACACTTTTGAACGTCCTCCAACTAGCGGCGAAAGTGAGCCCTGAAAGTGAAATCCATATTACTTAAGAAGTTTGCGCGATACCATTAAATTGTGTTTAACAATATCTTGTAATGTCTGTTTGGAAGTTGCTTTGGAATGGTTACCTTTGGGAAATTTTCGGAAAAGGCTTCAAGTGATGAAAAAAGAACATTTACTTTTATTTAGCCATCTTACTTAACTTAAATATTAATTTTGTGTTTTCATTTGTTATTTAACAGATTTTTCATTTGTTGATTAGGAAACGACTTTAAATATCTTGACCTACTTTGTACATATCTAAAAAGGTACTTTTGTTTGGGTACGTAAAATCGTACATCGGGGACATGTAGATGGAAAAAATAATCATACAGTGACAGGCAACGAGATCTATGTACTTACGTACTAGAGAAGACGCCACAAACAACAGTTGTGTTCTGTTCATAATATGCTATTACTGTTAACCTCACATTAGTCACTCGCTAGCAATACGCGCATAAAACAATCCACAATTCATTAAAGAAAACATTGTCAACTTAGTCAAAAATGCCTTGGTGTGTGTTGAGATACTGCACTAGTAATTCAAAGAACAAAGCAAAATATGAAGGAATAATTTTCCATCGGTAAGTAACAAGATTTCATTGACTGAAAATTAAATACGGATTGCAAAATTTCGGCTGCCATAATGAATGTAATGAGTGAATGATCTGTCAACCGATGGAATGATTCATCATAGACTAACAAAACAGAAGTGAAATGTAGACATCATAAATATGCCTATATTTCACTTTCTTCATTTGTTTATTTGTTTATTTGTTTATTTATTTTACTGTGATAAAAACGATTTACACCAATTACATTTATCACACATTACAATTAAATATACGTACATGCATTACAATCTATTATTATCAAAAATTAATCAATATAAAAATAAAATATAAAAAGAAATAATAATTAAAATAAGTCAAAATACATGTTTGTCCGTCCGTACTAAATGTCACTTATTCACTATCATCGCTATCAGCAGTTTTGTTGTTAAACCACTGGTCACACAGATTTTCACAATAAGTCAATATAGCCTTTACAATGGTTGACCATTTGTCAAAACAAAAATCAAAGTTAGTGTTGGCGCGACGTAGTGCATTGAGGTTGTCCAGCGGTCGTACTAATGGTGACATCGCGCGCGATGTCGTGTGGCCCCTGTCAACAAGGAAGATGTCATGAGGCCAGCTACGACCATGTCTATCCACTGGGATCTCGAGTTCGTTAGGCACAAACAGCGCGCACAAAAGATTGTGTAAAAGAAGACAGTCGACGGAACCTCTTAGAACCTTGAGGCAAATGGTGAGTTGTTGTACCATTCTTCGCACCTCCAATGAGTTATATCCCAGGTGACCGAGCAAGAACTTAGTTGGGTACAAGTATGGGTAATAGCCATATGATTTTTTGTATAAGGCCCTTAGGAAGGCTTTTTGTACTTTTTCAAGCATCCGTGTATATGTAACATGATACGGATTCCAGACACACGCACTAGATTCTAGTTTGCTTCTGACAAGGGCATTATATAGTGTTGTAATGACTTGCGGGTTTTGGAACTCCTCGGCATTTCGCAGCACAAAGCCTAGGCGGCGATAGGCATCTTTGGAAACAAAACAACACACCGAGGTCCTTAATACTACTCACTCTCTTAATTTCGGTGTCATCTAAATAATACTTAAAATGAACTGGGTTTTGTTTTCGGTCAAAAGTCATTACATAGCATTTATTTATGTTAAAAGGCATTTTATTTGTCAAACTCCATTCGTGGATAAGATTCATGGAAGCATCGAAAAACTATTTGTTTGCTACTCAGTTATTAATGTTTGTAAAACGTTTAAAAATGTTTAAGTTTTATGATTTTAATCTACATATGCTATAAATGCTTTACAAAAGTTTCCTAAAATCCTATAAATCCTTTATAAAATTAAGTCATATCTCGTAACGTCTCACTAGGACCTCCGATCCGAGCACTCAAAAATTTTGTATGTGGGGGCTGTACCCCTACAAGTGCCCCGCGCAACTTGAAACTGCTATCAGATTTTGGATCCAAGATGGCCGCTTACACATTTTAGATGTTTTATTATGTTTGTCCCTATAATTCTGTTTCGTCGTAACTGCTACGCGGCTAAATCGATTTTGATAAATTATTATATAACTATAAGCCGATTACAAATCTTCATATATATAATCTAAGTAAACATATGTAATTTAGACCCAATACCTACGTATATGATTATATAATACATTAAATACAGAGATAGCTAACAAAGAAAAAAAAAGAAAAAGGTATACAAGTACAAGAAATCACTTTTTTCTAGGGCAAAACATTATGTAAAGAAATTAAGTAAGAATAATAAAAGGTTACCAAAGAAACAGATATGTGCAGTTTAACAGCTACCAACCTTTATAAATATGACAGTCGTGAGTCAACGAGTACAATCTAAAAATCTATACAACCATACAACCATCCATACACCCATCCGTACATCCAGCCATACTTACCAACATCCGCATTTATTAAAATATATGTAGGATTTTTATATATTTATTGATAAATATAAATACATGTACAACACTAATAATAAATAATAACTAAACTAAAACTAAGTAACTAAAAAAAAACTTAATACAACTTAAATACTAAAAATAAATAACTTATAAGTATAAACTATTATAAATAAAAAATATCCCGCAAATTTTGCCCTTGCGGGAGAGTGCCCAGAAGGCTGGCAGCATTGCCACGTTGGATGGCAATGCTTCTTTGTGCTAAAAAATTGCCAGCCCTCTGGTCACCCGATACCTCAACCAGCCTTTTACTTATAAAATTAAATAAACTATGTGCAGAGGGCCCCCACGGACCCAACGTTTCAACCCCAAACGGCTCAAATATGTATGCCTCTCCTAGGCACGCATACTTGCGCTGTTTGAGGGATTCAGCGGTAGCTGCCGCCGTGCCAGCCTTTCCACTTGTGCCATTAAGATGGGAAGTCCCACACTAGCGGTCTTCCCAACCTCCAGGGCACAAGGGTCATTCCGTCCGGCCTCTTGCCATCATCTCGTGCCAGTCCGATTGGTTCTAAGACGGCTGGCATCTGAATGGTGACAAGAGCGCGGTGGATAATATTGTTAAGGCTGGCATGACGCGCCAAGCGGCCTGCGCTCCTGCAACAAGAAAGTCCGTGGTGGCCCTGCCGGTCGACGGTATCGCCGCAGAGGCAGCGATGCGGGGCGTTGGTAATAGCGCCGAGGCGCAGGCAAGACGCTATGCGGAAGGTACTGTTGGCGAGAAATGTGCCTAAATTAAAAGATGGTAGTGTGTGTAACCACAAACCAGATTCCCATTCGGCGGTAGCAAGGAGACGAGCGCGCTCTACAGATTTGTTGGCAGATGATTCTAGTAGGCTACTCTGTACAAGTCTGCAAAGCGGCTCGTCCCATTGTTTTTGTGAAGCTGGATGATCTGGAAATTTTGAATTTGGAATTATTTCTGACCACCTGGTTCTGGCCTCCGTTAAATTTAAAATTTCGTAGGAAGGCTGTTCTAAAATATTTGTAAAAAGATTTTGAATGCTGTGGACGGAGGACAAAAAGGCAGGTAGGGCTACACTAAAAATTTTGCGAATACCAAGACCCCCTAACCTGATTGGTAAGGAGGCTTGGTCCCAAATAGATTGCTGATTCAAATCTATATTCAAAAGGGATGAAAGTGAATGTTTGATGATATTGTCCATTTTTGAAAGTAGGTCCGGGTACTTCCAGAAATGGCTACACCTTAGATTGTAAGTAAAATTAGGGACGAAAAGGCAATGTTTTAAAATCGAAAAAGCAAAATGAGTATGAATGCTTGATAGGCGATCCGAAGCAAACTTAAATTTATTGATTTTTTCTTCAATAAAATTTGGAAAGGAATCTTCAAATACAGGGGAACCCAAAAGGCGAAGTGATGTTTTGTCAATAATTTTGATATTTGGGGCAAGAGTGTTAAAATTGGTTATTGTTTTAATTTTGTTCAAAAGAGAAATGTCTTCGTCAATATAGAGTTCACATTTTGAAAAATTTAGTTGAAGGCCAATTGCTTCCATTTCTAGTTTTATAGTCTGTAAGTCGATCAGGACTGCACTAACATCTCCTGATAAGCATCCAACGTCGAGAAACCATGCGTTAAATTTGGAATTTAATTTTTGTATTACTGGATGGATAGCCAGACTGAAAATAACCGGACCAAGAGGATCGCCCTGTTGACACCCTACTTCAGAGGAGAGTAGGTGGTTTTGGTACATTAATTTTGAATTTTGACTGTAACATTGCCAAAGAAAATTGTATACAGACGGGATTTTTTCTTTGACTTGTGTCAACATGGCGCCTCGGTTCACCGAATTGAAGGCATTTTTATATCCACTTTGAGCAGAACCTCTGGTTTTCTATTGAAAGGAAAGTGCGCAGAGAATGAACAGCGGCCTCACAGCCACCCTTGGAACCAAAACCTAATTGTAGGGGTTGGAAATAGTCTCCAAGTGTGCCTGCAACAGCCCTGCAGCAAATTTTGGCCGTAAGACGACGATAGGTCGTACCTACTGCAATCGGCCTAATGCCACCTTCTTTTTTTTTTAAGGCACATAAGTTGGCTCCGTATAATGTTGTTGTTACATTATCGTTGACTTTCCCTAGTAACATTAAATTAACAAGAGCGGTGAGTTCCCTTAGAAGCGTCTCGCCGGTGTTCGTGCTGTCGCTGCTAAATAAGTCTTTAAGATGCTGTGGTGACAGTCTATCTAGGCCACCGGCTGAGCCACTTCTAAAGGTCATCACCGCTCCATATACCTGTTGTTCAGACACTTGTAACGCGACATCGGTGTTTGAGGGAGGATCAGGAAGGAGAGGCACAACACAAGGTGGATGTTTTTCCTGCAAAGCAGCAAGGGTGTCTGGTGTGTTAGGGGCAACTGCATCGTCCGAGAAAAGTATTCTACTGGCTCCCTTTATATCTCCATCGCTAATTTTGGATTCTACATATTGGGCCAATTTTTTTTTGATTAGGTTTAGAAACTGTACAATTTAGAGATGCCAATGAATTATGGTTGACACAGTTTTGTTTGATTTTAGTTGTTAAATTTTGAACGTCAGATTAGTTTTCTTTGGAAATGTGTAAAACCCTATAAGCGAAGGTCAGTAGGTGCTCCCAAGCCTCTTCCGAGTTCTCGTGAACTGCTTTTCTTAAATCATTGGCTAGAGCTTCAGAAACAGATCTGCGAGCACCTTTGGGTATACGTTTGATTACAGGTATGGAATGTTTTAAAACTGCTAAAATGTTATGTAACTGTTGACGGTTAGGTTGGACTTGGTTTGAGTTAGGTGGCAAAAAATATGGTGTAGAATTCTGATTTACACTGGGCTTGTGAGCTCTAGCCACATGTATTTTAAGGCCTCTTTGACCCTTAAAAAGGCGAGGCTGGGTGCACTGGGTACACTGAACCCAATTCTCGGACGATACCTGTTGTATGGAGTCGGAAATGTTTGGTGGAGTACTTCCGCATAGCGACATAAGTGTAAAAAGGGGAAATTACTAACATATTTAAAAGTGATATATAAGGAAAATATAAAACATGAATAAATTATAAAAAAGAAATATAAAAACAGAAAATGTATTTTTTATTTCGCTCAAAGAGCTCCCTTTTTGAATACAGCTACGAGGTTCAAAATCAGCCTGTATGTAGGTTTTGTGAGCGTCCTCACTGCAAAAACTCGATGCCGACTACTGCGATCACCAACTTGCCTGCCCAGCGTGGTAATTATGGGCAAAACCTCTATTTATCTTTTGTCCAGCAGTGGACTGATATACACAGGTATTCATCATCAAAATTTTGTCACTAGATGCCGAACGATATACACGATAAAATGGTCCATTGGTAATATGTACTATATCGTATTTAATTTGATAATTCGGAGGTAATAATAATGAAATTTACTATTTATTTAACTATTATAAATATTCAGTTAGACTTTTCGCTGTGACAGCTGACAGACGTTTTTTTTGTTGGATTTAATTTGAACCACGTACTCGTAGGTATGTAAAAATATATTGACCTTTCTGTACTACTCTCGTGTTTAGTCTATATTACCAAAAAGGACATGGCCGTGTTTGAAGATGCCGAGTCTATATATTCATGTCAATGGTGACAGGTTGCTATCCGTATCGTCTATTAACATGATAGCTCAGTTGTTCATCCATTCTCTCAATCAGATTTAGCGATTTGTGAGATATCTCTTGTCTAACCTCATTCATAAAAAAATATGTACTTCTTTAATAATTTATGTAGTATAACGCTTCAGATTTATGAAGCATTATTTTTTCTGTTAATTCTATGAAATTTTTCACTCCTGAAATTAATAGCTTACTTACACTATGATTGATCTTGCAAGGGAGATATTTTATATGAGAGAAATATGAGAGTCATCCGCCCGAAATAAAAGCGTGAAGTACCACCTTATCAACATTTTTACTTTAAAGAAAATTCTAGTTAAATACATTTCTGGACGGGGTCGTATCTTGAACGCACTTCGCCTACATTTATTTTGCTCATTTATATTCATAGCGAGTTCTGTAGGCTGAAATGTGTGTCGCTTACTGCCTTTACGTTTTAATTTTTTATTATTATTTTTGATAATAATTTCGCTCTTTTCGTGCGTGTCTTTATATGTTTATTTGTTTACATTTTAATAACATTTTGTAACAGGTCAATATAAAAAAAAAACTTAGGCAGTAATTTACTTAGGCGTAAACTTACTAACTTACGGCAACCGATTATACACCGAACCCGTGACATGCGTTAATTTACCAGACTTCTCAAGTGTACATGGAATTGATGCAAGTTTGTCAGCGTTTCTAATTTTTATGGTCAAATTATTATCACCTTTTTTTTTGGGAACATCTGAATATTTTGGTTTTATTTTAATTATACTCAGCTTCGTCCTCTTAGATTAGCATAAAATTCAACTTGTAGTACCGCGTAGCGACCACCACTCTCGCACTATATTGAGCCATGACAGTAAGGCTGTATAGGTTCAGTTTCCCTGCCCTAAAAAAAAAACCGATTCGGATGGGGTGTAGCCTGCAGGGAAGAGCGTGCCAGCGGGTTATGGAATCAAGCTGAAGCAGCCCAGCACATCAATCTCTTAGAGATCCTAGCTGCTTATTTTGGCCTGAAAATATTTGCCAAGGATTTGACAGATTGTCAGATACTGCTGCGCGTTGATAACACCACAGCAATATCTTACATAAACCGCATGGGAGGGATCCAGTATCCACATCTAACTGAGGCAGCTCGAACCCTCTGGCAATGGTGCGAGCGTAGAAATATTTACGTATTCGCTTCATACATTCCATCCGAAGAAAATAAAGAGGCTGACTCAGAATCCAGACGGATCCATCCTGATATTGAATGGGCGCTGAATGATAAATGTTTTAAGTTAATTTTAAACACATTGGGTCCACCTGAAATTGATCTGTTTGCCAGCAGGATTAATAAAAAATGTGAAAGATACATTTCTTGGCATCGCGATCCTGACGCGTACACTATCAATGCGTTTACAATCAGTTGGACTTCTTTTTACTTTTATGCATTCCCGCCTTTCTCGATGATCCTTAAAACATTGAGAAAAATAATAAAGGAAAATGCCAGGGGAATTTTGGTTGTGCCTCTGTGGCCTACACAACCGTGGTACCCTTTGTTTAAAAAATTAATATGTTCAAAAGTTTTGATTTTTAAACCAAATGAAAATCCAATTATTTGTTCCCATTCCAGCGCACGTCAAATGCACTCCAGAGTTACCCTGGTTGCCGCAACTTTATCAGGTCAGCTCTATCAGGAAGAGGCGTCCCGCCATCCGCGCTAGATGTAATGTTGGCCTCCCTCTCCCCTAACTCGGTAAAACAGTACGATGTTTACCTTAAAAAGTGGTACTCTTACTGTGTACAATATAGTATTAACTACTATAATGCCTCTGTTTCAGAAATTTTATCTTTTTTAGTTAATTTATATTCTAATGAAGGTGCGCAATATGCTTCTTTAAATTCTTGTCGCTCTGCATTGTCATTGATAGTGGGCGATCATATAGGCCATGATGGGACTATAAAACGGTTTTTTAAAGGTGTGTTCCGTCTTCGCCCACCTCGGCCGAGGTACAACACTACTTGGGACGTTTCGATCGTGTTAGGATATTTAGAACGATTTCACCCTAATGAAACCCTGTCTTTGGAGAACTTATCAAAGAAATTAATCACTCTTCTTGCCATAGTGACCGCCCATCGAGTTCAAACGTTCTCTATGATAAAACTAAATAACATTTCAGTAACCGAAGATCGAATAATGATTAGAATCACAGACCTAATAAAAACGTCTCGAGTCGGGTCCCCTCAGCCACTGTTGTGTTTGCCCTTTTTCAAAGATAAACCGGCGATTTGCCCAGCAAAGACCATGCAGAGCTACATTGAAAAGACGCGCTCTTTGCGAGGGTCAGCCAGGGAACTGTTTATCGGGCTAAAAAAGCCGCACGGGAGCGTATCCAGTCAGACGCTAAGCCGCTGGATTCGTAGCACGCTCTCTGCAGCGGGTGTAGACGTGGCGGCGTTCGGCGCGCACAGCGCCCGCCACGCCGCCACGTCACACGCGCTGCGTGCTGGTTTGCCCCTCGACACCATCCGCCGCGCGGCGGGGTGGTCTGCTTCCTCGCAAACGTTTTTTCGTTTTTACAACAGACCCCTGGCAGAGTCATCCAACGATGATTCGTTCGCTCGTGCCATTATAAGTAATCGCACTTAAAAATAGGAGTTAATTTTAAAATAATACTAAGATATTCTGTTCAAAATTGTTTTTAGTACAAAATTAATGTACCCGAATTATCATTAAATGATTGATTGATTAATTCCAATAGTTTAATTTAGTTAGATGCTCATATAAATATGTGACCTTACTTGCATAAAGAAGGCGCAATATTTCACGATGTTACACTCTAAAAGTCTACAAGTTGAATTTTATGTTAATCTAAGAGGACGAAGCTGAGTATAATTAATGATTAAACGAACTTACCTGTACGTGAAGTTCAATCATAATTATACGAAGGCTTCGTCCGAAGAGATTAGCATCCCTCCCTCCCATTTCAGTTAGAACGCTGTTCATAATGTATTTTGTTTATACTCTGAATAATAATTGTGATACAAATTATGCCCCTTATCGTGAAATATTTTCCTTTTAGCTCTAAACTATATGACATGGCGGCATTAGCTGTCAAACGTCAAACGAGAACGAGGCGAATCGGTTTTTTTTTTAGGGCAGGGAAACTGAACCTATACAGCCTTACTGTCATGGCTCAATATAGTGCGAGAGTGGTGGTCGCTACGCGGTACTACAAGTTGAATTTTATGCTAATCTCTTCGGACGAAGCCTTCGTATAATTATGATTGAACTTCACGTACAGGTAAGTTCGTTTAATCATTAATTATAGAATAGTAAATGTAAAAAGGGTTTGTATTGGTGCGACAAAATCCAAAGATGGCGAATGCAAATAATATCTAAATATATTCAAATGCAGGACAATAAAAAGAAATCGGATATAGACACATATCCGTAGAAAATTTCCTTACTAGCTAATTTATTTACATGCCACCTTATGGTTTCATATAGTCAAGAAAGTACCTAGTGATTTAAGAATCCCAGGACTTTGACACCCACATGTGGATGCTTATTAAAATTAGATTATGCTGAAAGCCCTAAACACTCGAATTAAATTTAAGATTTGTATAAACCCTAGGTTTCCCTAATTGAATTAATTATCCTGTTCGAAATTCACAAAAGTAGATGCTCAGAAGAATTTATCAATATAAATTAAAAGCTATGCTCTTGTTGGTGGAGTTCATAGATACTCCACCTCATCTCCGAAAAAAAGGTTGTGGATTCATATCCACATTCTTAAGACTTAAGCACCATGCTCGGAGACCTTAATCGAGTTTCCCAACAGGTGGGCCTCAAAATGAACATGGACAAAACGAAAGTAATGTTGAATGTCCATGTCGCGCTCCTACCTGTTTGTGTTGGGAGCTCCACCCTCGAAGTTGTAGACCAATATATCTACCTGGGTCAATTGATCCAGGCAGGAAGTTCCAGCTTCGAGGAAGAGGTCTTTCGACGAATCCGACTCGGTTGGGCAGCGTTCGGGAAGCTACGCAGCGTCTTCTCGTCCAAAATACCTCAGCGCCTCAAGACTAAAGTGTATAATCAATGTGTGTTACCAGTGATGACTTACGGCTCTGAAACGTGGTCCTTTACTATGGGTCTCATAAGAAGGCTCAAGGTCGCTCAACGCGCTATGGAGAGGGCTATGCTCGGTGTTTCTCTACGTGATCGAATCAGAAATGAGGAAATTCGCAGGAGAACAAAAGCCACTGATATAGCCCAGCGGATTAGCTCGTTGAAGTGGCAGTGGGCGGGACACATAGCGCGACGAACCGATGGCCGATGGGGCAGAAAGGTTCTCAAATGGCGACCACGTACTGGCAAGCGAAGCGTTGGACACCCACCCACAAGGTGGTCAGACGATCTGACTAAGGTCGCTGGAAAGCGCTGGACGCAGGCCGCTCTAGATCGGTCATTTTGGAAATCCTTGGGAGAGGCCTATGTCCAGCAGTAGACCTTATGCGGCTGAAATGATGATCCACATTCTCATTTTCGGATGCAGCTGACGAGCTCGCGCATCGAGGATCGAGTATGACACCGTTGGGACCTCTTCCTATGACTCCGATCCCCTTCACGCAGGTTCGCACCTGGATCAGAAACCGCATTAGCGAAGAACAAAATCAATCATGGCAATCCCTCCGGACATGTCGGCAGGCTAGGGAGGCACTACCCCAATGGGATAGTCGACGATCGCCTATCCCGACGCCTGTTAGCACTACCCCGGAGGAATCAACGCCGTATGGTTGACATTATTACTGGTCATATTGCACTAAACAAACACCTTTACACCCTAGGAATTACAGACAGCCCTCTGTGCAGAGCTTGCATGGAGGCTGATGAAACTGCGAGTCATCTCCTCATCGAGTGCGGTAGCGTCGCACACATAAGAAGAGGGTTCCTGGAACATCAAGGAACCGTGGAGGAAGCCGTGAGGGCGCCGGGGAGCGTTCTCGGATTCCTGCAGGAGCTGGGCTCGTTTGAAAACTGATAATGGCGCCGGCTCCACACGCAAAACGGGTTCAGCGCAATGGACCAAATTGCGGAAAAGAAGTCCTCGGGAGAAGTAAGAAGTAAGAAGTAAGTCTCATTTTCGGAGAGGATTAGTGAAGTGGTTTCTCCACTTGCCTACCACACCGTGGATAATGTCTAGTGACTCTTTTGTAATAATTTTTCATTGACTCTCGTGTCGCCAGATGGTCAGTCAGACTTCTATCTTTGATATTTTGTAGGTAAACCCTACGTGGCCTACCCGTCGTCTTAGTAAGTAAATGTAGCCGACCGATGTTTCGACGGCATCTGCTTATTCAGTATATTCGCAGCCAGCCATCCACCATCAATGACCCCAGTACCTGTGCCAGTACCTAGGACTCTTGTGAGCCGAATAGAGTTTGGATTTGGTATACCGATTCAAATGCCACACGGTGACCTAATGCTTTAATTAAAATATAACCATAGCGCGTTTTAATTTTGTACAACGACATCTAGCGAAACGCAAAGCAAATTTTTATTAATAAAATTATAGATTACAATGAAAATAAAAACATAATATATAATATCATAATATATTTACATAAATATGTCCCAAAAATATTTCTTTAGATATGTCTCTTGTTATATCTAATGGGTGCAATGGGTATCCTTTGTACCACCAGAAATGAACCAGAGCGGGAGTTACAGTGTTACATTTGTTATTATTCCAATGTTTTTACAAAGAAAACCTTGTTTGTTTTTCGTGTGTGTAAGTTAAGTGGCAAACACTGAGGTCACATTTTCAAGCTGCTTAAAGGCATCTGACATAGCTTGACGACTGACATCTAATAATAACAGCCGGGAACAACGGCTCACGTGTCTTCTGAAGCACAGTGGTGCTCGAGAAAACTTTTATGCCACTGGTTACCCATCCAAGTGCGGAGCACGCCCAGTGTCGCTTAACTTGCTCAAGCGCTTGTAAAGCCTACATACTCCCACCGAGCCACCGACCTTAGATTGCGAATAATTTATTGGTTATTTATCTAGTAGGTACTTACTACGAAGTAAGTATCTACTTCTACCCCTTATAAACAATAGGTACTTATGTCTGAGTTCTTCTACAATAGTCGCAGTCAGACAAAGGCCATGTCTCCACCAGTCTAGTTTAACTTTAAAATCGTTTTGTAGTAAAGTGGTTAGACGCTCATCTTATACAGAAAGCGGGACGAGCTCTGTTTCACTTCATTTTCTGTTAGTATAAAGTGTATTTGTTCTATCAAGATATTATTTTCTTTAAGCCTTATACTTAAAGAATATATTAAACTTGAAAGTAGATAGCAGAATATTGTATGTACAGTTTTTCAAAATTTATTTTAATATCATCTACTTAATAAAAAAGTTGCAAAAATTCAAAATTCAAATGTAATTCAGTAATAAGGTCTTTGCAGGCACTTTTACACGTCAATAAGTTTTGTATACATTACGTGTAAAATTAATTATTTTAAAGAAAGGAAATCGATACGAGCGTTTCGCAATGACCACTGCCAAAAAGAAACGCCGAAAGAAACCCATTTACACAGTATTACCAGAAGGACTTTTTAATTATGTCTGTCAATTTACAAATATTTATAGTAAATTACAATGCAAGCTGGTTTGGGAACGAAGGAAAGCTAAATGTACCAGCTGCTTCTTTCTCTTGCATAAATCGTAGAAGTCTATCAAGGGAATGGACCTTATGGTATGAATTTTAAACCTCATTTCCCTTTTCAATCTAACATAAGTACCTATGTAAATATTGTCAATCCAAAACCATCCCTTGATTCAAAAAGCCACATGTGCTTTTCAAAGGCCGACTATGTTCTATCCTCAAGATACATGAGAGATGGGGTGTCGGTATTTAATATTTTTTTTCCAAAATACCGATTTCTTTCTCCTTGTGGAGTTTCTTCCATTTCTCCAAAGATTTCTTCATACGTAAATTAACTTTTAAATAAAAAAAAGAATAATGATAATTGATTCAAAACAAAACAGTCGAATTGAAATCTCCTCATTTCATAAGTCAGTTAAAAATCGTGTGCCCTAATCATAACAACCAAACCACGAAAGTGTCATTTGCTACGAATTCAGAATCCCAGCTTGGCGCGCACCCTTTCATAATTATTCAAAGGCCACGCTTCGTTATAATTTTCAAGTTGTAATTACGCGGCATTATGTTTAATTTTCATGCGTTCGTTGGACGCGTATTGTGAGCCAACGATTATATTATAAAGCCTTTAAGTGGCCCATTTGCCCTGTTTTGACAATTGTTGTTAGTTTGCCGAATGCATTTTGCGCAATAGTTTTGTTGGAAATACGTATTACTACTACAAATGTACGAATGCTACTGGTTTTGAAGGTATTAAGAATATCTGTACTATCACGATTTATTCATGTAGAAATAGATCTTCCATACAATAAAACAAAATAAATAAATAGATAGGGTTAAATCACACTGATTGAGCTAGCCCCAAAGTATGTTATTGATTTATTGTAAAACTAAATACAACAGAAAGAACTTAACTTGTTTAATAAATACGAGTATTATGGGATAGTAACTGAACGATACTATACTTTATAGTAAATACATATATAGATAAACACCCAAGACCCAGGACAAATTAAATAAACGGGCAAGTGCAAGTCGGGACTCGTATTAGGTCCTTACATATGAAATTACCGATTTTCAATACTGGCAACTTTAACATCAAATATCTTGCGTTTCATTAGGAATTCCAAATTCAAATTTATTTCGAAATAAAGCCAGAAAAATATTGTTTTAAAATTCGTATTTCATTTGTTTTAACATCATTTGTTTGAGTTTCAACATTGCTATAACAACAACTATGGACAAATTGAAAATTCGCGGTATTTACGAATACGAGTTCCACCGTGGCACCAGTGCTGCAGAAACGACTCGAAGAATTAACGACGTGTATGGACCAGGCACCGCTAACGAACGAACGGTGCGTTTTTGGTGTCAAC
This sequence comes from Acrobasis repandana, assembly GCA_963576875.1. Lineage (NCBI taxonomy): Eukaryota > Metazoa > Arthropoda > Insecta > Lepidoptera > Pyralidae > Acrobasis > Acrobasis repandana. The sequence goes on from OY756220.1 coordinate 878,160, forward strand.
GTTTCCGTTCTGGAAATTTCGATTTACACAATGAGCCTCGTGGACGACCTGATACTCAAGTAAATAACGAAGAATTGAAGGCGATAGTGGAAGCGGATCCATCTCAAACCACTTCTGAATTAGCAGCAGCCTTCGGCGTAAGTGACAAAACGATACTTATCCACTTGCGCCAAATCGGAAAAATTTAAAAACTCGAAAAGTGGGTACCGTACGAATTGACTAAAGCAAACCAACAAACACGCGTTGCTGCATTTCTTTGCTTAATCGCCACAATAATAAGGGGATTTTAAACCGTATCGTAACTTGTGATGAGGAATGGATCCTGTACGACAATCGGAAGCGATCATCACAATGGCTTGACCCTGGAGAACCGGCAAAACCTTGCCCTAAGCGAAAACTGACCAAAAAGAAGATTCTGGTTAGTGTTTGGTGGACCAGTGCTGGTGTTATCCACTACAGCTTCTTGAGATCAGGCCAGACGATTACTGCAGACTTGTATTGCCAACAATTGCAAACAATGATGGAAAAGCTCGCCATTAAACAACCGAGACTGATGAATTGCTCTAGCCCACTGCTCCTTCAGGATAACGCTAGAACACACATTGCACATCAAACGATCGCCAAGTTAGAGGAGCTGCGACTGGAACCTCTGCGTCACCCACCATACTCTCCAGATCTTGCCCCAACCGATTACCACTATTTTCAAAATTTGGATAACTTTTTACAAGGAAAAAATTTCAAATCTGATGAGGCAGTCAAAACCGCCTTCAAACAGTTCATAGACTCTCGCTCTCAAGATTTTTTTTCCAAAGGTATCAATGATCTGCCTATAAAATTGCGGAAGTGTATCGATAACAACGGCGCATACTTCGATTGATTAAATAATAATTTCATTAAAAAAAACTTGTTTCACTTTTTTGATACTGAACGGCAATTTCGTATGTAAGGACCTAATACATGAAGGGTTCCGTACGGAGGTACGGAACCTTTAATGTACGAGTCCGTACAATGTTTTAAAACGCTAAAAAAACACGTTTTTTGTATGACGACCTCCTTTAATTTTTAACTTTTTTTTATTTTTAGTATTTGTTGTTATAGCGGCCACAGTAATACATAATCTGTGAAAATTTCAAGTGTCTAGCTATTACGGTTCAAGAGATAGAGCCCTGTGATAGACGGACAGACGGACAGACGGACAGACGGACAAACGGACAGACAGCGGAGTCTCAGTAATAGGGTCCCGTTTGCACCCTTTGGGTACGGAACCCTAAAAAGGCTATCTTCCGAGTGACGGACTAGCGTGTTAACCAATACGCCACAAAGATCGTCTATAAAAGAATGGGAACTAATTTTTTGAGCTGTTATTTAAATATTCGAGATTTTATTATGATCAGTTGGAAAACATATTGAGCAGTTATTTAATTTACTGGCGGTTGATTAATTATTGCGACAGTAATATATGAGCAGTAATAAAAAATCTATAAGTCGGTTATTTTATCATATTATTAGTTTTATCCATTTTACTAGGTTAGAGAAAACCTATAGAACCACTCGTTAAATTTTTTTACAGCCCATTTAATTATTTTCCTGCTCAATTATATATTCACTGATTCAGTTTATTATTTGATATTAATCATTTTTGTTTACTTTACTGCTTAGTTTTAACTGCTGAACTTATTTATTTTTTTATGTTATAAAACATGCCATTTATAATTTTTAACTTACCAAAACTGCTATTTACAACTGGCTCTTTTAATCAGTGCCTAAAAGAATAAACGAATAATATGGTGTTGTTCTTTTGCTTAGATCTTCTTACTTGGAAAAAGAGACGAAGAGAGTTGTTTATTATTATTACCCGAACAATTTTTCTCGACCACGCAGCTTTTATAGCCGTCAATAAAGCGGTCATTGTTTACCGAAAAATATCATCTTACACTACAACGTAGGAGCTTACCTATTAAGTGCATTAAGCTTTTAACACATGTCTAATTCAGCACCCGTTACCCAACTTTTAGTAACAACCTATAATTTTCTGCTTTTTAATTTTGAACTTTATAATCGAGACTAGAAAGGTGAAATTTGCAAGTAAAAGCGGTTTATATAGGATGTTTGAAAAGTTTTTAGTGTGAGAGCTGGAGTGTTGGGGCAGGCGTGAAGTTAGCCCGTCTCATTTATTATTGAGGGTATTACCGGAGTTTTAGAGAGGATCGTAGAGCCTTCGTTTTTTTAATTTGTTTAGAGCTATCATGGTGGTAGTTAGTCGGTATGGCGTAATGAAGTTTGATGGGACTGACGGGAGCTATTTAGTTGGGGTCGGGAGATAATATTAATATTTAGAAATGGTAGGTTTGTGATAATTGCAGGGGCAGGGAAATTAGTTAGTAGTAGATTTTGGGGTTATTTTATGTAGCAAGGCAGAAACAAACTTTTGACATTATTTTGAATGATATTGGGAATTTAAATTACTTATACATTCTAGTTAAGCCATCACGTTTAAAAAAAAATAATGGAAATTTCAAAATCCATAATAAAAAAATGAACTAACTTTAAGATCTTTTGTTTGACTTGAATGATATTGCGTAATACTCCCTCAGAAAAATAGCGAAATTTGATAAATAATATAAATTTTCCACACAAACACTTTCTCAGCAGATAAGAAGATAAAATATTATTTGTTCCAAGAACCCATAAATCAGATTATAGAACAGTATCACTCAATAATTTTAAATTACTGAAATTAAAAATAAAAGGTTAGTTTTATTTTAAATACATAGTGTAAACAATGAAAACTAAAAAAAGGTGTTCCAGCGTACTAGACAAGAGGACTTCTATTGATCACAGAATTCGATCGTAGCTAGGCGTGGGCAACTTGGGCCGGCCCACAGCCTCGCATGTGAAGCGGATAAGTTTTTAGGACGCTTCACGTCTGACACCGCTTTTTTTACTAGCCAAAGGGCCTCATGAAACTTTGCAAATAGTTCCCGCTACGCCTCTGTGAAAAACTGAAAAATCAAAGCAAAAGATGATGCGAATAGCAATCTATCGATATTTTTATTTTTCATCTATGCCGCTCGCCAAGTCAGGTAGATTCAGTCTTCTAAAATTAATCTTCATATAAAAAAAATGTTATAAATAATGTTAAAAAATAACCAATGAAAATACAAAATTTGCTGTCAAATTAATTGGATGGCTATTCAATTCTCTAAAGCTTAGAGTTGACTTTTTAAAAAATCTCACAAAGGTAACAATTCCAAATTAAATTACCGCACTAACAGAAATTACAAGATATTGTTAAACACAATGTAATGGTATCGCGCAAACTTCTTAAGTAATATGGATTTCACTTTCAGGGCTCACTTTCGCCGCTAGTTGGAGGACGTTCAAAAGTGTCGTAAACTCGACCGTAAAACTCTCAGACGCCGGCCATGAATAATCCCTTACATATTTGATGTTTACAAAAACAGGGGAAATTGTCGGGAGTTTGACAAACGCCGTCTCAGGTGTCGCCCGAGAGTTCCAATCACGAAATGGAAATTACAGCGTTCTCCGTGACAACTCTCATTGCTGTACATATTTGAAACTTATTACCAAATGATCACAGTATAATAACAAACAACATAACATTTTACTTCACTGCTATTTGCAATAAATTTCTTATGTTACATTTTTTAGACTGTGGTAATACAGGGCATTGTATTCGAAGCAACTTGGTCCATTTCGGCAGCGAAGTTGTTTAACAAATCAGGGGATGACGGAACAAATCCACAATTGCTATTTTCGCTTGGCAATTGTTTGCGCTGTTTGTGCGGCCGCTGATTGACGGCGCAACTTTGGATTGCTTGTCGTTCAACTTGTTACCGCTTTTTATAACAACTCCTTGTTTTTCTGTTCGACAAGAATGAGTGTTGAAATATTGTGATTTTGAAGTATTGGCTAGGCTCAATGCTTTACTTTTTCTTTTAAATTAATCAATCTCATCTCATCTTAATCAGCGTATTTTATCATTATTTTAGTCAAAAGATAAGATAAAAAAAAGATAAAAATATATTTATTTTTCTCCAAAAATCTTAATTACAAGGTAGGTTACAATCCAGGCTATGGTGTTATCACCAATTGGAAGAGACTGGAGTCTGCAAAAGGCTGGGCCTGTGATACAGATCTCCAGGGCTCTCACTACTGGATACAAGTGAGATTACAAAATATGTACATAAAGAAGCTTACTAATGTATTTAATTATATAAATTTAAAGGGGGAAGAGTAGATACATATATATAATACATATATTTCTAAGTAATTATTTTATCGGTATCTATTATATAAAAATAATACCTAAGTTATACTTATTTATATCTAAAGTATGTATGTGTGAGTGTGTGAATGGATAAATGAATGGAAGTAAGGAGTTAGGTCACTGCAGAGCAAAAGTAAATACATATACACTACACTATTTAAGTGAAATGATTAGGCGTTCCGTATCATCGTAGTTTAGGGTTTCCAGGTATTTTAAGACAGTTAATTTGCAGGAATATTTTGGAAGAGAAAAGATGTTAAGTTTGCCGTGTAGTTTATTGTAAAGGCAGGGACCGGAAAAACAGAAGAACCGGTTGGAGAATTCAGTAATTAGAGGAGAAATTTTAACGACAAGACAGTTCCTTCGCGACAAATTTGGACTGAAGGTGGTAGAGCTGTGTTGCTGTAGAATGGTGTTTAAGATAAACAGCTGACGAACCGTAAGAACTTCACAAAACTGGTAAAGATCATAAGTTGGAAACAAAAAAGGTTTGAACGTGCACACTTTGAGCAGTGCTCTCTGTGCCCTTTCGAGCTTTAGTAATATGGTCTTACTAGTACCACCCCATGAAGTTATACAGTACGTAAAAGGCAAGTAGAAAGATTAAAACAGCTTTACGACTTACAATCACCGAAATAAAAGTCAGGAAGATACTGTTTACTTTATATGAAAAAGTTTATTTGAACCTTCTTACTATAAATACAACCTTTGATAGAGCGAATACCTAAACTAAGACGGCCTAGATCATTTTCAATCAAGTTTTTTATTTGTGTTTTTAGTTTAGATAGAGTTTGTATTCTTCTGCAGTTTACATGCGCTCTTGATAACCATTGATATCCATTAGATTTTTTTAAAATAACTAGATAATGGTCACGTATTTCGATATAGAAGAGCTAAGAGCGTTTTCACACTACGCCGTCGCGGCAGTTTTTACCGTTGTGGCGTCACATGAATAGATTTAGTATGCATTTGTCTGACACTTACACATGGTAGCAGGCGTAGCAGCGACGGAAACCGCTGTCGCGGTGACTTAACAAACACTAACTAAAGTTCGTTTGCTAAAATGGTGTAAATTCTGTCAACGCGCCACGAAGGCCGTGTCTTTGAAAGATCCAATGCTGCCTTTGTCCCCACGCTGAGACGGTATGCAATCCATTTGAACGAATAGACTATAAATCCAAGCGTGCTGCTTTAGGGATTTATCAGGCACGCGTCAGTATAAATAATCTCGACACTCGGCGACTGTTGCAGACCTGTCGTCGTCTGTAAGAGCCCATAATGTCATGATGCAGGACTAAACGCTCTAAGGATAGAACCGGCAACCCATTACAATGAGGAGAAAGCCCACAGCTGTATGTAATTAGACCTTCCGAGTAACAGATCAATCAATCCCCTTCTATATTTAGTTGTACAATATCTACTTACCAAAAGAAATAACACCCAGCATATTTTTTCCAGCAATTCTGTAAAAGTGTCCATGCATCCATGCAAATTCCGGGAGTTATCTTGCGTGCGAATAATCCGCATTGCCATTCATTGCGATAGATAAAACACATTTTTAGTTCCCTATGCAAAAATTCTGCTTTTCAACACTCAAATCGCAAGCCATCTACACGAATGTAAGCTTTATTCAAAGTGGTTTAAAGTAGAAATTCAAGTGTGTGAAATGGTGGGTTTCAATGTTGAAAATGAAAATATTTCAGCATTTTGTGAAAGTTCGGTAAATTGTTACGCTGTTGTCTTTGTTAGTCTGTGAATTGAATGATCAATAAATTATCAGTTCCACTTTATTAGTTCTCAACTTTTGGCTTATTGTTTAGACAGATCGATAAAAATGGCGACGCGTTGACATTTTATATCTTCGATACTCTTTGCGAATGAGTTCATCATAATCTGTATTAATTAATTGTAAGACAAGCATGTCACATTGGGTCGGGAGGCCTGTAAAGACAATTGTTTGAGAAATAAACACAATACAATATCTCAGCAAGAAATCTGACTATGATAGTATGAACCAAGTGCACATCATAATTTTGTACGGCCTTATCTATAGTTTTGTATATAATACAACTTAATTTCTTCCATGCTGTTTTATTTTTTATCTATAGACATAGAATAATGCTTGACTAAATCCCTTTCCCAAAAAGTATGGATTTGACCATAATTACCAGTCTGTTTGCAGACACCCGTCTAGTGTTATGGTGACCGCAGAAGAAGGTAAAAATTCGTTGCGCAGAGGATGCTAGGTACTGCCCGTACCTTGTTACCTATTCCTCTCTTAGTCGCCTCTTACGACACCCAAGGGAAATAAAGGGGTGGTGAGAAATTGTATTTTACTCTGCCGTCGCCACAAGGTAATTTAATCATTAATTCACTTCTCAGAAAAGACCACCAACCTAAAGGTCCTTTCATTTCTAAAGAAAGTCCCCAGCCAATCACATGACGGAGCAGATGTAATCCGAGCCCAGACCAATCTAGGTTTCAATGCATTAACGTTTTTAGGGTTCCGAAGTTCAGACTATTATCGTTACTTATAGTTTCGTTACCTTCGTTACCGCGGCTTAATAATAATAAAATAATGTAATAAATCTTTATTTTCCTCTTTGCGCACTGCCTGTTTCCTACGCAATGTTTACTAATTCACTTATATACTTATTTCTAGGCTGTCAATATATAAAATTTAGTTTAAAGTATATTAAATATTATAATACAGTTAGGCATAGAGAACAATTTAGTTTACTAAACAATTAATCACTAGTTCCTTCGCTAGGCATAGCCTGACCTTAGCTAATAGACTATTTAAAAAGCTGTAATTTTGCATGGGTATTAAGGTCTAGCAAAATATACTGAAACTATTTTAAGGGTATTGTTTTTCATATTTCGATATTGTTTCTTGAGGACAATAATGATAGTAATTATGGACTAAATACAATCTTTAAATAGTTTCAGTTAATTTTTTAGACCCTGTATTCATGAGTAACGCTGACGAAGCAGTACAATTAAATGTAGAATAAATCCCTATGTTGGAACGTACAACTTCGGAACCCTACACTGTGCTTGGCCAGGCACACACTTGGCCAGTTATTTTATAAAGATCTCATCTCAGATGTTTTATCCAGAATGAATTGTTCTCTAAATGGAATGCCATGTTGTGTTAGACTACGTGGCAAATTGTATTATTGGTATTGAAATTACTATAGGTATCTATTTAATTTGTATTAAATAATAGCCAGTGTAAAAAAAAACATTAATTTAAATTTCTAAATACTTTTTAGAATTGTTTCCACAGGACGATAATGTTTACGTGATTTTGAAGTATCAGAAGTATGTATTTGCTTGTATTTTGTAGTGATACCATTAATACAATATAATATACAAATAATATACCAAAATTCTACTCTCTATGGCAAATTCAAAAGAAGGATTTATAATTGGTTTATTTTTTTATCGACAGAATATTCGCCCATATAGGAAGATATGTATTTTTAGCTCCAGCTAGTTTCAGACTGTATTCAGCTCGATAAATATGACAGAATATATATTTTTTATTTCGGCTAAAAATTAACCCTGGCCTTTCGGTTATAGGTTGCACTGTTAAGCCACTAGGCCGCTAGCACTTCTAACGTATCTGTACTGTAATATAATCCACTAAATACCAACAAGTCACATCAGATACTTTTATCTTAACGACAAAACAAACATTTTCTTTTGTAGTTGACTGAAATATCGGTCTGTGACGTCATAGTTTCTTGGAATCAAATAGCGCTCTTATTTTTTATTCGAAATAGACGTGATCATCAATGACAAGTGACATTATTTTGTGACAATTTATTTTCTCATCAGTACAAAATTATTTATTTTTTCCCGGTTTACATCCCCATTGTATACCTAAATGTAGTGACTTATTTTGCTGACATTTCCAGTTACCAAATCGTTCATAACGAAAAAGGAAAATGGATGAGCACCATTTGTTGCAAGCGAAGAAAAACTCATTACGTGCCCAAAATTTTGAGATTCGCCACATCCATCACGCGGTGACAGATGTAAATTCCGCTAAGCATTTCATTAGTAAACCCATATTTTTCCTACTCAGGTGCTCTGGATCTACGCAATCACGCGGCTGAGAAATGGTACTTTTCAGAGACACATAAAAAATAGAGAGAGCATGTCAAATTTGAATGGCACAAACATGGCATCCGCACAACATTCGCTGAGCGGACACCATTTTGGTGCATATAACTAATTTGTATAGTGGCGTAAAATTTTCTCGAGCTTCTCCGTGCTTCGGAAGGCGGGGAAAAAATACACGGCGACGAAGTGATAGTGCATATAATGTATGAACATTTGTCTCATAGTCTTAGAAAAATGGTTCTGATTGACATACCGAGTCACCTGTAGTATTATATTACTATCGACCATGCTTTTGCATGATAGCACAGAATGAATAAACGTACAAAACGAAAACTCAGTGTTTCCCGAAATTTAGCTTCCCCGCACCCCCATTCTGAGATGCATTTGATTGGTATGAACACTGAAACTCAAACATTGCCGTGTGTACAGGTGTGCACCTATGTATAGTTTTATTTGTAGTAGTAGTAGGCATTGTGTTAATCCGCTTGTATGAAGCGTCATACCCGTGAAGATAGATAGTCATATTGTAGATCGGCATGTTTATTAGAAACTTCTTCGACAACATTTATTTTTACACTTCACTGAACTAATGTACAGATTTTCTCACGATGTTTTCTTTCACAGGAAGGTAATGGTGGTAGTTGAAAATGAATACAAACTCAAGTCACGCCTAGTGAGGATCGTACTCATGCCTCACAGACGCACAGCCTAAACCGCTTGGTGACCACCACCGCTTCAATACTGCTACTATCTATTCGGATAAGTCATCTTTGGGATCACCCATCGTGACTCAATTCGATCAGATTGCTTCCCTGCTAAATTTTCCGATTTGTCTTGCGATCGGTGGGGCAGGTGCCGTATTGATGTATTGCCTAAGTCTTAAGCTAAAATTTTGTAAGTTTATTTGCATTTTCTGATAAATTTCACGACTCATTTTATATTATTTAATTTCATCAGTATCTCCAGTTATACCTTGTACCTCTACTGGTCTGCGGTGTAGTCGGGCGACGAGTCGCTAGATGAGGAAGATATTTCATAGAAATACATAGAAACTAGTAGTGTTGCCGCGACACGTCGTCTGCATCTGCTGTCTGCAGTCGGTGGTACCAGGCCTGTGTCACTCCTCGTTTAGGCATCGAAAATGTACCTACATTATTACCAAGCGCGCAGGCGGCCCCTCCGGGTGGTAAATTCAGTTATATGAATCGTTTGTCCAGCGTAATAAGAATGAAATTGGCTTGCAATGGATGTCTAGGTATCTATACGAAAAGGTGCTGAGTTCTGACGTGAGCTAAATTAAACCATAAACCACATTGAGTAGATATTTCTTTGAATTTATGTGCTCAGTGAGACTTCTGTACGTTAGTATTATTTATTCTGTGGTACTACTGATCTGCCGCCGACTGACACGTCGTCTGCGGTCGGACGACGTGTTGCTAGCTGCGAAAGCTATTGCGTAGGAATACATAGAAACCATGCAGTAGTGTCGCCGCGTCACGTCCTCTGCCGCTACTGCCTGCAGTCGGCTCCAAACTTGGCACTCCTTTAATTGGCACGAATATCATCTTTGACGACCGCGACGTCAAACCAATAATGTGTAATTGTTTTAATATTTTTTTAAGCGTTTAGCATCGGCCTTTTTGCCATTTTTCAGTATTTAGTAAAATATTATTTTTCATTCTTTCTCTAGATATATGTATGTTATTTATAACTTTTTCATATTTTAGGGTTCCGTACCCGAAGGGTGCAAACGGGACCCTATTACTGAGACTCCGCTGTCTGTCCGTCTGTCTGTCCGTCTGTCTGTCTGTCCGTCTGTCTGTCTGTCCGTCAGTCACAGGGCTCTATCTCTTGAACCGTAATAGCTAGATACTTGAAATTTTCACCGATTATGTATTACTGTAGCGGAAATAACAACAAATACTAAAAATAAAAAATAGTAAAAAATTAAAGGGGGTCGTCATACAAGAAACGTGTTTTTTCAGCGTTTTTAACTTGATCTTCATAATGGCATTAACTAGATACTTGAAATTTTCACCAATTATGTATTACTATGACCACAATAACAATAAATACTAAAAATAAAATAAAGTTAAAAATTGAAGGGGGTCGTCATACAAGAAACGTGTTTCTTCAGCGTTTTAAAACATTGTACGGTGGTACGGGAACCCTTCATGTAAGAGTCCGACTCGCACTTGCCCGTTTATCTTTTCTTCATGTTTCTTCTTGTTTTGTGATAGTGTAACCTAGTCCCGTAATTTGGTGATTTACATCTGTATTAAAATAAAGTGAACTAATTAAAATATGTGAAGAAAAATTCAAAGTTTTTTAATCTTATCGACTATGTTATTAGTAACACATATATAAAATTTTTCGAGCTACCTAAAGGCATCTGACGTAGCTCAATGACTGTCAATCTCTGACAATCCAGTAATTTTTACGTACTACTAAACTACGAGTAGGATCCAAGAGCACAGAACGAAGTAAGTGGTGGCAGTTAAAAATTACAATACATGAGCACAGGCATGAGTGAATACAAAATAAAAGGTACAAGTAGCATTAAAGAGATGAATATCATTACCTTTACCTTCGACCTTTACATATTAAAAAATAGCAAAATCATAGGTATCTTTTATACAGGGTGATTTTGAACCTCGTAGCTATATTCAAGGAAAGTACTTTTTAAGCGAAATAAAATATAACTACATACCTATTCTGTCATTGAGCGAGCGAGCGAAGCGTCTCAGTTTCGAGATTGGCCACAAATGCTTTTGTCCGTCAGTCTGTCTGTCGGTTTGTTCTCGCCTACAGGTGGCATTTATTAACCAATTCTCAAGAAATTTTATAAGCAGGTTTGTCAATTATATAGAATTTTTTTATCGATTCAGTTTCTGGATTTTTTTTTTAAATGGCGGAGATATGGGGGTTTGAAACTTTAAGAAAATCAATTTCGCCTTTTTTTGTTACCCTTATTAAAACGCAACTTTTTTGTTTGAACAACTTTTTTATCCGATAAATTCAACGGGTTGGGGGTGAGTCGCGAGGTTTATCGCTCACGGAGTCACTAGTAGGTATGAATGAATGAATGAATGAAAAACTCTTTATTGCACCTTAAAAACAAACAAAAAACAAATTGTAAATATATATACATAGGTACAATGGGCGGTCTTATCGCTGACAGCGATCTCTTCCAGGCAACTAGTGGATGGAGAGAAATGTAGGCACGTGAAAAAGAAACGGTGGCGCAAGAAAACGATAAAATAAGATAAATAGTTACGTAAATTAGCATATAACAAGTATCTTGTTTCATAAAAAAAACCAAAGATATCAGCCGACAAATGTATACCAAAAATCTTCCATTTTAATGTCACCGCTTGCTTGCGGGCGGCGGCGGCCGGCGAGTGGAGAGATCAATGGCCGCGCGTTTTAGTAAAATTAGTAGGTTAGCCATATATTATAAATTTAAGGGAAAAAATTGAAAATAAAATAAGTCTTTGTGTTATATTAATGATTCTGATTCCAAGAGCTAGGGGGTGTAGAATCAACCTGTATGTTTGAAAGGCTCCAGCGACAGACGGCTGTTAACTAATGAATGTTGTGGAGCTCATGCCACAATCCGGGCTTATGTAAATTATATTGTCATCTTCAAGAATACGCATTACCCCGTGACATTCACGCAGCGGCGGCGGCGCAAGTTATCGAATACGGACTAGACGCTAGTAGCAATTTTTTTATTAAACGTTGAGAAAATATATTTCATGCTGGTCTGGGAGAAAAGCAAAATACATACACGTGTTTACGAGCATTTTTAGTTTTGCGGCCCTAAATAGACAGACTCCAGGGCTGGAAGACTCACAGGCCACTTAAAGCGTGATGGTGGGCGAGAGGTAGAAAAAGGATTCATAATATCTAGTGATGGGTTGCTAGCCGTATTGCATAAAGATGTATTGACTATTGTTTATTATTTTATGCCTGGGCTCTGTTTAGGAGAAGACAAAACAAAAAATCTTTATTGCATTAACTAAGTATAAAAATAATCAAAAGTTTTAAAATGAAGTAGATACAAAAGCGGGCTTATCACTAATGCGATTTCTTCTAGCCAACCGTTGGGTAAATTTAGACTATTAAAAGATAAGGGGAGTTGTTTACGCTAAAATCCAATTGCCTTGAAAGTTTCTTTGATGAGGCTGATTAATACTCTGTGTCATGCCCAAGAGAATGGGCATGAATCATCTCCAAGCGGATTTACGACATTCAGTTACGAGGTTATAACAAAGAAAATGAAATTAAACTAAACACCAGTTAATTTTTAAAAAACTCTAAAAAAACTCAAAGTAAAAACTTTATACCGTACAGCCTAAGGCTCGACCAAAAAGGCCTGCCTTTCTTAGCGGCAGTCGGCATGGAGGTAAAAAAAGGTAACCAAATAGTGATGGCTTGGTTGGACATGATTTAAATCTCGCCCATTCCCTTGATCGGCTTTTACAATTTTCGCGGTAAGAGAAGAAGCTAGTACATTCTAATTTTTTTCTTTTCCCCTATACCAGAATGTAAGATAATTCAATTCTAGATCATAAAACGCTCTCTCCTTTGGCTCGGGTGCGAATTATAAACAAAGAGGTAATTTCTGGCAAATATATATATTTTATAAGCTCCCTCGTTTATACACAACACAAACAACTACTCTCATTTAAAATAATCCTTATGTTCGTGGATCTTTTTTGGCATCTTCACATTTGGATACTGTTTTACTTGAAAGACAAAGTGTTTTATGGAGATCGTATTGAATTGAGCGACAGATATTTTTTTCTGACATATTTTCTAGTTATTTTTGTTCATAGAACAAACCACACAACCGATTTTAATAAAACGTATATGGGACCACTTGAAAAGTATACCCTTTCAAAAAAAAAATATACAAATCCTTTTTTATTTTATTTTTAGTATTTTTTATTATAGCGGCCACAGTATTACACGTTGGGTAAAAATTTTAAATATCTAGTTAATGCAATTATAAAGATCGAATTAAAAACGCTGAAAGAAACACGTTTCTTGTGTAACGACCCCTTCTTTTTGTATTTATTATCATAGTGGCCACTGTAGTACAAAATCGGTGAAAATTGTTAAAGTGAGTTAAAATGGTAGAATGAGTTAAGACGGATAGACGGGCACACGGACAGACAGCGTAATCTCAGTAATAGGGTCCCGTTTGCACCCTTTGGGTACGGAACCCTAAAAACGCCATTTTCCAACTTGCCCTGGCTGGTGATCGAACCCAAAACCTCCGGATTGGCGGACTGGCAAGCCAATTATTATCTTGTCAGTATTGATATACCTATTAGGTTTGTTTGTAATAACTTTATTGTAATTTAAAAAAACACATAACTAAAGACAAATAAAACATATATATTAAACTTGGACGGTGGACTTATCGAAATATGAAAAATAATTTTAGGCTTTCCATACAAACTCGGATCAGCTGACCGGTCAACTTGTATGGGAGGCCAAAAATTATTTTTCATATTTCGACATATGTTCCTTGGGGAAAGTTGTTCGGTATCACGGACTGAATCTACCCTTAAAATAGTTTCAGTATATTTTGTTAGACCCTGTATACCTCTTGGCACCTTTAAGGTACATACTGCCAGGCAGATACCTGACTAATTTAATTTAAATTGATATTATAAATTACTATAACAAATAAACATTGACATTACTTTTATAATTACATTGATATAATAATAATTAAGATGTCGCTGATAATGACTTGAAAAAAACATATAATATATTAATAAACGAATTCCTATACCTATATTGTTAACACTAAAGGTGTAAAAGCTTCCTGTCCACATCACAAAGGTTTACTTATTTATAAATTAACTGCATGTCATAAAACTCGCTTGCCGTTCCAATTTTTGTTTTACGATACCCGATAGGGTTGATAATGTATTTATAGATAAGACAGTGACTTTTAGTAGTTAGAACTGATGTACATTATGAAATGCAATAAATGAATTGAATTGAATTGACCCGACTTGCGCGCTCTAGGCGCGTGTACAGAACCCTAAAAAATCTATCCGATGTTCACCTCACACCAAATTGCCCCTATTATTCATAATAATGTTTCGCATATGAGACCCTAAGCCCGGAAATTAGTGCGGCCATGCCGGCCGGCAATTGCGGACAATTTAAATTATCGGTGTGTTTCGAAAGGACTGCTCTAATTGTTGTACGTAACTTTGTGACCCGCTGTTAGGAATGGGTCGCGTTGCGGAGGTAGGGTTTTGTAAACCGTTGTCACTTCCTAACTAGTTTATGTTACTAGGGGCGCACTATAAGTTTCCGGAATGAGTATGAAAAAATACTATTAAAGGTACAAAATTAATTTATTGTTTTTCATAATAATCTCCCTTGGCGTCTATGCACTTTTTCATTCGATGAAACCAGTTTTAAAAACTTTTGTGCCACTCCTCTGTGGTGACCTCTGAAACGTGTTTTTCATACTCCTCGACAGCCTCTTCTGGTGATGAAAATCGTTGACCGCGTAATTGGTTCTTAATTTTTGGGAACAGAAAAAAGTCACAAGGTGCCAGGTCGGGACTGTATGCAGGATGACTCATGAGTTCTACATTTTTCGCCTTCAAAAAGTCGTTTGTCTGTCTGGCCGTGTAAGAACTAGCATTGTCGTGGTGCAGGATGATACGGCGTTTACGGTTATTTTTACGGAGTTCGTCAATAACTTCCGGCAAACAAATGGTCGTGTACCAGTCACTATTCACTGTACGACGATTCTCTAAAGCAACAGTAGCCACGTGTCCAGTTTTATTAAAAAAAGAAGCAATCATCCGCTTAGATGCACTTTTTACGCGCGCCACTTTGGTTGGTTTCGGCTCATCTTGAAAGACCCATACGCTCGATTGCTGCTTTGTTTTGGGTTCGTAGCAATAAATCCATGTTTCGTCACCTGTTACTATGTCCCACACCAAATTTGACGCACCTTCGTTGAATCTGGTAAGCATGGCACTGCACCAAGTGACGCGGTCCGTTTTTTGAGCCTCGGTCAAGTTGTGTGGGATCCACCGCGAGCACAGCTTTCTCACACCCAAATGTTTGTGTAGGATTAATTGTATTTGACTCATGCCTATTTCTAAGGATGCGCGAATTTCGTGGTAGGTCACATGCCTGTCTGTTTCAATCATACGGCGCACAGCATTGATGTTTTTGTTGGTCACAGCGGTAGACGGCCGATCATCGCGAGATTCGTCACTGAGATTGATACGACCACGCTTGAATTCTGCAAACCAGCTATAAACAGTTGTCTTGCATGGTGCTTCATTGCCAAAAGCTGTTTCAAGCCGAGCGATGCTCTGCTCAAAATCGTAGAAAATCATACTACGAAAATTTTCCCGAGTTAAATCCATGTTGATGCAGACACACAATTTTTTAAATGGCACCACAAGGTAAAAACAAAAGACAGTCAGATGAAACAAACTGCATTCTACAGCCAAAGAGTTCTATTTTCAAATGTTGCAATAAATTTTTAAATATTGTTTATGTAAGTGGCCAGTTCCGGAAACTTACAGTGCGCCCTATGTATAAATTATACAACTTATAGATTTACAGGCTGATTTTGCACATACCCCTTGTTATTTTAACAAAAAACGCCACAAATTTATTATACATTTATAACCTAATAACTATACATTATTATACGCGCGGTCGTTGCCCTCCCAGCTCGCCAGCTAAGCTCTCGCCCATTTTGAGCCCGGTGGCAGGTTACATTCGAATACGAGATTTTTTACTATCTGCGCGGGAAGAGAAGCAGTACCAGCTGCTTCTATATTTATACTCTTTTCACAAACCAACTTGAATGTAAAAATAAGTTGCTAGTAAAAATGCTTATTTTCTAAATTTACTGGAAGTTT
Organism: Acrobasis repandana; assembly: GCA_963576875.1. Lineage (NCBI taxonomy): Eukaryota > Metazoa > Arthropoda > Insecta > Lepidoptera > Pyralidae > Acrobasis > Acrobasis repandana. The sequence continues at coordinate 894,507 of OY756220.1, forward strand.
TCAAATAATAAAATGATGAATACGACTTTATCATTATATCAGTATGTAGCATTGTAGAAGTAATGATTTTTTATATGTATTTAAGGTTAAGGTATATATTGATATGGGCCTCTAGATGTTTATTTTATGTAAACTTTTATTGCTTGAAATAAAACGAATTATTAAAAGTATCACCGTTAATATACCTAATTATCATAATATTTTACAAACTTTTATGATCTTTGTGTACACGTTGCATTACTTACTCCGTAATAACATAAGGGGAGTAATTTTCATACTAAGTACTTATTTGCCGGTTGACTGGAAGAGATGCCATTATGGGAAAAGTCCGTCGTTGTCAAAATCCATACTATACTAATATTATAAAGCGGAAGAGTTTGTTTGTTTGTTTGTTTGTTTAAACACGCTAATCTCAGGAACTAATGGTCCGATTTGAAAAAATCTTTTTTTGTTGGGTAGTCCATTTATAGAGGAAGGCTTTAGGCTATATAACATTACGTTCCGACAACCACGCGAACAAAGTCGCGGGCACAGCTAGTCAGTAGTTAAATTATACAAATTTCTGGGACCCACCTAGTAAGCTTTAGAAAAAGCCTGTGGCAGGGGGACCCGCTCTTCCAAACACTTAGTATTAACATAGTCCTAGTTCACAAATAGATTTTAAAAAATAAATTAAATTTAAGAGAGTTTTAGATCTATTGACATGTGTGTATGTTGTGTTGTGTGTTTGTGAAAATATGTGTCTGTGTGTGTGTGTGTGTCCCATAACGCTTATAACACAAGTCTCGAACTTACTTTGAGGCTAGCTCAATCTGTGTGATTTGTCCGTATATATATATATATATATATATATATATATATAAATTTAAATTTAAACAAATGTGTTGCTACATCTAAAATCAAATCACAATTTCTTTAACTTTAAAATATTGTACCAACACGGCCATTACAGACAGAAAATAAAGGAACCAGAATTCTACGACCATATTTTCGATTTGATTCCTATCCAAAAATTGAATCAACACGCGTTCTGTACATTCAAAATGCAAGTTTAAACCTTTGAAATAAAGTTTGAATTTGTTTGTTAGGTCGACAAACTTGCATTTGCAATGAAAATAAAAAATGTCGGTGTTTTATCTAAAGCGCAATGAATAGAAAATGCAGTGGCAGATTATTTCTCACGCAGATAACTCGCCAGAATTTATATTGCCGAGTGGTTCTACTAAAATTTATGAGAACACTTTGTATTAAAACAGTTTTCTTGTGAAATATTTTGTACTTGTTGCTTTAGTATTTATTTAGCTGATTTATGTCTAACTTAAGAGGTTTATTTCATGCTGGGAACTGCCCGCGCAGCTCGTCAAAGTCAATCGAGCGAATTGGTGAAAATGTGAATCATATTAAGGCCTTACCTGAATTTTCCGGGGTCCAGTGCTGCCCCCATTTAAAATAAATCATTTCAAAGAAAACGGAGACATCATTTAAAATTTTGCTACCACCAAGACCTATTTTACCCTTCAAAGTATTTTATGAACTACTGTATACAGTTTAAAGTGCGTAGTAAAGCTCAACGTTCACAAAATAGTTTGAAGGGTTATCTAGGACTTGAAAATTCAGGTACGGCCTTAATTGATTGTGGCCTAATACCTAAACATTTTAACTTTAAGTCTTTTTCTAATTTTAAAAAGGTTTCGGCACTAAAATACAATTAACAGCGTGTCCCAACAGCATTGCATTTAAAAACACAGCCAAGGGAGGACTTACCGTTGTTTACGACGCCTCTATTCTAAACTGCGGTGAAAATTTATATTTTCATTGCGAAATTTGTTTTTGCAAAGTTATTCATTGTCTCGACCAAAGTTCGCGCAAAAAGTTTAGATTAAAGTTAGATAATTACAGTTGATAACGATATTCAGACAAATGATGTGTTAAATTTAATTCAAACTTTACTAAAAAACTTCATCTAAGATTATTATATGACTTTTACCCTAGACTTTCCCAGACAAACGTAGTCTGTAATACTGCGTAAATGAGTTTCTTTCGACGTTTCTTCTCAACAGTTTTCGTTGTGAAACGTTAGTATCGTAAGCTTTTTTTTTAAAAAAGATTTAAATATAATAAAACATTACTTACACGTAATGTACACTAAAATTATTGACGTGTAAAAAAAGTGTTTGCGAAGGCCTAATTACTGAATAAATATTTGATTCTTTGATTCTTTAGCTTTTATTTTGAAACGACATGTCATATTTACATAACGTTTTGTAATTTTTTTGTAATTGCATATGATGTTATATGCATTAAGTATATTATCAAGGATTTTACTGGTTTTCCATGGAACATATTTGAATTTTAAAGCCGTACCTAAATTTTCCGGGGTCCAGTGCTGCCCCCATTAAAAATAAATCATTTCAAAGAAAACGGAGACATCATTTAAAATTTTGCTACTACCAAGTCCTAGATAACCCTTCAAAGTATTTTATGGACTACTGTTTACAGTTTAAAGTGAGAACGTCAAGTTTTACCACGCACATTTGCGAAAAACGGCCACTTTTGGCAAATGTGCGTCGCAAAGCTTTACCTTCTTATTATAAACTGTAAACAGTAGTTCATAAAATACTTTGAAGGGTTATCTAGGATTTGGTAGTAGCAACATTTTAAATAATGTCTCCGTTTTATTTGAAATGATTTATTTTAAATGGGGGCAGCACTGGAACCCGGAAAATTTAGGTAGGGCCTTAAAGGAAATATACGGCTTCATCAAAATTGAACAGCTTCTTCATTTTCTTTCAATTTAATATTTTGACTAATCAGAAGAGACAGTTTGCTGGCCCATTTAGAAAGATTCCCAGACTTACGCCCATTCCAATAGCCTTACTAAAAAATGTATAAACTCGTAGTGTAGGCTAGTTGTACGAGCTTGCAATATCTTTGGAGAGTGCGCTAAATATTTGATGACGCGATAAGTTATTGTCGGGGCGTGTGGTGCCTGCATAAGTCACTGAGATCGTGTTATGTGCTATCGTTTGCAATTTAATATACATAAAATATACACACAAAAAAATTACCCGTGTGTTCCGGGTTAGAATAAGATCACTCCATCTCTTCCTGTGGATGTCGTAAGAGGTGACTAAAAGGACTAAGCACAAACATTTCGTGCTACAATTACATTCCCAAGGAGAGTTAACGTCGGGCGGCGGCCGGTTCTAAAACTATAGCCAAATTATTTAAACTGTTCCGCCTATTTCTTCCCCATTTTGCAAGGTCTTTGGCATCCTTGGATGACTATTGACATGCATGTTATACTTGGAGAAGAAAGCGCACCCCGGGAACGCGCTTAGACGTAGAAGAAAATATACACAAAAAAGTGGCCAAGTGGTTTCCTAGTTTCGAATGCCGGTTTATAGTTCACGTCTCTAGAAGGTCAAATAAGTTGGTCGACTATAACTCCTTAATTTGTAAACCCTACTTAGCTCTTATAGTTTTCCTTTAACCTCCGTTATACGAGTATATTGGCCGTGTGGTTCCCGGCAGAGTAGAATAGGACTACTCCAAGTCTTGCCGTGGTTGTCGTAGAAGGCGACTAAGAAAACACAAGCTAAACAAAGCTTATAAACATTAATGAGACCTCTCCAACCCGTCTGGCCAGCGTGGAGAGTGTAGGCCAAATCCTCTGACTGCTCTGGTTAATATATGGCTCCTGTAGGACAGAGAGAGTCATGCTCCTGCAGTGAAGACTAAAATAGACCTGGATGATGATGATGATGACACGAGTATATGTATACATACATATCGCGCCAAACTTCTAGATCGCTCTAAAGTTGCCTCACTCAGGTTACAAACAGGGACAGAATATTTACCACAATAATATTTTGTTCAGAAAGATTGCAAGAATGTAAATATGATAGATATACACAATAAACAAAAATAAAGCAATTTCTATCTGCTATGGGTATCTGTATTTTACTACTGCGACGCGAATCGCCTCAACTTCAGAGCGATCTAGAAGTTTGGCGCGACTTGAAATACGCTATAGACTATGATAAATAAAGCCTCAGATCGCATATACACACTAGTTATCGACTCGGGGACCATTCCTACGTACGACTCGTAAGCTATTCTTTAATTCACCTTTCTCTATTTATTTATATTGATTATATTCGTATGTATGTATATATATATTAATGGATTTATCAATATACATTATCTATCTTATGTATACTATACTTATACTTATGCATCTTACAACCCACATTTAGACTCTCTGTATAACCCAAAGGTTAACTGGTAGACAACGCTTTTAACGCTAAGTTCGCCTATTGTTATGTACAACTAGCTGTGCCCGCGACTTCTTTCGCGTGGTTGTCGGAACGTAATGTTATATAGCCTAAAGCCGTCCTCTATAAATGGACTACCCAACAAAAATGGAATTTCTCAAATCGGACCATTAGTTCCTGAGATTAGCGCGTTTAAACAAACAAACAAACAAACAATCAAACTCTTCCGCTTTATAATATTAGTATAGATTGGTATTTGATGGACAATAAAGATGGAATAAATAAATATTATTGTATTTCTTATAAGAACTATGTAAACATTGATAAAAGTATAGCTAAGATCAAAAAGCCAATCGTCTGAAATTAGCCTCAATGGAAAGTTAGTTCAAAGTAATAAGATGTGCCAAAACTGACGCGAATTTCGCACTATAATATTCATAACCTAAGACAATGTTGGCAACTTGGAAAATCCAGATACGGTAAGGCGCAAGTTAGAAGCTACGGCGATTTTGCTATAAAAAATTTAATAGATATAAGTACAAGAAAAAAGACGTTTTTCCATTGCTACAATTTCTAGGTAGCTATATCAAATTTGAACTTAATTTGATCATACGATAATTTGTTAAAGTCATAGGTATGTTTCTTAAGGAATAAAATCAATCAGTACTGACTATCTCCATCCTAATGAGTTCCCGGTTGCATCCTCAGCTCTACTGCTTTATAGTTTGGGATGCACTTTCCCGCTTTTTCTTTTCTAAATATAATATCCATTTAAATGGTCACCCGAGGATGCCGAAGATCAGGAGAAATTCAGAAGAAATAGCCGGAATATTTTAAGGCCGTACCTGAATTTTCCGGGGTCCAGTGCTGCCCCCGTTTAAAATAAATAATTTCAAGGAAAACGAAGACATCATATACAATTTTGCTACTACCAAGCACTAGATAACCTTTCAAAGTATTTTATAAACCACTCTTACAGTTTAAAGTGAGAACGTTAAGCTTTGCTACGCACATTTGCGAAAAACGGCCACTTTTGGCAAATTTGCGTAGTAAAGCTTAACGTTCTCATTATAAACTGTAAACAGTAGTTCACAAAATAGTTTGAAGGGTTATCTAGGACTTGGTAGTAGCAAAATTTTAAACGGTGTCTTATTTTTTTTTATGATTTATTTTAAATGAGGGCAGCACTGGACCCCGGAAAATTCAGGTACGGCCTGAAACAATTTGGAATGCAGTTGTAGCATGAGATATTTGTGCTAAGTTCTTTTTTAGCCTCTTACGACATCTACAGGAAGAGATGGAGTGGCTGGATATTCCAGAAAACACAAAGGGCAAAATATGTCTTCTGGAAATAAAAAACATAGCTAATACAGGAACACAAGAAAAAATATTTTATCAACTAGGTTAGGCATATAAGATAATAAGCAATACTCGTAGGTATGAGATCTGATATAGGCATTGGATAGAAGTATATATACCTATATTTAAAAAAGTATTTTAAATACCTAGTTAAAATCATCGTGCTAAAAGTGATGTTTGGTTCTTACTACTATAGAAAAGTTGATCACAAATGATGACTAAAATGTTTTGAGTACATTTTACGATGACATCACATTGCACTTTGCTCCTTAGTATTACTGCTTATGGATTAGATAAAAATTCGTTAGTATGTTAGTGTATTTCAGTACTTATTCTAAATGATAGGGAATGGTGGAAGGAGTTCACATACAGAGCTGACGAGCAGTTTTGGGTTCGATCCCCAACCAGGGCAAGTTGCAATATGGCATTTTAGAATTGTCCTGGGTCTTGTATGTTATTTCAATATGTTTTTATATAAAATAGGTAGTATCGTTTAGTTAGCATCCCATAATAAAAGTTTAAAGTTTCTTTGGGGTTAGCTCAATTACTGTGTTTTTTTCTTATCTATTTATATATAGTATTATTAAGTCCCCAAGGGCGTACCTGTCTGTCTATTTGTATTCGATAAACTACTGGACTGCTACTGTGTATTCATATAAGTGTATCTTCGTTGACGCCACCAATTTTGATCCTGTGCTGCCCTCATCCAGGAACTATCCTAGACTTTGCTTTCACGGGCGAATTTATTACACGCCGGCCGATCGTAGTGTCTCGTGACTACACGCCGGCCTATCGCAGCGATCCGTTGCGAGTCGCTGGCGGATGTATTGCCGTCTCGTGGAGTTTATTTAGCGATTGTAGAGCGAGCTCGTTGCGATTCGCCCGTGGAGGCAACGCCTTTACCGAAATATTAAAAATACTCATGAGATTTCATAGTATTCTTAAAGTTCTGAAGCCGTATTGCTTCTGTTTTAGAGTAAGACCACTAATCTCAAAACAATCTTATTTAAGAACAATGTAGAAATTTAATGCTTTTATATTTATAATTACAGTCAAATAAAAAAATAATAATAATAATACAATAAAAAAAATACAATCTGCACTATATTTCTAACCCGCCCCTTGACATTTCTGCTGCAAAGGTGCCCAATATACTAGCTGCGTTACCGCGCTGAATGGCAATGGCCAACTTTTGCATCAGAAATGAGCCTGAGCGGGAGTCACCATTCTTTTCCCTTATTCTGTGCCCTAACTCCCGGATTAGACGCTTGGCGTCTGTACCCCAACATCCCATGGTTTCTACGGCTATGGGAATGAAACTGTAGTGCTGTCCCATAACCGCATACTTCACCCGTTTCTTTTCGGCTGCATCCTCAGCAGCTGCTGCTGCTGCGATAATAGTGCGTCCCAGATGACTGGCTGCCACTGTGCTAACACACGTAGCGTCCCATACCAGACACCTGCCATGTTTCCAAGGGACAAGAGTCAAACCATCAGGCCTCTTGCCATCCGATCGACTAAGCCCTGGGGGCTCCAGCACGCAGGGAACATTAGCCTTTAAGAACTAAGCACAAACATCTCGTACCATGACTGCGTTCTCATGGAGGTTTGACGTAAGGCGGCCGGTTGTAAATCTCTTTGCACAAATGCATCCCCAAATAGTAAAGCTTTTCAAGCCAGACCAGCTATACATTGTGTATGTAAATATTCATTTAAAAAAATTAGATTATATTCTTTTACACTTGCACCGCACTGCACTCTATATACTCTCGGGTGTACTTTATCATATTTTATAAAAATTTAAACTCCAACTTCAGAATTTGTATAAGATGGAATGGAGAATATTCTACAAGAAACTACTATACTTGAACGCAATATTTTCCATACAACAAAACTGCAGTGGAAATTTCAAATTGATTTTGCATATTATATTGTGAGCTTGCTCTCTTAGTTGCTAAAGTAAAGTATCGGTAATCTATCTAGTATAACTTAGCTTAGGTTTATACTTAGTATAAACAAGAAAAGACTAGTCAATCTAGTCATAAGCAAGCAGTCATAAATAGATTAATATTTAAAACACCCTCTGTATTAATGAAGAGATCTTTTGCTTTTTCGCGCCGCACAATTTTATCTGTTTATCCCTATAATTGACTGAGTAAAAGTGCCCTTAGCATTAAGTCCGCCATTTTTTTAAAGGTTAATTTTTACTTTGGATAAGTTGATAAATAAATAAATTAAGAGAACTTCGCTTTTTAACTTAAACATATGTTTTAGGTAAATTTTGAATACCTAATTGATAATGTGCCATAGCGTCCAAAATTTTACTTTTATCAGCACCACCTGTAGGTTGCCTGGTAGAAAAGGCTCTGGGCCTTGAGTCCGTTAAATAAATAAATAAAATAGAATAAAAACTTTCCATACAAATGCGTGATGATCATGTTTATATTTTTGATGTTTCTTCTTCATATTTTAGATATATTACTTGTGGAATGTAATCAGTATTATGAACGATGTACTCGTAGAAACACACAATCCACTACTTTTTTTTTACTTGGTCTTTAAACTGATAGCTTTTACAGATCGACTATATACGAAATTATATAAAAAATAATCTTATTATAATATTATAAATGCGAACGTTTCTATGGATGTTTGCTCCGCTTTCGTGCTTAAAGGATTGGAATTAATTAGCTTGCTCATTACCCGAATTAACCCATGAGATACTTTTCATTCCGGAAAAATGTGAAGTTCTCGTGGGATTGTCAATATTTTACCACGTGGGCAACGTCACGAGCATCAACTTATAAATCATAAAATAAGTTATTTAATTTATTGTAGATTACACTTAATTCACAATAACAATTCCTGTCACCTAAAGGTAGCCTAATAGGTAGATAACTTCGCTTATTGTATTCATTGTATACTATACTGTACATATTTTTAAATATTATTTGTATGTGTTTTAGGTTTATTAAAGTGTGACTACTTACTTATTTCCTAATTCTACTCTACAGCACATGCTGAGTTAAAGACCATTTCTTTTTTATTTCTTTTTTGCATTTTTTATAATTTGTAAGTTTTTGTCATTCGAATAAATTTTTATCTATTAATCTAAGGGGGTCGAAACAGCACGTGAATCTTGGCCATTTCTCGATCTTTTGATATTTCAATTTGAATATTTCTTATGCCCATAGCATCTTTCACTCCAACTAAGTACCTTTTCTTTGGTCTTACTACATACATTTTGCACCCTTTAAAAAGATAAACGACCTTCTAAACTTATGTAAAATTCATGTCTAAAAACACAGACAATTTTAATAACTGTATCCCAACGAGCCTAAGAATATCATTCAGCTATCTCATCTCGAGAGGGGCTCATTCCCAGCCAAATCTAATAGCATCCGCTAATCCGATTCGGTAATAAAGGCGGAGCACGGGAGCAATCACAGAGAGCGATAGTTTATTCAATAAGTTTGTTATAATTCGACAAGCAACATCTTTAGTTGAGACGGTAATAGATAACCTCGGTGGGGTTTGGAATGTTTGTGAAGATTTTGTTTTACTCAGTCATTCACTGATATTACTGTTATTTTAATCTCTTTATGATGTAAATGAAAACAATTGAATATACTCGTACAAACTGCTTCACCTTTTAAAAACTGATCGTCAGAATCAAATTATTGTAGCATGAGCGAGGTGATATGCTCGACTGACACAAAGAAAAGATCTTGCATGGTATTGTGCCTGGGGAACCTTGGCTCCAACTGTGTATTGCAGTGGAGTGGAGTGTGTCGAAGAATGTATATATAGAGATATGTCAAGTTGCAACCAGAACTTTAATATCGAGATGTAGGATACTGTCAGTGCCATCTCGTATGATTCTTGTGAACTACGTTGTAGCTTCGCTGTTGTGGTTGTAGATACTCGAAATGACGTAGAGGTCGCCACAAAATAATCACTTCTTCTTCGTCTAAGCGCGCTCCCGGTTGCATCCTCAGCTGTGCTGCTTCGGAGCCCGGGGTACGCTTTCCCGCTTTTTCTTCTCCAAATCATGCATGTCAATGGTCACCCAAGGATGACTAAGACCTTGCAAAATGGAGAAGATTTCTTCTCCATTTTGCAAGCCGGAACAGTTTAAATGATTTTTGGGGAATGTAAAAGTGTGCGAAAAGTTTTACAACCGCTGCCCGACGTTAACCCTCCTTGGGAATGCAATTGTAGCACGAGATGTTTGTGCTAAGTCGTTAAGTCGCCTCTTACGACACAGAAAGAGATGGTGGAGTAGTCCTATTATAACCTGCAACCACACGAGTATTAAAATTATCACAAAATAATCACTTAACTGCTGAATTAAAAGCTTTGCTCAATAAAATGAGGATTTATCATTACAACGTTGGACAGATGGGTTAATAGGCTAGGCTAGCAAGCTTATTTTTAATTGAAACATATAAAGTATCACATCACTAAACTATATACTATTTAAATTTTGTAATAAATAAAACGGTTAAAAACCTTGAATACATTTTTATTATTATAAATAGTCGTTTATATTTGTTCTTCTGTATTTCTTGTAGATATCTTTCCACAGCTCGTAGGCTTTCGGGTTGGGGAGGGGGCCCATTTTAGACTCGTCTTGTATATACAAAAATCTTAATTCTCCCTTATCACTTGGTTTCCATCGAACTGGAAATTTCGTCTGAGACGGAGGAGTAGGATCTCTGAAAAAAATAAAATAAAAATAATGTCACACATCGCACGCGACAAATATCCACTTCCTAGACAGGATGAGATGAAAACAATCTTAAATATCTACAAGGATGAGACTTTTATACTCAACATACTTAGGTAAGGGAATAAAAGCCTGTGCTTGCATATTTATTACTTCGTCTTTGGTTCAGGCACGATCTGAGACATTTATAATATACACAGCCTTGGGTGTTAACAAAATGTATAGGTATCTACTGTTGGCTGCAAATCCAAAGCCCACTATTAGCGAGAAAGTGTAAAAAGGAATCGAAATAGTGATAGGTTGCTAGCCACATCGCTTATTAACATGATGCCCATTCTCTCGATTGGCTGGTACGATCTGCGCGGAAAGAGAAGTATAGCTGGTAAATTCAAAGCTTTTTATTTTTTTCTAAACCAGCATAGACGAATATTAATAATTACAACATTATAACTACTTAGTTCTTCTAAGTTAGTCATGTTTAAAAAAATCCTGTAGAATAAAATACCTAGGTTCTATTAGATAATAATTATCTTTAAATCTGACTCACCCATATTTTGCAAAGTTTGTCCAAAGCGTTGTCATAAAGTCTATAATTTTCTGATCTTTACTGTTTTTGTATGGCCAAATTCTTGCATCAAAGAGATATAACAAATCATCTCCATGACAAGAGCCTTTTTCTTTCCCATATCCTGTACGGCCTTTCACTAGATTCCTTCCACCTTGATAATCAAAATAATAATTATACACAAAAGCATTACTTCTAGACAAATAAACTTCACTTTCCAATATCATTGGTATCTCAAAATAAAGGTGTGTGTAAATGTCTGATACATTCAAAATGTTTTTCCAACTTATACGTTCTTTTTCAAAATAAAATTCTTTTACTTTCTCAGCAAGGGCGGCAGCTTCGTCCTCATCTTTAAAAACTAAATCTGATGCAAATAAATATCTTGTATTTTTCTCTTCCAAAGTTTCAGCGTTTTCTCCAGCTATCAAAAACAAACCTTCATTGCTTACGGAACCCATTATCACAGGAATATTCTTTGGCTTATTCAATAATAGGTTATATGGTAAATCGGTTAATACCGGTTCAACACCAGGAATAGATTTTTCAATGCAAGGCAGCTGAAGAAGCTGCGTATCAAAATACATTCCTAAAGGTTTCTTTGGTTTCAATTTGATTAATTCTTTGTAAGGTAATTCTGATAGAATTTTGTAAATTTCATAAGGATCTTCTGTGTCATATCCTAGTTCTTTAGTCAAAAGACTTGCAATCCATACTGGTTTTCTATTAACTGACCAACTCGATAATGAAGTACCACTTTGTATAATTGCTTTATTAAACAACCCATTAGTAGCTTCACTAGCTATCAAAATAGCTGATGATGTAGCTCCAGCACTTTCTCCAAAAATAGTAATATCATCGGGATCTCCCCCAAAAGAAGCTATATTTTCCTTAATCCATCTCAGAGCTGCTATCTGGTCTTTAAGACCTGCATTTCCTGGTGCTTCTTGTATGCCTAAACAAATAAAACCTAAAGCTCCAAGTCTGTAGTTAAATGTGACTACAATTACGTCATGTTTGACTAGAAAATCTGGAGCGTAGATAAGTTTTCCTCCACTCCCGATTATAAATGCCCCTCCGTGGATGTAGACCATTACTGGAAGAGGTCTTTGAGCAAATGCGGGTACGTTCACGTTTATTTTGAGACAGTCCTCTGTGCCCATGACCCCAATGGGTGTAGGTTGAGGACATGTATATATTTCTTCCGTGGCTTTAAAAACTCCATCCCAAGACGGTGGAGGTGCCGGCGCCTGGAAAAAAATTGCGACGGTGAGTGGCAATAGTAAAGAATAAATTATTTAAATTTTATTAAATTAATGCATACGGGAATTTAAAAGTATTTATTTAAATTTTGTTACCAAATAAAAATGTATAACTTTTTATTTGACATCTTAGTTTACGAGTAATTGTTATTGAATAAACACGTGTATCCCAAAAGAGTAGGTACTATTAAAGAGTGTTAGTAATCCATATTTAACTTATGCCGTAAGCAGTTCCGCCTTTATACTCATATTTTAAATCAATATTGCTGAACAAAAAATAAAAAACACTAAACATTCTTTTTAGATAAATTAGAATGCAAAATTTAATACTAAAAATCAATATTTACTTCACAACAACTAAAACTAACCTTAAATCGAGTACTAAAATTAGTACTTGCATACGGTATTCCCAAGTATTCGAAAAACGTTCCATCTGCACTAACTTTACCGGTCAGAGTCCCTTGCGCAATCGTGACCTCGGGCGCCGGCTGATCGACCAAGTTCATGGCAAATAGCGTAAATAACACAATCCTCTTTCCATACTTCATGTTGAGTCACTGACACTGACTTTACATTCATTACGTAAATATCACTTACTAACTTATCTTTATAAACTTTTATCTAAGAAGATAAGTGAGTTACACTCATTACTTTACATTACATTACTACACTATGTTAATATGTAACACTAGTTATTTCCTCTAAATATTAGTATTTTGTGTAAAAAAAAAACTAGTCTTTGCTCAAGAATAGAACACAACATACACTAAATAAAATAAAAAACCCGTGGTAAATGAGTTTTTGACTCGACTGACATGACCGTCGCGTTGTAGTTTTGGCCTTCAACTGTCGGCGTCGATGACGAGTCGTTGTGACGTATGAGTATGAGAGATAAGGATAGCAATATCATCGTACGTAATAATACATGGTATTTTTCTGTAAGTAGGTAATCAATTAGCTTTTTAGGAAATTTGTTAATATTTCATTATTGAGGCATACATATAGATAATGTTACAAGTACTGCAGCTTTTCATTGTAAAAATGCCATTGCCATTTTAGTTTCAAAATAAAGTGAGTTTCTTAGTAATTTCCTATATAATTTTATTGAATAATACTCGAATTATACATTATTTTTCATTTATATTACTACAATGATGTCAGTATTACGTCAGTCCATCAATAATTGACAAATTGACAAAGAATATTATTTTTATTTTAAGATAATGGAAAGTTTGATGGTACTTATGTCAATTTTAGGCCGTACCTAAATTTTCCGGGGACCAGTGCTGCCCCCATTTAAAATAAATCATTTTAAAGAAAACGTAGACATCATTTAAAATTGTTCCATTCCATTCCAAAATCCAAAAGTGGCCGTTTTTCGCAAATGTGCGTAGTTAAGCTTAACGTTCTCACTTTAAACTGTAAACAGTTGTTCATAAAATACTTTGAAGGGTTATCTAGGACTTGGTGGTTGCAAAATTTTAAATGATGTCTACGTTTTCTTTGAAATGATTTATTTTAAATGGGGGCAGCACTGGACCTCGGAAAATTCATGTACGGCCTTAATGTATGTACGTGTTTTTCATCAATCAATTAATTAAAAACAATATTTAAATTTAATTAATTGACTTGGGCACATATGCCATAGACTGTGATCCATAGAGATTTGACGACCTCTGTGGCTTATTGGTCATCATGCTAGGCTGTCACACCGGAGGTCCTGGGTATGATCCCTGGTTAGGTCAAGATGGAAAATTATCTTTTTCAGATTGTCCTGGGTCTTGGATATTTATCTATGTATTTGTTATAAAATAGGTATAGTATCGCTGAGTTAGTATCCCGTAACACAAGTCTCGAAATTACTTTGGGGCTAGCTCAATCTGTATGATTTGTCCGTATATATGTTTATTTGTTTATTTATTGACCAACGTAGTTCTACAGGGTAACTTTTTAACCAGCAGCCAATTTTTGGAGTTAGTTCAGTCCATGACAAGGAACTACCTAATACTTTCCATAAAAAACTAATAACAAAAAATGGAGGACGATACTTTTTATCGAATTTTGTTTTTTTTTTATACGCATCACATCGAACCACGTGCTATAGGTATACTAGATCACATTTCCTTTGCGGCTGCCTACTTTTGTATGGAAATGCCGAATTTATATTTGTTTTTTGACTGTTATTTTAATATCATTATGCTACAGGTATAGTGATCTAGTACTTATGGCCCATGGTTTGATTTAATACGCATATGTCAATTACATATTCTATAAATTAAATATGTCACATTATACTTTCTTTAATTGTGAGACAAAATTATCATTTTTTGAATCGTTAGTCCAGAGCTAGAAGTTTTAAAATTATTTCTTACAAACAATCCACTACAGTATAGGTACAGTATAACCCAGTAATGAATTTGTAATGAACTCACGTTACACGGCCCTAACAATAGAAGTAAAGGTATAAAATATTAACCGCAAATTACGGACAGTATAGAATCAAATTTGTCCTAAAGTAAAATGCAAAGCTTAGACAGAATATAAAGTTTTGCTTACGGGAATCAACGCGAAACATACTACTTATACGGAGTCTAACAAAATATACTGAAAATATTTTAAAGGTGGATTCAGTCCATGATACTGTACAACTTTCCCCAAGGAACATAATATCGAAATATGAAAAATAATTTTTTGCCTCCCATACAAGTTGACCTATCAACTGATCCGAATTTGTATGGAAAGCCAAAAATTATTTTTTATATTTCGACATGTGTTCCTTAGGGAAAGTTGTTTAATATCGCGGACTAAATTCACCCTAAAATAGTTTAAGTATAGTTTGTTGGACGTTATATACATAGTCATGCTGAGACCACGTTTGGTGCAACCGACACGAAACGTCAGGGCAAATAAATGAAAAAGTCATGTTTCGCGTTCATTCCTATTTACCTAGTAATGATGCGACGCGATAGTTGACAAGTACCTAGTAATAGTTTTCACAATAGGTAAGTATATAGGGTACGTTGTTACCTACCGTAGCTGACCCTTAAGGTTATTTTTCACGTCCTTTTAAAAGAACATCATGTCTTATATTACAACCTCTAGAAAACTTCAAATTCTAATAATAAAAATAAAAATAGGAGAAAATGTATCTGGAACTGTTGTTATACACGTGACACCTTTGGCTTCAAGGTGTGAAGATACGATAGTAGAAAGTGGCTTGGTATCATATCAATCTTTTCATTTATATTTATATTCCGAGCCATCCTGTGTCCCAATGCTGGGAAAAGGCTCAACTTCTTCTATTCAGTCCAGTCCTACGTTATTTCCTTCCATTCGTTATTAACTCAACCAGTGCGATTTGTCCCTATTCATTTAGTTCATCGTACCATCGCGTTCTTGGTTTACCAGGTCTTCTTGTATTAATAGAAATTCAGCAAGAGGAGACCTTTGTCCAAAAATAAATTGGCCTGCGGTATGAGTGGCTAGCCCAGTCCCATTTCAAATAAGAGTATCGTATCATATCGTACATTACATACAGTAACATACATAGATACATAGACATTTATTTTCTTTATCCCTAGGTAATGTGGCAGACAAAGCATTTTGGGTATTGTAACTCTAAGCAGACAGAGCTTAGGGCTGCAAGACACAAAGTTGACTTTTAGCGAAAAGATGGAGGAAAGAAAAATCGTGACAGGTTGCATCACCTATTCACACGATTCGCATAATTTTCGCCCATTCCTTCGAATGAGATTCAACGATCTGTGTGGGAAGAGAAGCTGGTACATACATATATATTATCACGCCTGTTTCCGACAGGGGTAAGTCTTTCTTTTCTCCCAGACCGGCATGGAAGAAGCACATCACAATATATAATACTACTAGCTTTCGCCCGCGGCTTCGCTCGCGTATCCCACGGGAACATTACATTTTTCCGGGATGGAAGGTACCCTATGTGCTTTTCTGTACTCCTAACAATGTGAATGCGAATTTTCAAGAAGATTGGTTTAGTATATAAAGCGTAAAGAGGTAACAAACAAACAAATATACAAACGTACTTTAGCATTTATAATATTAGTTAGGATATAATACTAATATACATAATACTTCTCTAGTCTCATTATTTTTCTCTCCAGTCGCGGTCACGCACGTAAGGGTTAAATTTGCAGTTTACGCTGTAACTTGTTTGAGTTAGGTAACCAGCACGTTTTGCCCACATTCGGTTTGACATTAAAAGTCGTAACGCGATAAGGATACTACAAAAGTATATTTTTTGATAATTTTTATTTTATTTATTGGTACAACTTTTGCCATACATTTCCATGCGGTAGGTATTTGATTTTGTATGGATCAGCTGATGTTTATTTTTCGATGTTGGGGTTGGCGGCATTGAACTTAGCTGTCAGTAACGATTTGATGTCAACATTTGTGATTGTCAACAAAATAAAACAAAGCAACTAGAAGAGATATAGGAATATCCTATAATAAATTTGGATCGGAATGAAAGTAGCACTGAAGTATTTTTTTAATATGAAAAGAAATGGACGATACTACTAAAACTTTATGAAAACAAAATTATGCGTCATAAAATTATGCATTTAAACCTGCTCCCGTTATATTTGTTTATGTGTAAAAAAAGTATAAATAAATAAAAATAAATTAAATCTCGTGCTAAAACTGCATTCCCAAAGAGGGTTTGACGTGAGGCAGGTCGCCTGTCTTAAACTATAGCCAAATCAATTTATTGTCAATTTCGCATGGTCTGATAATATATTTAAAAACCAAAAAGTGTGGAACAGCATCCCGGGCTCCGAAGCAACACGGCTGAGGATGCAACCGGGAACGCGCTGAGATGAAAGAGGTTCTATATTGAAGACTATTCGTTAGGTGACCAATTTAAACTCTTTCCAATAAAATTACCTACTTACAAGTAACTTTGAATCCTTAGCTCATAGGTATGCTACCCTCAGATCACTTACTTTGAAGATTAGTCGACCGCCGTTATGCTGACACACCGTCTCCGATGCAAATGCCTTTAGTCCAAGAGCCAACCCTATTATGATTACTCTCATTTTAAACGAACAAGTAAAGTGAGCACGTTCACATGTGTGTATTATGAATGTTTGGCTAAGGACAGTTTAAGTTTTCTTTGATCGGAACCTAATGAAATCTACAAGTCCATCATCACACTGAAAGTAGATTTTTGGTCTTATGATCCCCTAGAGTGTGCGAAAATGTCAATAGGCATAACCATAATAAATTTAGTGAATGGTTAATAGCCGCATTGGCTAGCGACTATTCACAAAATGTGTTATGATTGATGAATATGATTTATTATGATAGTCTTTTTTGACCAAAAATCTATCTATTCTATCTATTAGATTTATTAAAAATCTATCTCTATCTATTTGAAAAAAGACCATGACGCTAAAAGTGGCATTTGGATTTTGCGACCTTAGGCTCTGTCTGCTTAGAGCCGCACGCCCTAGAATGATCTGTCTGTTCCATTAGGGATAAAGACGTGAAAGTGTATGTATATGCATGTTTATATACTCGTATGTATCGATTTAAGAGCTGGCAATCGGTTAGAGTTCTGTGTTTCCTGGATTTTGACCGCCGGTCTAAAAGTTTTCTCACGACAGTGCCTAAAGTAATAAGACACAATTAGAAAATAATTGAATGAACAACAAGGTAGTTGGAATATAATATCAAATGAATGTACAAATCTCGCAGCAGGCTCTCAAACTCTAGTATCAATTCAAGAGCTGGCCATTGCTTCAGCTGATTTCTGCCTCTTTCGCATTTTAAACGCCGGTGGGAAAGTTTCTTCCCGGGATTAACATCGAACTGCCGTTATAGGTTTTATAGCGATAACATGGTTTTAAGGTGTTATAACTTTGTGTTTAACCTACTTTTTATTTGACCTCCTTTTAATACATCTTAGCACGTTCCTGGTTGCATTCTCAGCTGTGCTGCTTCTGAGCCCAAAGTGTGCTGCTGGTAAAGACCATCCCAGGTGATTTTACGAGGTTACTGGTTTTTAGACAGAGTGACAGCCGTCTCACCACCGCAACCCAAAGGGTAGACCAGAACCAATTCTAGGATAGGTTTACAAACGCTAGATGGCGTTCGGAACTCACAGCTTTACGTGCCTTCCGAAGCACGGAATCATCTTTCTTTTAGGATAATCAGGTAATTTAAGCCTGCAACAACTTTTCACAAAGTATGCTTACCAGTGGGATTCGAACCCACGACCTCCAGATCACAAGGCAAACGCCTTGACTTTTGAATCACGGAGGCAGTCCAGTTTTATGCATACAGTACCACGTCTTTATCTCTGACGGAGCAGACAGAACATTTTTGATATTGCTGCTCTATGCAAGGCCGCAAGACTCACAGGCCATTTTTAGCTGGATGGTAGACGAAAAGGTGATAAAAGGAACTAAAATAATGAGGGGTTGCTAGCCACCATTAAAGACTCAAAAGATCTATGCGTTTTGAGGGAAACCAGAGATAAAATAATTAGGCTTACTAACAGGGCAATGTACTCTAAATTAAAATTATTCGTTAGGCATAACAGGCAGGCCTCTGTGCAGAGGATGTATGGAGGTAGAAGAAACAGCAAAGCACATGATACTGGAGTGTCCGTGAGTTGCATTAACAAGAGAGGAGTACCTGGGTTCCCCAAGTACGCTGGATGAGTGCAGCTCACCCTCTACATTGCTCCGCTTCCTCGACGAGCTGGGCTGGCTCAAGTGACAAAAACACAGAAAAATTTTGATGCCTCCTTCACGTGCAAAGGGGCTAAAAGTAGAGCCCAGGTGCGGAAAAATGCCTACGGAACCAGGTGATCCAAAGGTATTCGCATTTTCGCGCATTCTCGAAACGATAATTGACTGGTACATTCTAAGATTTTTCTTTTCTTCCAGACCAGCATTGAAACATGATTGTCGTAGTTTTATGCTTTCTTGTATTCATCATCATCCGAGTGTATTCCCGGTTGCATCCTCAGCGGTAACGCTTCAGAGCCTGGCGTCTGCTACCTAACCTAGGTGATTTGACGAGGTTACTGGTTTTTACACAGAACGGCTGACCGCCGTCTAACCTCTGCAATTCAAAAAGGAAGACTAAAACCAATCTTACGATAGTTACAAATGCTGGATGGCGTTCAGAATAGCGCTTCTCCACTTCTTGTTGAATGCCTTGAAAATTTTACATAAACATTATTCCATCGGCTTAATAAAAAAAAAATATCACGTCTTCCGTAAGATTTGTAATCCAGATTAACCTTCAACATTCATAATTATAGTAAATAAGTAGGAGTTTGCTGCTGCGGCATCAGTACTGTTTCCATTAATCACTGCTTTTACGGCTTACCGTCTGTCACACGCAATATGTTCTTAATTAAGTAACCCTACATCTGAAGGATTGGGAATAAATCCTGATATTATTTCATTTACTGTTTTCAGACTTTCATTAAGGCTTGTGTGTATGCAAGCTACACGGCGAAAACTGCCAGTTTCTAAGATAGACAGTTTTTTATTTTTAGATATATAAATAAGACGTTTATATCACTTTAATATCTTTTCACACACTTTATAAAAAAATGACTAAAACAAGTACAATTATACATATATGATTGCAGTTCCGTATTTTTTCGTACCTCCTGGACACAGGCGTATATTATTTTTAGTAAAAGTATGTTTTCGGGTAATACTTAACGGTTTACCACCCCTATTTTATCAAATTACCTACTTAATTTTGCTATTATTCGATTCATGACGCAATAAAGTTAAAACTTATATGACGTCCATAAATAAAGCTAATACCATCATTAACATCAACAGTTCAGAACTTAGACAACAGACTTGAACTTCCTAACCAAATGTCCGCGAAAGATTGTCCGCGCTTCGGGCGATTCGTCAACGTCATATCGCGAGATAAAGTACCAAACGCCACTTTGTAATATCTCGTAGATTTATGATGGAGCCACACACTTTAACGATTATTTAACGGAGGATGAACTCTTTTTATCTCATTCATATTTAAATATGATGGGTTGATAAATTGGCTCGAGTTTGCAGGGAGCGGATAGTGCGGCATTGGAATGCCCTTCGAGGAGATAAGGATCTTTTTAGACATAAACTGTGTATTCGAAAAATGATTCATATTTAAAATAAAATGGATAATCTATTAAGCCCTACATTTTACGTTTAAGTTTTCGAGATCTCGATATTGACTAAATTGAAACTATCGCGTTGCATCATTTAAAATTCATACGTGAAACATACCTTTGTACATGTATTCTGTGACATCCCGTTTTTATTTATTTTCGCTGACGTTTCGTCCGAGTTGCACCGAACGTGGTCTCAGCCTGACTGAAACAGCAATGTTGAGCCTCCTCCTGCCCGTTGTGATCTCAATATTGCTAGATTGTCGCTGTCTTGATTAGAAGGCAAAGTTTGAAAGACCGCTAAGCGATAATAATGATAATGACCTTTGACCAGTATATGGCCACAACTATCTCTCAGTCATTTTAGCGTCATTAAAGTCCCCAATAGTAGGTTCTTATAAGAGGTACGGTAGGTAGGGACTGGATGGCACCGCAGTCACATAGTTCACTAGAGTAATGCCACCTAACGCTTGGTTTTGACTTCCTGATTTCTTGAGCTAAATCTCTCATTCATTATTTTCTCCTTCCTCCTTGGGTCGTAATCCTCATTGTTGAGGCTCGTGATCTCTATGGAACACCTTCCTGTGTACTATGTCCCGCCATTCAGTCCTATGCTCTGCAGCTCGGACAGCGTCGCTGACTTTGGTCTCGAGTGTCGAGCGAATCTGGTCGGAGCAACGCATGGGACTGCGTCCTCTTGATCTTTTTCCTTCTATTCTGCCTGTAAACAAGAGTTTCTCAAGGTTGTCTCCATATTTCCTGGAAATATGACCGAAGAATTCAAGTATTCTGCGTAGACATATTGTAAAGAGTCTGATCTTTATTCCAAGTTGTTTGAGGATAGATGCGTTTGTCCGACGTGCTGTCCATGGAATCCGAAGCATTTTACTCCAGCACCACATCTCGTAAGAGTCGATTCTAGTGTTGTCTAATTTTTTTAAGAGTCTCCTTATCCTAGACCAAATCCGAGTTTCCCATACAAACGTAGTCTACGTTTTATTTTGAAACGACATGTCAGATTTCGATAAAAATTTGTAACTTTAAAAAAATTGCATATATCTAGGGTTATAATTGGTTTTCACAGTCAAAATATGAACTTGAAAGAAAATATAGTGCATTATATCCTTTTTGACCATCAGTATGGAAAAGTTTTACACCCTTATATTTTCTTTCAAGTTCATATTTTGACTGTGAAAACCAATTACAACCCTAGATAGCAATTTCTTTAAACTTACAAATTTTTACCGAAATCTGACATTTTGTTTTAAAATAAAATGTAGACTACGTTTGTATGGGAAAGTCTAGGGTAAGGGGGTTCTTAAGGTCTAAGTCTCAGCGCCATACAAGAATATTAACAATATCAGGGTAGTGACTAGCTTCTGTTTTGTTATTTTCTCCCAGCATGAAATAAATTATTATTCGTGTAATAGTTATCTATTTCACATGATAGTAAAGGCTCTACGAATTGTTTTATACTCGTAAGTGTATTTTTGTTTTTATTAAACACCCAATTGTTTGATATCACTCAAAATAATCATTCATATTCAGCTGGCGTCGTGCCTGCTTCGCAATTTTCGCAAAATTACAATTCCGTTTTAATTGCAAGAATATTGGCACTCGTGTGTGCCGAAACGAAACTAGTTCCATTTTAAAACTGCGGCGCGTGTTAAAGTGGCGGGCGCCGCCATGTTTGAATAGAGGGCATTGTGTGTGTAAAAAGCAGCATAAAACACAAAAAAAACGAGCGAATCTTACAATAGTCGCATATAATGTGTTAAAGGTGATATCTCACCTTAGTAATGGACAACTCTAGCACCGCGCGCTCGTTGGTCAAATCAAATATCGCGCGCTTCCTCGGGTTCCTATTATGACTTCCGTTGCATTTCACGACACTTCTAAAATTTCTAGCATTTTACTATACTCATACATATAACTAATAAAAAGAGTGCAGATTTTTATGAATACGACTGTAAAAAAAATCTTTTATTGTGAGGCTTAAGTACTTATAAAAAAAATCTGATTCACATTAGTATACACAATTTAATTTCAATCAGAAACCGGTGAGTGGCTGAAATTTAACTTGCAAGATTTTACCTAAACAAATGAACAACAAACAGGGCAGCTTAATAAAAGCTTGTTTTTACAAGCTTTTATTAAGCTGCCCTGTTTGTTACAACGTAACGAATGAGTTTGACGCCGATGAAACGTCCATTTGTGAAAGTTGAGGCGACATTGCTGTTCTGATTATTACAATTCATTGCTTCAGTTTCGTCAATTATATGAATTCATTCAGATTCAGAAGTAGGTGATGATCCCACTGTGTCCTCGTCTGCTAGTAGGGCTGCCACCTCAGAGATTGTAGACGCAGAAGCTGGTCATGTCCCAAACAGGCTTGGCTGCGCTCAATTGCGGAGCACATGAAGAAAATTGGCTTAGAAGGTTTTTGAATGGCGACCACGTACTGGCAAGCAAAGCTTAGGATTTCCACCTACAAGGTGGTCAGACAACCTGACTAAGGTAGCTGCAAAACGCTGAATGCAGGCCACTTTAAATCGGCCATTTTGGAAATCCTTAGGAGGGGGCTATGCCCAGCAGTAATAGATAGATAGATAAAACATTCATTTTGTTCAACTGTCACACACATTAAACATTACAAAAGGATTACCAATTAAAATCAAATACATACATTTTCAGCCTAATTATGAGCAGTGTATGCTACAAAACCTTCTTCTTCTTCTTTTTAGCGAGTCGGAATGGCTGATATTATAATATGAGTGTGAACCAATGTGTGGACACACTTACTCTCTGTCATAAACCGAATTTAGGTCGTTATTGTACAAGAGGTTGGGCAGCTGGGGCATGATAGTAGGTGGGCCATGGTTTGTTTAAAAATGACTGTTGTTTGAAAATCCCCACTTTGCTTGGTTCTCTGGAAGTTTCTCTTCATATGAGATGGTGAGAAACATACAGAAGCACAAATAGGCTACAGCTCAGCACAAAGTTGCTCATAGTGAGCAACCGCTGTCACCCATTACGAGAAGACACTAATAAGCGCAATGAAAAAAATAACAAAATGAGCAGAAAATATACGCATAAGAAAAGTTTTAAAAACAACCCAGCTTTTATGAAACCCAAAGAATTCGTACTTAAAGAGTGTAGTAAGTGAGACACAACCAAACCAATCAGTTACTACACTTCTTACTATTAAAATTTGGGTTTTAGTCGGGATGGTGATTTACGTACACGGCAAGTGGTCGTTGCGGCTGAAATGATAATGGTGATGATGTATTTTGCGGCCAAGTGCGAGTCGGACTCGCACACCGAGGGTTCCGTACAAACCTGTGGGTATATAATATAAGTAAGTTTGAAATTATTGAAAATATTTTTATTACATGATGTAACAAAAAATGTATGCTTTTCGAATTTTTTCCTTTATTTGTGCTGTAAGACGTTGCTTCGTGCCAAATTTCAAGATTCTGAGTTCACGGGGAGTACCCTGCTGGTTTTGATTCCCTTGCGAGTGTCGAAAATTTGCGGCATAAACGGCTGTATCTTTTGATTGCGTTGGCTTAGAAGTTTGATTTTTTCACAGCACCAAGGGACAGCAGACTTAAGTATTTAAAATGAATTTTAGCTACCTTCACACGTTCTTGAGAAAAAAGGGTCTTGACAGACAGACGGACAACAAAAAGACCCCAATAGGGTTCCCTATAGGGAACCCTAAAAATTATCTGTTTCTCATCTTTACACACGGTAAGTAAATTCAAGACGCCTGAAACCGTGATCTCATCCAAATAAACGTTTTGCCTCGTACGTGACACACGGGCTTTAAAAACAATAAATTACTTGACGAAGCTTAAGAGCGCGCTCGAGACAATAATAAATGATAATGTACGATAGTGACATGTCGTCATTTT
Organism: Acrobasis repandana; assembly: GCA_963576875.1. Lineage (NCBI taxonomy): Eukaryota > Metazoa > Arthropoda > Insecta > Lepidoptera > Pyralidae > Acrobasis > Acrobasis repandana. The sequence continues at coordinate 918,789 of OY756220.1, forward strand.
ATCGCGACATTGATTGATCGTCCGCTGAGCACCTCCATTTATTAAACGTATTAAAACTCGTTTGGTTCCATTCATGCTGAAATTAAGACAACTTTCTGAAGTTGCTGTCTTCGGCAAGCAGATCTTTTTAATATCTTTTACAGGCTTATATTTAGTTTCATCTGTCTCGTTGTCTGTGTGTCTGTAATCAAATCTTGCAAGTTAAATTAGACCCAGTTCCCGACACTTTTTATTCGATTAAGCTAAACCTTAACATACTTATATAAGTTGGGTGACAATACAATATTATAGTACCAATGGCCTAATGGAAGGTGGTTATGGCATCTCTGTGATTAAACAACATAACCCCACTGAATTTGGGCTCGATTGATTCGACTAGAGGAGTACTTTCAACTTTTTAGTTCATTGTTTTAGACAAAAACGTTTTACTATAATTACTTGTTTTAAGTATTTAGAGGCATATGTTTTATTTTGTTTGTTGGGCGCGTAAAATTGCAGAATAACCTGGCCGGAGAAGAGAAGAGATACCACCTATGCGCTGGGTCGATGACATCTATAAAATATTGGGCAAGACCTAGATACGGACTGCAGAAGACCGGGTTAAGTAAATAATAAATAAATAAATAGGGACTAATCACACTGATTAAGCTAGCCCCAAAGTAAGTTTTTTTAAAACTTATTTTACTATATTTTATGATAAATACATAAGGCATGCATTCTCTGAGGCGATTGCAAAATTTTCTCCCAATAAGGACGAAAGTATTATTGACGAGTTCTTTATTAATTCTTATTCTTGATTATGCTGACGTTGCATATTTGGATCCTACAGAGAAACTTCTAGATAAATTAGAGCGCCTCCAAAACAACTGTATTAGGTATGTCTTCAACCTTCGAAAATTTGATCACATTTCGGAGTCTCGCAAGAAGCTAAATTGGTTACCTGTTAGGATACGTCGCAACATCCACATTCTCTGCCTCCTCTTCAACACCCTTTTAATCCTTCTTCCCCTGATTACCTCCATTGCAAATTTAATTTTCGGGTTGTGGATAGTCGTTTGCGCACAGCCGGCAGCCTCGTTTTGGACATCCCACCGCATGCGTCACAGTCTTACTCCAAATCATTTAAAGTCTTGGCGGCAAGGCTTTGGAACTCACTTCCAGATGATGTAAGAATGGCACCTTCACTTGATTCATTTAAAACTAGATTATCGAAGTCTTCTCTGGTTCCGTCATGCTTGGACTGAATAAAGTACTTATCTTTAATATTTATTAAATATATACCTATGTATGTAAGATATATACTTTATGTATAGTTTGTTTATGTGTATTGCTATAGGTATTTATGTAAGTATATTCGTATATATTTATGTGTGTAGATAAGTAATTTATATGTACCGGCTTCTACCTTATATATAATAGAGTAAATATCCTCTCAATCTATCGCAGGTTGACTGGAAGAGATCCCTACATGGGATAAGTCCGCCTTTGTATATGTACTTGCTCTTTCGTATTATGTTGTGTTTTATACTTAAATTTTGGTACAATAAAGTTATTACAAACATATATAGATACATTCAAGATCCAGGACAACTTGAAAAAGGCCATTTTTCAACTTGACCTGGCTGGGGGTCGAACCCAGTACCTCCGGATTAGCAGTCTAGCGTATTAACCATTACGCCACGGAGGTCATCAAGTGGAAACACCATGAAAAGGCAAAGGCCTTTACATGGTGTTTTCACTTAGCCCGGTCTTGACCCAACAATGGGTGAATAAAGACTGAAAAAGAAGAAAAAGAAGAGATGATTCACCTTACCTCTACACTCCTTATTACAAAGTCAGAATCTAAAGCCCAGGATAGAGTTTCGCCGTCCTTTAGAAGACTTGTTTACACGGCCCGGTTGACACTATTGTATGGCAATCGTCAAGCTATATCAGATGACCTACGAAAGTTTGAGAAATCTTAAGTTGACCACTTCTTCCTGTTGCGAGTCGGAATTTCTGATATTATTATATGAGTGTAGACCCATGTTGACCACTTAAACACGAAAAATAAAGAAGCCAAGACTTTCATAGAAACTTTAGTACTTCAAATTAAATGCTAAAACTGGGTGTTATAATTACAAAGCAGAGGCCCACCAATTAATATTCGGTAGGGATCCTCCCCTTGAATAATTCAACATTTTCGTACGTTCGCACGAGGACTTGAATCCGAATAAAAAGGTAAAAAAAAAACTGAAGCGATTAAATTTTGAAACGTACGGCTTAGCGACGTCCTGGAATTCTGTGACGCCAATTATGAGTTAGGTATTAAAAAAAAGTAGAAAATTTATCTTTAAACTAGTGTAGCAGTGACATATATAATGTGTATATAATAGTGAAAAATAGTGACATTGAAAACAAAAAACACATGAGCAATGGGCCTTCCCCTTAATAGAGACAGTAAGAAAAGTGCGGATGGACACATTCTTATAAAATTAGTACTTTATAAATTACTTATTAGTCTGAGTTTAGGCTAGATAGACAGTAAACGTAGAGCGCCGTCAGCCTGTAAAACCACAGCAAAGGTGAGGAGACCCGAGGACGCAGTTGGTAATATATGAGTAAGTAAGACAAGACCAAACCATCCGAACTTTTCGGTACAGATCCAAGATTTCTTGAGTTCAAAATTACGACTTAGAACCCAAGTATCTGTATCATCTACATCGATTTTTTTAAATTATTGCTTCCGTCGTATGAAAAATTCCTACTATACACTTCGATTTCTATTTTGCTAACGCTGTAAAAGCTGTTACAATTGAATCCAGCAAACGAAATAGAAATTGTTAAACACAATTCCCTAGAATTTGACAACTAAAAACGGAACGCCAAAAACTTTTCAGCATTTATTGCACAGTAGAATGTTATTACAGCAGAGCTCCGAGCAGCACTTCAAAGCACGAATTCGGAAAATAAAAGGAAAAATGAAAAATTACCTAACACTTGAAAAGTAAACTAACGTAAATGCAAGCTGAAAATTTCCGTTGCGGCGTCTCACAGAAACCTTACTCTTTCCATTTACAGTTATGGTCTAAGTTAAGAGTAATTAGCGTTGTGCTACAGGCGCTATCATTCATAAGGCGCGGGGCAGCCGCGAGGCGTCCCGCACGTTACTCACGCTTGCAACTGACGGGGTAGCGGGAAGCGCGGAATGAGCAATCGCACCGGGCGGACTGCGGTGTTTCAAAAAGAAGGGATTCATCCGAAAGGGATTAAAAAATAAATATGCGGATGACCTAGGAAATATAAGGAGGAATATTACAAGATATGTTCCGTTAATAAAAGATCGGAATTATGAATATGAAATGATTTGAAAGGTTTCATTATGTGCTGTGTTTGTCATGTATTTCTATCGGGCAAAGTTTATTTTATCATGTATTATATACGTGAAAGACCTAGACAAAGGTTTGAACCATGTTATGTTTTTTTTATTTTAATTTTTACACTGTTATTAATACTTCTACTTAAGAGCGCTAAAAGTAATATTAAATAAAGAAACTCCACCGACAAGTGTCGCTCCTTAATTTTGATGATGAAGTAATATTAGGATTTCGTGAACATGTATGAAACAAAAACAAACACGGCGGACAAAAAAAATAGGAAAAAAGACTATTTACATGTATCCTTATCTAAAAGGCATGATTTATGTAAGTATGTGTATATACATATTACCATAGAGTAATAATAAATAGACAATAATAACAATCGCTACATTTTCCAACTTGTCCCACACCCTAATCTCAAGTGGGCCCACTCGCGGCGCCGTCAAGAGCGAATGCAAAAAACGTCACCAGTGCCCTTAAAATGTGGTAATTAAGAGTTATTTTCACTCAGCAAATCACAAGACCTAAACATTGCTATGCGACGGTGGCTGCCTATTTCCTTGGCTTTGAAACCCGCAGAATAAAATTGAAATGCAGATTTTAAAATTTCGTGAGATTGCTCGGGTTGTTTTCATTTTTCGGTTTTTCTAATGTGTTCTTAAGATTACATGATAATATGATCTGTGAGCCCAGATAAATGTAACAAAACTGAGTTAATTATAAAAAGGAATTATTTTAAAAGAGGTGCCTACATTTCCCTAAGTCCTCTAGTGTCTAAAGCTAAAACACTGTGCCGAAGTTGCGTGGCTGATCTTCGTAAAAATGCTTAACTTCGGCATAACTAGTGTATTACAAGCGTAGATGCAAGTAATTCATATAACGTTGCAGGCATTATTTTGCTAAGATTTGGTCGCGAAATTTCGGCGTAAATAGTATGTTCTGATACAATAATCAGTGGTAAGAGCGCCATCCTTAAAAATATTTTACGAGTATGAAAACAACAAGCAGGCGACTTGACACTATTTTTTCTTTAAACCCACTGTGTATTTTAGCGTGGCCTTTTGGTTCGGACACCTTTTATCACTCTTACTTTTTTATTTAAAACTTTATGAAGCCAAAAGCTAGATTAGGTAGGTAGATAAACTTAAGCTAAAGCATTAATTTCCTGTCAATTTTTAGGAAAAGTATATAGGTAGTTAACAAAGACGCCTAAATAACCGACAAAAGATAAAATATCTAGGTATAATAAATGTTCTGAAAATTGATCAGCAGCTTCCGTATCCGCGAGATAATGAAACTTACATTTCTTAGCACACACTCGGGAATTGTCCTTGTATGGCTGCCATTATGAAAAGTTGAAAATAGTAAGAAAAATAAACCGGCCAAGTGCGAGTTAAACTCGCGTGGAGAGGTTTCCGTACAATTGATTGAATTCTTATAGGTTTTCCTGTAACCTGTAATCTACAAGCAATTAACTATATTTTGTATTTTTTCAAAATTTTAGGTTCAGTAGTTTCGGAGATCAGGGGGGGGGGGGGGGGAATGGACAATTCTTCTTTCATGGATAAAATTAAAACTATTCATTTTACATTTTACAATAATAAAAAATATAATTTTTTTATTATTGTAAAATGTTTTACAATTTGTTATTAATAATATATATTTGAGATCCTCATGTGATGATTTTTAAATTGAGCAATTTTAGTTATATAATTATACATAAATAATTAGGTAATTATTAAAAACATAAATAATAAATCTCTCTCTCTTATCTCAGCATATAAATAATAAATGTAACTAGATTAAAATTTTAATTGATACTAAATAATTTAATTGTATTGGCAACACAGACCGCGCGTGATTGGTGGTTCGACGATCACCCGTTACGCGCGGCTGTCATTGATTTTACTTTGTCAAGTTTGTATCGGCAGACAGGGAGTCGAGCGACGACGGTTGAACTAAGAGGTTGTCTGCAACTAAATTGTAATTTTAGTGTAATTCAGTTGTACTAATATTTGAATTAACGATCTAACATACTGGAATTTGTTATTAGTTAGCTATTTAACGAATTAAAGTTATTAGTAATCTTATATGAGTTTGGAATTATCAAAACTCAGAAGTGGTACGTGATCTTCAGCCCATAAGGTAAGAAATTAATGAATATATTTTTATTAGAACACAGAACATTTCAATTTATGTTTTTTTTTACCATACCTTGTGTGAAAATAGTATTACAAAAAAAATGGCAGTGTGTAAGTGATGACAGTAGCTTAATTGTAGCAATGCACCAAATGTGCGTGTGATTTTTCAAGTGCGGATATAGTTTGAGTCGTGAATAAATAAAGCCACTCCTCACTATTGTTGGTACGCTATAATGTCCCTAGTTAAAGTAATAAGTTACTTAAAGGTATATAAAAGTGAAAAGGTTATCACAATACGGGCAGTTGTTATTAGTGGATTTATGTATGTTAGACCCTGTGTGCCTTAATGGAGCTATGTATGTTCCATAACTGGATCGAGACCATGTGTGCCTCGACAGATTTATGTAAGACAGACCTTGGTCTAGGCCATGTGTGCCTTAATGGAGCTATGTATGTTCCATAACTGGATCGAGACCATGTGTGCCTCGATAGATCTATGTAGGTCAGACCTTGGTCTGGGCCATGTGTGCCTTAATGGAGCTATGTATGTTCCATAACTGGATCGAGACCATGTGTGCCTCGATAGATCTATGTAGGTCAGACCTTGGTTCTGGGCCATGTGTGCCTTAATGGAGCTATGTATGTTCCATAACTGGATCGAGACCATGTGTGCCTCGATAGATCTATGTATGTCAGACCTTGGTATGGGCCATGTGTGCCTTAATGGAGCTATGTATGTTCCATAACTGGATCGAGAGCATGTGTGCCTCGATAGATCCATGTATGTCAGACCTTGTTCTAGGCCATGTGTGCCTTAATAGAGGCCATGTGTGCCTATGTATGTTCAATATCTGGATTGAGACCATGTGTGCCTCGATAGATTCGCGCACACCAAGTGACATAATACAAATACCATCAAAGTTAGAACTACATAAGTCTGGACCTTACCCTATGTCTGTTAAATTATATAAAAAAAAAATTGGCCAAGAACATAAAATACAAAAAAAAAAATTAAAAAATCTTTTTAAAATTATTAAAAAACCATCTGATTAAAAAAATCATATTATTCAGTCGCCGAATACCTACAAGATAAAAAAATAAAAAAATGTCTGCCTCCCTCTCGTACCATAGCAATGCCTGACAACGTGCATGTGATGTTTCACTAAATATGTAACTATATTTTGTATTGAATTAATCATGTGCAATGCAATGTAATTATTAAATAAATAAATAAATTTATGTACGTTAGACCTTGATCTAGGCCATGTGTGCTTTGATAGAGCTATGTGTATTCTATGAATAGGTCGAGACCATATGTGCCTCGATGGATTTATGTACGTCGGACCTTTATCTAGGCCATGTGTGCCTTTATGGAGCTATATGTATTTTACGAATAGGTCGAGACCATGGTGCCTCGATGGATTTATGTATGTTCCAGACCTTGATCTGGGCCATGCGTGCCATGATGGAGCTATGTATGTTGCATTAGTAGATCGAAACCATGTGTGCTTAGAGGGATATATGTATGTCCGAAAACTTGTTCAAGGCCATGTGTGTTTTGATGGAGCTATGTATGTTCCACGAGTAGTTATATATCAGTTCTGGGACGTCTCCTAATTTGCCTATTATATTTTATTTTACAATACGCTATTTTGCAACAAGTCAAATTTTTTTTTTTTTTTTTTATTTTTTTTTTTAATTTTTTTTAAGTGCCAAAAGTGCTTTAGGGTAGGCCATGATTCAGCTGTGTGTAAACTTTTACCACTGACTCCTCGTCAGACAAATGATAACAAGACCAGTCTTGACGGCCGGAAGACCTTGACCATATCCACTAGAAGCATAATTCTAACGAAAAATCATGATCTGCTTTCCTTCATAGATTTTGGTAGCGAATGTATATTAATGCGTGAGTCTGATGCCACGAAATTTAATTTAGTAAAAGAATTTAGAAATTTGCCCACAATAAAAGACTGGAAATTCTCCCGTAACGCCAATTTATATACGCCAAGATTTTCGTTAATTTAATGCTTGATGATGTTGAAGCATACAGTGAGGTCCTTGTAGGCAAAGATGATTTTTTAAACACATAATTTCTTATTGGGCAAAAATTATACGGAACTACCATTTGTGACTGTTCTAAAAGACTAATAAACTTCCCCCAAGAGCCCTGCTGTCAGTAATTTTGGTTCTTACGACGAGGCCTTGAAACTAAAAACTGTAGACTGTACTAAAAATATTAGTAATAGGTTTAGTTGAGGTTTCCACTAAGGATCTTACGTATTATAGCGATGTTCACATGGAAGGCTATAGCTGTGCTGAACCAGGTAGGGAATACCAGATGGTATTTTCAGATTGTATGAATAAAGATCCGTCTAGGCGCTTATTGCATTGATCAAGGCAAAGGTTACAAAGTTATTACCAACTTGACACCCGAAGAACTAAAAACTAAAACTTGGCCGAAATAATTTTTATAGACTGAGCTACACCTTTGTTGGCAGAAGTAACCCATAATGTTAACTGTATCAGTAGACTTATCCGTAATGGAACCCCTAAATAAAATTATATACAAGTTGGTAGTAACGTTAGTGACGAGGACAAAGATAAACTTTATAATTTATTAGTCATACCGCGATTGTTTTGAGCTGAACCTTAACGAAATAGGGTTTGCAAAGATGTTAAAATGACGATTGACCTGCTTGATAATAAACCAATAGTGCATAGACCTTATCGACTTTCTTGCTCAGAAAGAGAGCAAGTACACGTCATAATCGTAGGACTCTTGCAAAATAATATAATTGAAAAGTCCAATTCCGAATTTGAAGGCCCCATTTTGATGATAAGAAAGAAGATGTCTATGTGTTGATAATAGGGCACTTAGGTGACAACTTGAGACAAGGCGATGAAGAAGATTCAGGCTCAGTACTGTAGGGTTACTCCAAGAGTGGTACGCAAGACGTTCATAACTGCGAATCCGCGTTTTAGTGTCATGCAACATTGAGCGTTAATACATAATTATAAAGTCTAATTTGGTTTGACATAGAAATAGGACGTCACAATCGGACGACTATCGTATTATTTTATGGAGTGACCCCCTGGTTCTCTAAGCTACGTTAATTTGTGAAGACGTATGTGAGAACATATATTTAATGTGTTCATATAATTAAAGAAAGTCATTCAAAACTGTTGTTGCGGCTGATAAAGTAAGGCCGTGGATAAATACTGGTCCTAATTCTGACAAGTCTACTTATGATTTTATAGAATCATCTTATTTTGACAGTGATGATAATCTTCCCTTGTCTGAGCTTCAACAGCAGGTTTGAGTGACTACAGACTAATGCAATTTGACCAAATGTGATGATTTGTAATAGTAAGGGTCACTTTACGTATTTATTTTACTATGTTTTTTTTAGTATACTTAAATGTTATGCATTGAAGTAGATCTAGTTTATATTGAAGAACTAAAATAATAATCTTGACTGTAAGAAATTGTGCACCAGGAGTTGCACCTTTACGGATGGCCGAATGTGATGATTTTTAAATTGAGCAATTTTAGTTATATAATTATACATAAATAATTAGGTAATTATTAAAAACATAAATAATAAATCTCTCTCTCTTATCTCAGCATATAAATAATAAATGTAACTAGATTAAAATTTTAATTGATACTAAATAATTTAATTGTATTGGCAACACAGACCGCGCGTGATTGGTGGTTCGACGATCACCCGTTACGCGCGGCTGTCATTGATTTTACTTTGTCAAGTTTGTATCGGCAGACAGGGAGTCGAGCGACGACGGTTGAACTAAGAGGTTGTCTGCAACTAAATTGTAATTTTAGTGTAATTCAGTTGTACTAATATTTGAATTAACGATCTAACATACTGGAATTTGTTATTAGTTAGCTATTTAACGAATTAAAGTTATTAGTAATCTTATATGAGTTTGGAATTATCAAACTCATAACGAGCCCTTTCATTTGATATATGACACAGTAAGGTTTGCAAAACTTTTTTTTTAATTTCCTAATTTGTCCCCCGAAAATAACCCTTATTTAAAAAAAAAATATTTACTTTGCACATGTGTATTTGGGTTATGACCTAAATACACATGTGCAAAGTAAATAAATATTTTTTTAAAATAAGGGTAAGCCTATGGGCTTACACCATCATACCAAATTTCATCTGATTCGGTCTAGTAGATTCGGAGCACATTGGCTGTGACAGACGGATGGACAGACAGACGCACGAGTGATCCTATAAGGGTTCCGTTTTTCAATTTTTTGTACGGAACCCTAAAACAGAATTGACTTATCGAGATTCAAACCTTGAACTTTCGGGGTCACAGTCTATTGCTATTTCAAATGAACTACAACTTAGCTGAAAGTGAAGGCAAAAATTACCATTCACTTTTAATATTTCTTCAATCAGCATTTCATGTAACGTAACGTACGCGACTTGTGGAATACCGCGGAGCGCCCGCAATCTGCAAGAAAGAACTTCCAAAAAAAAAATAGTTTACTGCATCTACAAATAAAAACTGAATTGCATTTTGCATTGTCAAACCTATGCTGTAAAAATGCGCCTAAACTCACCTCGAGCCACATAACCGGCGGCACATTACCTTATTTCCATTGGGAAATCAAGCGAACCCGCCGTAGGGTTAAGCTCGCTCCAGTCCCCACTTGTCACTACTGTTTTAGGTTATTATATCCCATATCTCTGGTTTTAGGGGCGCTAAATTGACGCAAATTTGACATGTCTGTGATTTTTACCTTCATTGTTTTTAGGATGCTTTATGATATACCTACTCTTGCTGAATTTGTTTAACTTGTCGCACAGAATTGATATAACTAAGTATAATTAACTCATTGGTAAGTTGTAAAGATTGTGATTTTGAGTGTGTTACGGTATTTGACATATTTTGAAAAATCATTTAAAATAATTATTTATTACCTAATAAGCACAATTTTCGGGATATCTATTGTATTATCAATAAAAAGCAATGTTGAAGATTAAATTTCCACAACTGCGCCAATACGCTAATTTCTGTCATGGCGGCGGTTATTTGTCAGATGACGTCACACATAAGTGATACAGATAATACAAAAAGTCCGTCAAAATACCACGTTTACTAATGTGTGACGTCATCGGAAAAGACGCCATTCACAGGGCGTTTTTGGCATAGATAAAAAAAAAATAATATTATTCGTAAATTTCGCATAAACCATGTATTATTTATATAATAATTAAGTGAAATATGTTTCTATACGCCCTTATCTGATAGGGTAACAACAAATTATGGTTTATTTTAAATGTTGTCCAACACCCTATTCTAATATACTTTATAAAAACCGGTCAAGAGCGAGTCGGACTCATACATGAAGGGTTTGTACCCCCGTACAATGTTTTAAAACGCTCAAAAAAACACGTTTTTTGTATAATGACCTCCCTCAATTTTTTACATTATTTTATATTTATAGTATTTTTGTTACAGCAACCAGAGTAATACATAATCAGTGAAAATTTCAAGTGTTCTATTATGGTCCAAGAGATAGTTACAACCCTGTGACAGACGGACAGACAGCGGAGTCTTAGTAATTGGGTTCCGTTGGCACCCTTTAGATACAGAACCCTAAAAACATACAAAAACGAAATGCAAATACCAACAAGAATAGCATAAAATCACGCAACAAGATAATTTCCAATCTCATCGGCCATTCTCCTTTATCAGACGGAACTATAAACAGAATATTAGGCAATAACCTTTAGAATTTGAGTGATACAAATAAAATAACACGCGATAAAACACGTAAAAATGATATACACGCTGCCTTCTATACTTGTATCTGCATGGGGCGTCACTTGAGTAAAGAATATTTTACACTATATTTTGCTTTTATGCTAGTACTTACTTACTATCTGAGTCAAGAGCTAATCTAATCTTGCCTAAAGGCAAGATTAGCAACTCCTGTGTGGTTTTAGGTCACCATCTCTGAAATTATTAAAGCCGGACTTGGCGCTGAATCAGGCCGGACACTTAACTCTAAAAGCCGGAATGGATACAGTGGTGGAGCAAGATTAATGTTTAATGAGTTCAAAGATCTGGCGATGCCTTAAAAAAAAAGAGCTTAGCCAAAAGCGTAACAAAAGCCGGACAAGCCGGACACAAATATTTGGCCGAACGCGACCCGAATAAACCAAACATGTCCAGCTAAAGCCGGACAAATGGCAACCCTAGGTGTGGTTCACCCTTGGATTGTTGACCATAAGTGACATTCGATATCGTCATGAGGTCTTCCATGCTTTAGAAGACACGTTAAGCCATATGTCAAATGTAAGTGTAAAATCTGAAACATCAATCTTGACTCAAAAAATAAGTTTTTGAGAAAAAAACAAACATTTAATCGTATACAAGTTTTTATTGAGTCTTAGTACTTATCTTTAAAAATTACTTCCCTAGAAAAATGCAATGAGCCCAAACTCGATGGGGTTACGTCATTTTATTCATTACAAGGGTCCTATAGCCACCTTCCGGCTCTATCATCAGATCAGCTTCTTGTTATAATAGCATTGCATGGTCAACTGATTTACATTAGCATACACAATTTAATCTCCATCGGAAACCGGGAAGTGGCTCAAATTTATCTTGCAAGATTTGACCCAAACAACTAAACAACAAATAGGGCAAGCTAAATATAAGCTTGTAAAAAAAGCAGCCAAGTGCGAGTCGGACTCGCCCATGAAGGGTTCCGTAGCAGATTGCGGTTTACGATTTGACGTATTAAAAAAAAACTACTTACTACGAGTAGATCTCGTTCAAACCAATTTTCGGTGGATATTTGCATGATAATGTACATCATTATATTTTTTTTAGTTCTATCATTCTCTTATTTTAGAAGTTACAGGGGGACGACGACGACACATTTTACCACTTTGGAAGTGTTTCTCGTGCAAACCATTCGGTTTAGAAAAAAATGATTTAACAAACCTCAATATCATTTTTGAAGAATTATCCATAGACACGTATGGATTTGATATAAAAAAAAATTAGTTTTAGTTCTAAGTATGGGGAACCCCCAAAATTTATTGGTTTTTTTTCTAGTTTTGTGTGAAAATCTTAATGCGGTTCACAGTATATATCTACTTACCAAGTTTTAACAGTATAGTTCTTATAGTTTCGGAAAAAAGCGGCTGTGACATACGGATGGACAGACAAACAGACATGACAAATCCAAAAGGGTTCCATTTTTTGCCAGTTGGCTACGGAACCCTAAGAAGGGAACGGGTAAATGTTAGTAATATGATAGGTGGCTCCTATGATTTGAGGTTTTTTGTACCAGCGTTTATTTTTATTTTGAAAATAAAACTTGTCGGTAAAATTGTGGAAAACTTTTCACTTGATTTTCCCGACTTGAAGTACGAGTATTAAATTTCTCCCTTTACATGCACAGGCAAGTGTGAAGTATCCCTAACACTGTTATTGAAAAGTTATGGCATTCGGTCAGGTGGGTTTATGATGTCCCGATAACATCTTTATTAGGTCAGCAGTTATATTCGAAATGCTAAGCTATTGTTGTTGATTTTCTATGAAGTTATTGCCAATATAGATAAAGAAATTCTCAAATTAAATAACTGAAAATGAGTAGGCCAGTTTTTTGTTAACCTATTTTGTCCCATTGTTGGGCAAAGGTTACATACATAAGTCATACATACTATCACGTCTCTATCCCTAATGGGGCAGACAAAGCATTCTGAGTCTTGCGGCTCTAAGCAGACAGAGCTCAGGGCCGCAAAACTAAAAAAGCCACTTTTAGCATGATGGTGGGTGGAAAAAGGAATCAAAATAGTGATGGGTTGTTAGCCGCATCGTCTAATAATGTAATTTGCAGTTTTGTCCATTCCCTCGATCGGCATTCTAAGTTTTTTAACCAGCATGGTTTGGGAAAAAAGATAAAACTTGGAAGGGCAAAGCTTGTAGTGGTTTTAACTTTTTAAGAGTACAAATATTACTTGATAAATAATCTCATTCATTCTCGATAGAGTTTTATATACTGGGTGGCGCAAAAGTACTGGCACTAAAGAAAATACTTTTATTTTTTTTATATGACATTTTCTGTCATTCTGTTGTTGAAAATTGTGTAGTGAACAAATGTAAAATACACTGAAAATAAACATGGACCGTTTTACTCCCCAAGAACGTGGAATAATTGTGTGGGACTTAGTGAGGGACGCTTTTCCAGGCCGAGTTATCTCTCGTTTTGGCGATTTGCCTTGGCCTGCAAGATCACCCGATCTGACCAGTCCAGACTTCTTTCTTTGGGGTTTTTTGAAATCTCGGGTGTATGTGAACAAGCCACAGACTCTCGCAGCTCTAAAAGAAAACATTCGTCAAGAAATAACGAACATATCGCAGGAAGTGTTACGGCAAGTTATGCAAAATGTCATAAATAGGGCTCAAATGTGTATCAACTCTGGAGGTCACCATTTAAAAGACATCATCTTTAAATCCTAATGGTACGAAATTTAATGGCACAAATATACATTTAAAAAAACCTAAATCTAGTTTTCTAATTTAGAAAAAATGTTATAGCTGAACCAAATAGGGTCTTTACTTTTGCGCCACCCAGTATAAGCATTCAAGATGAAAAAAGACACCATAAACGTATTCAGGTATAACTAGGGTAAGTTGTAAATCAGCCTGAAATTGCATTTTACAGCCTAAAACAAACAAAGTCAAAATTCTGTTAGTCATACATTATAAATGTATAAGACTCGTATACTATTATGAAGAGGAGCTTAGTGGGCCAGTGACAGTACGCGCATGACACCGGGCATGGTTCGCACTTGGATGCGTGACCACAATGCATAAAAATTTCTTTAACTTATTCATAAGGCATGTGAAACCGGTTGGTCCTGGCTGCAGTCGTCAAGCTTTGTCAGATGCTTTTAAGCAGCCTGAAAACTAACACCAGTGTTGGCAATTTACGCACAAATAACATTTCAGGTACTAATTTTTTATTAAATTTTTCATACTTCAAGTCAAACGAAAATAAGGTTTTTATTCAAAGTATCATATTTCAATAAACTGTAACTATTTTGTTCCATTCAGCAGCCTTTGGAGCCACTGTGCATCCCCCGGGAACAAGAACGTATGGCTGCAGTTGTGTGCATAATTCACTTTATTGCAGCGGTGTAGCTCTTTCGGGAAGCGGGGCTTATTGGAGGTTTGCGCATTATAGCATAATGAGATTTTATAGCATTTGGGAACTGTTTTGAGGAACCATGCTTGTTTTTAGAATTCACCTGAACGACCAAGCTTTGCTCGAAGAAAAACATGAAGAAAACGAAGTTCTATAAAAATTTACATTAGCCAAGTAAATCGACTTTTTGGCCCCAAAACCCTGTAAACCCGCTCATTAGCTAGGTGAATAGAGTAAACAATGAGAAGGTACTAGAAAGAGTAAAAGAGAGAAGAAACATTAAAAACTATTGAAAATGGAAGATGATTGGACATAGAAGATATGATAATCTCTTCGGAAAAAGAGTAGAAGGAAAAATGAAAAAGGATATTTTTTTTCTAACAAGTTAAAGAAAAGTTAGTACTAAGGAGGACATAAAGAAAATATGTTTTGGATAAAAGTACTTATTGTTAGGAGACTAGCGCCATCTGCGTGAGATCTCCACAAACACGGGCAAGATTATCGATTTAGCGATATTCCGGCTGTGGAGCGCGGATTGTCTTTGCCCAGTCGCGAGCGACGCCATTAATGACAGGTTCGCGGTCACGTCGCGAGGAAGGCCATGCCGGTATTTTGTACTGGTTATATGGCGAATATTTCGTGAAGAATTGTCGCTAATTGTTGTTTGTTTGTGTGTGCCCAATTTGTTTCAAACGGCGTATAGCCGGGAATAATTCGTAATACGGATAAGAACAGTGATTTGTGTCAAATGTAAAACGCGTGACATGGCGTCATTATAAATTGTTGGTTTTTACCTATTTCCCGTGTGGAATGGAAGTATTTGTAAATTGACTATAAAAGGAACTGATTTTGGTGGCGTGGATGCCCATAAATGTATAAACAGTGGTAAATGTTTGAATCGGAGCGAAGGACATTCCATGTTACGTTCCGCTGTTAGGTTATGTGAATAATATTGAACTGTCAAAAGAAATTTGTGATGCTGTGGTTAAGTGGTGTTATGGATGCGACGTGTTCGTTTGGGGTGACATACATGAGCTCATGGGTGGGTTCGCTTAGGGACCCCATTTTCTTCACCACTGACTTGGGACCCATGGTGGGACCTAAGGCCGTCGCCAGCCCTGAGGAGGACTTCGGACTCGACGCGAAGGCCAGGCGAGGCTGCCTGAAGACGGCATGGATGCGGTAAGTTTTATATTTAATTGTTTCCCATTTGTAATTAGTTTAATTACTTTTAATTAGATTTAAGTTCAATTTATAATTAGGTTAGGAGGTTCCCTGGACCTTATCTAGGGTGGTAGCAGACTGCGTAGGTTTGTTTGTGTGTTTGTTTGTTGCCGGTGGGATTGCCGGACTCGTACCAAGAGAGAGCGTAGTTAGTAACATTTCTTGGTAGCAGAACGTAATCTTAGCTATCTGTGCCAACAAAATACAAACTTATTTTTCCAGTCCTTTTCATATACTTAATATGAACTTGACTGTATGCATATTATGCATGCAGTCGAGTTCATATTAAGTACATATATATTGCATAAGTTTGTCGTTTAGTGATTTGACACATTGAAATAACAAAGACTTCTTATCTTCTTCTGACATGTCGTTTTAAAATAAAAGCTACACTACGTAGGGACATACAGTCTGATTTTGTATAGAGTAAGGGGACTCCTAAATGTATCCTACATCCCTAATTGAAGTCCACCGGGTGAAGATAGGTCAAACAAATAAGTTTTCGTACATAAAATGGAAGTATCTCTCGTCAGCCGTCTCGATCCTCTGGCTCTACGTAGGGATGTTGCATCCTTGTGCATTTTTTATCGCATTTATCATGGGGAATGTTCTGAAGAATTGTTCGACCTAATACCTGCTGCAAAATTTCACCACTACACTACCCGCCTGAAATTAAAATACCATCCACACCACCTGGATAGTTGGCAATCAACCACCGTACGTTTTAAAAGGAACTTCCTGCCACGAACGACCGAACTGTGGAATCAACTTCCTGCAGCGGTGTTCCCGAACCGATACGACATTGAAACCTACAAAAAACGAGTCTATATCTTCCTGAAAGGCCGGTAACGCTCTTGTTACACCCCTGGTGTTGCAGTTGTCCATGGACAGTGGTGATCACTTACCATCAGGTGACCCGCTTGTTCGTTTGCCGCCCTATAACATAAAAAAAAAAAAAAAAGTAATAAATTATTTTTTAAATTTATTAACGAAACGAGTATCATTTAATCTAGTCTCACGGTAATCCTGTCCCACTCTGCACAAAGTAGAGAGACTATACAAATAACGCTTCATAAAATATAAAACGGAAATTCGAAAATATATCATTATTCAATACATACATACATACTATCACGCCTGTTTCCCACAGAGGTAGGCAGATATTATTCAATATAGATACATAAGCAAAAGGAATAAGTAGGTATATTCATAGTTTTCTTAAAAATATAATATAAAAAAAAAACAGTAAATTGTGAGGAAAACTCATGAGAAGAGGCTTTCATAGGAACGAAGAAGGTCTTAGCTTCCTCCAAAATTCCTTCGTGTATCTGAAATCCAGTTGTCCGGCTGTTCTCGCCTACAGGTCGCATTCTGAAGGCCGTACCTAAATTTTCCGGGGTCCAGTGCTGCCCCCATTTAAAATAAATCATTTCAAAGAAAACGGAGACATTATTTAAAATTTTGCTACTACCAAGTCCTAGATAACCCTTCAAAGTATTTTATGAACTACTGTTTACAGTTTAAAGTGAGAACGTTAAGCTTTACTACGCACATTTGCGAAAAACGGTCACTTCTGGCTAATGTGCTTAGTAAAGCTTAACGATCTCATAATAGACGGAAATGTGTGGGTTGAAAACTGAAAAAAAACAAATTTAGGCCATTTCAAAAATGTTCAAAAATGTTATAATATTTTTATTACCCTTATGAAACGCATATTTTTATCGGAACATTTTTTTATCCGATAAACTTCATGTGATTAGGGATGTGATTCAAACAAACAATTAGTGATGCAAGGTCATCAGCTCACAAAGCCACTAGTTTACGTTTAGTCCCAACTCTCATCTCGTTCGTAGCCAGATTTGGTAGCTAGCTTTATAGGTACAAAACAATTTTCTGTATTTTTTCAAAATTTTAGAGTTTGTCAAAGGACTGATAAATTTTCGTCTATTTTGTTGAAAAGTTTTTCCTTAAATTAAAAAAAAAAACTAAATTCGATAGCAAGTTCTTTCCTTTGATTTGTTCTTGAAGCGTGATAGTGAGCAAGAAGGTGCAAAATAAATCAAAATAGTGATGGGTTGCTAGCCGCATCACCTATTTACTTACATGATATGCATTTTCGCCCAATCCCTCAATCGGATTTTACGATGTGCACGGGAAGAGAAGCAGCTGATCTAGCATGAAAGCTAGAAAAAACCCGTAAAATCAATATTTTTCTTAACCTCACTTCTGTATCTTTTATAGTGTGTCACCTAGACGCTAGGATTTTTAAATATACGGACAGAAAGCAGAGGATTACGCTTTAATACACATCCTCGAGGTAGAGTAATCTGCATGATGGAAATTTAAGTCGTAAAGTTTCGGGCGAAATAGTACGTTCCTACTGTTAGCTTAAATATTAATATTTAAATCTATTTTTTGAAGTGGAGAATTAGTAAGTTTAGTTACCAGGTTATCTTCCTAAATGTGGTGTGTCCTTATACGAGTAGAACGAGCGAATTAAGTTGTCTGAATCTACTTGTTTGTTCGTATGTTCGAAGATAGACTACCTATTTTTAACCGACTTCAAAAAAAGGAGGAGGTTATTAATTCGGCTGTATGTTATTTTTATTGTTTTTGTTTTAATTATTATTATTATTTATGTTTGTTTGTTACGCGATATCTTTGCCAATTGTGAACCGATTTTGATTTTTTTTTTTATTTCAAAGCCTTTACTACCAAGTTGGTCCCATTTTAATTTGGTGAAGATTTGATGAAGAACTTTGGAGATATGGAAGACACTCCTAAAAAAAATTGAAGTCGATTGTTTTTTAGGATTCCGTAGTCCACAAGGAACCCTTATAGTTTCGTCATGTCCGTCCGTCCGTCCGTCTGTCTGTCTGTCCGTCCTGGCTCGTAATCCGCCGCTACTGCACCGATTGTCACGAAAATTGGTGGAGAGATACATATTGAAGTTCCGAAAGTTGGTTTTTAAAATTATGAATAATTTTTTTTTTCAGCCCCCTTCCCATACAACGAAAAGTGAATTTAAAAAATTTAATTGGACTAACCCCAACATTTGGGGTATCGTTGAAAAGGTCTTTTAAAATGCAACAAAAACTGCTTTGAAACTATGTAGATCAATCCCCCAGTCTTGAGATAATCTAATACAAAGTTAAAATTTGAGGTGTCCCCCCACCGTAACTTTTGAAATATTACTAAAATAATTCTGAAAAAAATTTGGTATGTACTTTCAATTAAAACTATAGCGGTCTCGGTATCATAGATAGTTATTTTTTAATACGTCATAAATCGTAAACCGCAGTTTACCTTTAGACCTTTTATATTAAGTTACTTGCTGCTACGGAACCCTTCATCGGCGAGTCCGACTCGAACTTGGCCGTTGTTTTTTGTTAAAAATTTAACTATTTGAACTAAACTTAATGAAAGTTAATCACAGCCAAACTTAAAATTTTGGAAATCCCTGGGAGAGGCCTATGTCCAGCAGTGGACGTTATGCTACTGAAATGATCATGATGAAACTTAAAATTTTACTGTATGAAGAACTTGAAAGATCGATCTCGGGATGACATAAGGGCTGCAAATAGGTCTCAAGTCCACAGTTCGCAGCGGAATTTTTCTGATTTAATTAAGTACTGTAATGAAGAGTCAATTCCACCTAGAAATGCGTAAGAGTTGGCCTTATCGCGTAGCAAATTCTACCAAACAACCTTGCTTTTAAGCAATTATGGACTTGACTTACTCCAAAAACTGAGATAACTTAAAAAATACGGTTAGCACAATAATAACACTTGTAACATACACACGCCGTACTAACAGGTTCTGCCTCGACTTTGTTACATTATTCGAAAAGTTGGGTACAATAGCGCGTTATAAATTTTCTATTGGCAGCGCACAGAATGATTGCAAATAGGCAATAAATAGCTGCGACACTTTTGTACTGAACATAGAGTGGGGTATAAATACGGGATGATATTACGCACAATACCGACGCTGTTTTAGATTAAGTACTTGTCATTATAATAATTTTGACCGCAATATGTCTACTGCTGAACATGGTCCATCAAACATTTTTAAAATGAAAGCGGTCTACCGTATCGTGCAATCATGCTCCAGCTGTCTGACCACCAAGTATAACTTGGGGCGATATTGCGGGTAAAGAAGTTAATTATTAGGGTCGAACTACACGCAGCGTATGATGCAAGATGCATCTTGCGTCGTTCACAGAATATCTACCTGCGTATCTTGCGCGTGGCTGTAGAAATTCTATGAAACGCAATATATGCGTATTTATAATATAATAAATGTATAGGCATATAAATTACATACTTATATTTGCAGACAAGTTCATTCTTTACCAAAGCGACTGGTATGTTTATGCTACAGTTCCACATTCGTAGTCATAATTAGTTGCAATCCCTACCAGCGGATGCTCGGAGCCTGCCTTCTATTGACTGTCATTTCTTACAAGAGTAAATCAGCGAACGTTGTGTCTGACTCAAAATTTTCCCGTATTTTTCGTAGAGTCGGTAGTTAGTTGCAATTCCCGCCACGGGCCGCTCGTAAAGCGTGTCGTGCGGCAGGTGGCGCCGTGGGGCACGATGTGTTTACACACATTATAAATGCGCTTCGGCAGTAATGCTGCACTAATAACTCCATATTAACGGCCGTCCACTTGCATTGTTTGCGTTTTGTATTCCAACGAATATGAAATTCATTTGTCTGACGTTGATTTGTGATGGAATTCAACTGCATTTGACAAAGTGAATCATTCAGAATTTTGCTACCATTATCTCGGTATATCGCGGCAACCCCTAACATAGCTCACGTTTAAACTTTAAAAATCTTATTTACTTGCCTAGCGGATGATACTTGAAGGTATGTTTGTAATTTTTTTCTATCGAGCCAAAAATGCTCAATTGTGTTTTGGATATTATGTGTGTCTGTAGAAAAGCCTTAATCCTATTTAAATTTTTTGAAAAATAAACTGTAGTAGTTTTATTACAGTATTTTTTTTAAAAAACACTCACAGTATTGTAAGCTGTGAACTCACAGCGCTTTAACAAATTTTCAACTTGGCTTTTGAAAGTACCGAGCTTATTCAGCATAGATACGAGTAGCATTACCTCACAAATTCAGACAGATCATAGTACACTAAGTACGAACTTCAGGTACAACAGGTACGGTGGGTCACTGATCAAATATAACATTAGGTCGTCCTTATGAACTTTATAACTTTGGAATTGGGTCCTTTTGGAATGAAGTTCCTTCTCGCGGTTGGGGGGTCGAGTCTAATTCAACAAGTGCTTTACGTGCGTTACGGAAAATGCTTGACATATTGTTTGACCCTTCCCAGGGTGACAGGGGTAATGATTGTTGTACCATCGTATAGAGGGTGTTTTAAAAACAAACCAGAAAAATCCAAAAGTCACCAAATCTTGATGTAGAAGGAGCACGGCCTGCAGGAACGGTTGGAGTTAGGGGCAATTTTCCAAAATGAAGGGGTTACATTATGACCAGCTTACTGCATTCTGTGAATGTGATTTCGTGAATTGCAACGGAAGTGTGTAACAGGAAGCTTTTAACTTTTTTTTTGTTCATAATCCAAGATGGCTGCCGATTTTCAACTAAAATTCGGAATCTAAGGCTTTTATTGGGTCGCAGAATTTAATTTTTTGGAAACCAAGATGCCATCTGAAAATTTCTTTTTGAATTTTATTTTGACAAACATCAATGGATTACATTTTATTTTGTAACAAGTATACCACGACACCCATAATCTTTAATTAAAGAGTTGAAAGCAACCAATTTGCAAGATGTTGGATATATGTATAGGAAAACCTGTAGGTATCAGAAAATAAAGGTTGATAGCCCTTCGCCAATTGCAGTTTTAAACGTTTAGGTATTTGAAAAAAAAAAAACCAGCCAAGTTTGTGTTGGGCCGCGCGCTGTGTAGGATTCCGTAGTTTCAAATGCTGACTTAGAGTTTATGAAACGTTTAAAAATGAGCCCATCTATGACGATGATTACCAAAAAAAAAAAAGATTTTATTTTGTCCTTTTGTTGGCGTGATTAAGATACATACCTACCCATGTCAAATTACAGCATTCTACTACTAATAGCACGTTAAAAAGGATATCAACATCATATCATACAGAGCAAGTTAAAAAATTCCTTTTTTTTGAATTATAAAATAAATTAATTAATTAAATTTATAGGGACAAATCACACTGATTAAGATAGCCCCAAAGTAAGTTTTAAACTACTATACTAACTCATCGATACTATATTTTATGATAAATACATATATAGATAAACACCCAAGACCCAGGACAATTTGAAAAAGGTCATTTTCCAACTTGCCATGGCTGGGGATCGAACCCAGAATTTCCGGATTAGCGGTCTAGCGTCTTAACCATTACGCCACGGAGGTCGTCAAAAAATAGTATTGTTAATTAGATAAGAATCCCATAAATTGAAAACTTACTTTGTCCATATCCTTGACCATTATCTGTACGGCAATGTTAAGCTTAACTCGTAACCGACTGTACCTACTAGTTCAAAAGTCACAAAAGCCGCACAGTGTAATTAGTCCACCGTTCGTAGTACGAGCCCGAAGCCGGACTACTGTGATCTTTGTTCTGTCTGTACCTACTCTAGTGCCGCGTACCTGGACGTACAGATACAGAGAAACTTTCACGTCTATATCCCTAACGGGGCAGACAGAGGGCCGTAAACCTCAAAGGCCATGTTTAGCGCATTGGTGATCTTGATGATAGATAAGGACAAATCGCACTGATTGAGCTAGCCCCAAACTAAGTTTAAACTTGTATTATGAGATAATAAACGATACTATATTTCATAGTAAAACATATACAGATAAAAACTCGCGATATAAATTGAGAATCAAAATATATGTTATCAAGGGTCACTCAAGTGAAAATTAGCTCCGGATGTGGTCGAAACATGTCGGGCAGTAGCTGATTTTTCACGTGAGTTGCCAGTGTATGTAACATATAATTATATCTGTGTCTCTCGTTAGCTTTAACCAAAGAATCAAAATAGTATAGGGTTGCTAGAAGTCCTTTTAATTTGAGAAGCAACTAAGTCTTTCATTAAAAAAAAACCGGTACTTTTTAGTGCTAATCCTCAAAATTCAAAATTCAAAATATCTTTATTATCATAGGATATTTATAATATCTCTTAATAATAGTCACTTTGTTTTGTTTTGCACAAATGTTGACGTCAAATCGTTACTTAAAGCTAAGTTTACGCCGCTTCCTAGGCGCAAGTGCAGAAGAAGCGGCAACAAACTGCACTGCACGTTTTCTCCAAAGACGTCAACTAACAAACTAAAAACTTAAAATTAGTTATATAGATGGACAGAGATTACATTGTTTATTATGTCATAATTAAATTGAATTTTAAGAATTACGAAATTTAAAATAATGTCAATTTGTAAATTTAGTATGTACCAATGTACCTAAATTATGACATGTCTAAGTATACAAACCTTTAAGAGGGACCCGCGCCAAGCTCAAGCCAGACCTTTTTGTCTTTAAGATAGTCATCGGTCCTATAATTGTATATCCTATAATAATCCTCAGACACTGGTTGCTGAATGCGTAGAAGTCAACAGGAATATACGCTGAACGTGAACTTGAATTTTTAGAAGTATTATCACAGCCGAGGTTGACTGCGTTAGTGGCCAATCATTACGTACGTTAGATGCCAGACTTTTCGAGCTACCTAAAGGGTAGCTCGAAAAGTCTGACACCAGTATTAGCTATTAACAAACTTGATAAGAGAGACTACGCATTACTGTACTCTGCAGGACGTTCGTCATGTAATGCTACGGCCACACTATGATACGATACACAGCAGCGCGAAGAGTTTTCGTGTTCGCGATGTTGATACGCGATATAACTTGGCGAGACAAATCGCGACAACGCAAATATTCGCGTTATCGCGATAGTGTGGCCGTAGCATAAGAGATAAAGACGGTTGCGTATTGTTATACTTTTACTGTCTTCTGTGGTATTGTAAAAATGTAAAGGTTCATGTATTTTTTTACAATACTTCATAACTCGATGTAACATAAAAAATGAAACACATTACCCTTCATTTGGCAGGATCAGGGTTTAGCAATTATTTGGCATTTTTGGCGACGCGCGCGCGTGCTACATAGTAAAGAAGCCAATCGACGAGCGCTGACTGACGAATTTTGAGGCCGAAATATTTTTCATTTGTATGACTGCGTCTGTTGGCTTTGGAAATAAATAAAAGCTGGACAAGCCTTATTTTGAGAGACTTTTGTTTGAAACTTGATAAGTATTATAAATGGACCAAAGCAGTCTTTCATCCTTCCAAGTATACATATTACACACCAAGTATAATATGTATCTTCATTATACTGATTTGATGCAAGTATTCGGTCGGTTCTTACAACTCTCTCTCTCTCCAACCCCCTGACTGCGAATATCTCTTTCACTCGTCTATCGAGAAACCAGTTGAACTCGTAGATAGGGATCTACGAATTCAACTGGTTTCTCAAGCTATGAGAGTGATTATGAGGTTTGGCATCGCCACACTCAATGAACTGAGGTCGGTACACGCATCGGCTTTGGTCTGTGAGCGTGATGATGCACTTTCCAAGGTAGACCTCATTCATAAGCTCTTGCAGCGTAACTGCTGGCTGGGCGGACTTAGAACAGAACAGAAACTTGATTAGTAAATGGACCACGCGTGCTTGAACCTCGATTTTAGACTTGGAGGAAATAAAATCGTGCAACTAAATCACAAAATCCGTATTTATGATTCCTAAAAGGGTATTTCACTGTGTATATTTTTGGACAATATTTAAAAATAAATACTATTCATTTATTATAAAAACTATTTCTTATTTCATTATTTAATTTGAATACATTAGTACTGCATATTCAATGCCTAAAAACGCGGGAATTAAGTAAATTAAGCTGCTTCTAGTGGTTGGCAAAAATAAATAAATTTAAAGCAAACACATTGACTATACAATTGACCAAGTCAGTATTTAATTTTTTTACCAACCTTGATTTATGTAGTTGCTAATTAAGTGTTGCAGCTGGTTATCTTATAAAGGCCGACAAAACATATTTTGCTGTCAAAATATTTATTTATTTGGCTTATTTTTCTTGCTGACCAAATATTTAAAATAAATACCATTTATACATTACCGAATATCAATATGAGTGTCCTAATCCAAGAACTCAAAGAAAATAACAGTGTGGAAAGTTTGTGAGTCTCTAAAAATAATTCCGTTCCGTTCTCCACAAATTCCTTTATTAGACGTCGCGCCATAAATCAGGAGCACGAAAACTAAAAGTTGGGAAAATGATGAAGAGGTTTATTCAGTTAATGCTGGATAAGGATCTCGTTGGGGAGCTTTTTAGTGTTTTCCAAATTATTTGCAGTGTGTTTAGGGTTCCCTACAAAAAATTATAAACGAAACCCTGTAGGATCACTCGTGCGTCTGTCTGTCCGTCCGTCTGTCACAGCCAATTTCCTTTGAATCCACTAGATCGACAGGTGAAATTTGGTAGAATCTTGTAAACGTATGACCCAAATACATATGTGCAAAGTAAATAAATATTATTTTAAAATGAGGGTCATTTTCGGGGGACAAATTAGGAAATTAAAAAAAATGTTTTGCAAACCTTACTTTGTCATATATCAAATCAAAGGGCTCGTTATGAGGATCCCAAATATATTTTTGTTATTATTGTAAAATTAATAGTTTTGTTTTATTCATGAAAGAAGACGAAAATTGACAATTTCCCCCCTGATCTCCTAAACTACTGAGCCTAAAATTTTGAAAAAAGTACTAAATATAGTTCATTGCTTGTAGATTACAGGAAACCCTATAAGAATTGAATCAATTGTACGGAACCCTCTCCACGCAAATTTAACTCGCACTTTGCCGGTTTATTATCTTTTCTTGGACTTTAATTTATATAAGTATACATGTATAAGGTTGCGGTTGTGTAAAGAGCCATGTAGCGAGTCATGCTCGGCATCAAATTGCAAGGCCGAGATTCGCAACGTGGAGATCCGACGTCGAACGAAAGTTCTTGACTCCAGGGTTGCTGGGTGGTACACCTGGCTCGAAAAAGCGATGGTAAGTGGAGTAAGGACGTTACCGAATGGTATCCCAGAAATGGAAACCTTAGCGTAGTAGAACATCCGGCAGCTAAGTGGGTTGATGTCATCAGGCAAGTGACTGGGCAGAACTGGATTGCGGTTGCCAATGACAGATCAAGATGGCGCAGACAAACAGAAAAATCAAGGCTAAATAACAGTGGATACCTGAAAGCTGTTGTGATGAATTTACACCTTTATACACAAAGTTTCCCTTATTTCCTACCTCCAGAAGATATTGACAGTACATTTTACGTACCGTAAATGCCTATTTAATAATCATTTGTGCGCAATCTACCTCTAATTCCCATGCACACTGTACACATACCCATGTCAGTTAACAATACACCGTCCAGGTCGCAGCTGATGTTAATATTTTAGCAAGCACGTGGGTTGCCAAGAGTCCCGAAAAACAAGAGATATGTGTTAACTAAAACGGTTGTAAAACTAAAGCCAAATTGTTTTAACTGTCTCTGCTAGTTCTTCTGGATATCGCATGGTATTTGGCATTCTTAGGTGTCCATTGACATGCATATTTTCTTTTATTATGACCTCCATGGCGTATTGTTTAACTCTAGTCCGTCACTCGGTAGCCAGGACAAGCTGAAAATGGCCTTTTTGAATATAAGTACGAGTATGTATATATAATTAGTAAATATCCCATAACACAAGTTTAAAAACTTACTTTGAGGCTAGGTGGATAAGTGTAATTTGTTTCTATTTATTTATTTTTTTGGAGAAAAAAGCAGTAAATCGCATCCCGAAGCAGCACAGCTGAGGATGTAACCGGGAATGCGCTAAGAATGAAGAAGAAGCTTTAGCTACATATTTTTTCCCTGATCTACGTGTGCAGTAACATTCACGTCGCCCCGGGTCTGAGACACGATAGGAAATAGTTTTATGTCCCGCTCTAAAATATACAGTGGCTGAGACGTGTTACGTTTTTGAGTAGCTAGGTGCTTAGGGAATTTGGCGTACCTATGTTACTTATTCTCTTCTTTGAGGTATCATTTTACGATTCTGTGTCATATTATGTTATCCTGTTTTTTCTTTGCGTGAAAAATATATTTTCTTAAAGACATTTAGCTGATTGTTTTTTTTTTTATTTAAACCGTGTAGTCCCCGGCAGAGTAGAATAGGACGACTTCAAGTCTTTCCGTAGATGTCATAGGAGGTGACTTAGGAAACACAAGCTAATCAAAGCTTATAAATATCTATGAGACCTCTCCAACAAGTCTGGCCAGCGTAGAGGCCAAACTTCTGACTGCTCTGGCTTCTGTTAGTACTACAGAGGGTCTTGTTCCTGCAGTGAAGAATAAAAAAGACCTGATCATGATTAACCTCTATCTTTTGAAAGGAACTTTTTTTTAGTTATAGGGCGCCATTGTTGTCCATGCAACACCCCTGGTATTGCATGGACAACTGCAACACCAGGGGTGTAACAAGAGCGTTACCGGCCTTTCAGGAAATTACAGACTCGTTTTTTGAAGGTTTCAATGTCGTATCGGTACGGAAACACCGCTGCAGGAAGTTGATTCCACAGTTCGGTCGTACGTGGCAGAAAGTTCCTTTTAAAACGTACGGTGGTTGATTGCCAACTATCCAGGTAGTGTGGATGAAATTTTAATTTCAGGTGTAGTGGTGAAAATTTGCATTGTTATATTCTTTTTATTCATATCATTCTTAACGCACTCCTCCAACTTTTGTTTGGCCTTTTATACCTATATGTATATAAAGTATAGACATAACGCACAGTATAATTCTGTTGTAACAAGGCATACAATGTAAATCGGGTAAAGTCCTCCCAAAAGGGCACGCAGGTACGAACTTTGATCAAAGTGCGATGAAATATTCACAGGCCGTCGCCACCAGCGACCGGCGGCGGCCGTACGCCTATTCCCGGTCAGATATTTACTATTAATGATGTAAACTTAGTGTTCGTGATTAGTCAGCTACAACTACTTTAAATGAAACTTTAGTTTTACAAATTATACAGATATATCACGTCTTTATCCCCGAAGGGGTAGACAGAGTCTAGGACCGTAAGATCCAAAGTCCATTTTAAGCGTGATAGTGGGGGTTGTAAAAAAATTAAATTATTATCATCCTCTAAATTATATTAAAGTTTATTATTTCTCTAAGTTTATTATTTCTAAAGTTTATTATTATAAATAAACCTTAGTAAGTATTTAAGTACGTTTTATGTTAGTTGTAGAAAGTACCTAAGTAGGTACTTTGGATGTTTTTTTGTATAAATATTGTTAATATCTATTTCTACCATAGAGGTATAAAAAAAAAATAGGGAATAGATTGTCAAGTAACTTAATGTTAAAGCCTACAGTTGTCTTTGTATTTATTCATGTTGTGTTCGTTTTCAGAGGAATAAATGAATTTATTTATATTATTATCATAACATATAGTGATTTTTTGTACAGGTTAGTTAGTTAGGTAAAATCTTTATTGTACCAAAACATAATGGTACAGAGTAATAGATTAAAGAAAACAGGAAACCATTTGAAAAACCATTAGTTACAAATAAAAAGTACAAATTCACACTCGAATTTAAACTCCATAAAAAACACAAAATAAATGTACAGGTAAAAATAAAAAATCCACCAGCGTACCCTCCATTTCCACACTGATTCAAACACTTTGCTAGATTTTTTCTCCAAACATCCCCAATTAAGTGGCAGTTACAAATTAAGAAGTGAGAGAGGTCGTGTAAACACTGTAACGAAGTGCCGGCAATTGGGCCATCGCGGCACTAAACGTGGATGTGGCATTTTTTTAAGTTGAACGAGCGAGCGAAGAGAACCGATCTCTAGCAAAATCTTGAGCTTGATCTTTTGATTTTCCATCAGTAACAAACTTTAAAAATCGTAAGTTAAGATGAGCATGATAGAAATATGCTGAGTCTGCGGTTTCTAGCGGAAGGTTGTCCGTCATGAAAGCTAGAACCACCACCAGGTTTTATAAAATAAAAATAAATAAACAAAATCATTTATTTCGGACACCTAGAATCCGATTTATGCGGCGATTACTTTCTGTTTATTGCTGAAATAAACTAGATGGCCTAAGTTTGGCAGCGACTTGAACTTGAACTTCTGGTCCGTCGACTCGAGTCTAGAATAAATTTATTTTTATTGAAGGTATTTTCTTTAGCCACTACTAAAAACATACGCTGAAAGAAACACAGTAGTCCAAAACGAATAGAAAAAATAAGTTTATGTCCATGTTATGAAAGACGCAAGAATAACAAAATAAATAATAAAATTACCACATCATTAAATCTTACTCCAGGGCATACTGCCTGCATGAGTCCCCCGCCTCTCATTACGAGCGGGACAAACTGCCCTTCTATTGTATGACTGTGACGCTGATTTTGAAAGTATTTCACACTTCCATTTTGAGTTTACATACACAGGATTCTGGCACCATTTGCTTTTTGATAAGTGATTATAACTATATAACAAAATAAGACAAATAGGTATGATTTGTAAATGTTATTATAAATGACGGCAATGCTTGTTAGTCACCTAAACTATTAACCCATATTGATAGACTGCTAGCCATACTTAGTCCTCTCTTTTTAGCACCATTAACCACCGACTTGCCAGCGATTGCTTACCCATCAACTTTTATTACGATGTCATCATCATGAACGGTGTTCAGGTAACCACTGTTGGAAATAAGCATCCTTTTGTCTGCGCCATCTTGCTCTGTCATTGACCATCACAATTCAATTCTTCCCAGCAACTTGCCTGATGTCATCAACCTAGCCGCCGGACGTCCTACACTACGTTTCCCATTTCTGGGATACCATTAAGTGACGGCTTTATTGTTCCTTCGAGCCAGTTACGATTTAACAATCTATAGGCGGTGATCCCACTGCACCGCGCACCGTCGCGGATCGCGGCTTAGCAGATTTTAACATTGTATGCAAGTATCTCAGTTTGTATAGAAAGCACGCCTACTCCCACTGCTACTACCACCCACTGAAACGCTTCACCGCGCGGGAGCGTCAGTATGTAGAAACCGCGCTCCGCGCCGGTGCGCGGTGCAGTGGGATAACCGCCATATTAAATGAATGCACCACCATGCATAATAAAATTCTAGCCATCTAGAATTGTATGCAATATTTATATATGCATTGCGTAGGTATAAACAATGAAAACTTTTTAGTAACGCAACTGTATAGTGACAGTATGTATTCGAACAAAATTCGATAGAAGAATTTCCTAAAAAAATCCGAACAGTCGAAACATGTTCGTAAAACGCCGCCCGTTTAAAAAGCGAGTAGCAGACATCATTTTGCCGAGCACATCGATACAATCGTGTATCAGTAACGTATCGACAAAAAACACACCCGTATTTTATATTTCTGATCACGACTTAATCGTAAATATGAAGGGTTGGGCCGCACCTTCTGGCATCTATTGCAAAAAGAGCGTAGCGCACTCTCCATAAAATATATCGGGGGGCAAAACGGCCTGTCTATCCGCCACCATCACACCAACAACCTCACGAAAACTACACTCCATCCTTATCAGTACACTTACAAAAGAAAAAGACGGAAAACGATACGATTTTGATCTGAAATATGTTGTACGTAACGTGGTACGAGGCAGTCGGTACCGTATTACATATTTATGTATGTGAAAGCCAGTTCCCCGCATATGTTTCTAGCTTTTTTATTCGCGTGAATAAAGTGCGTCTCCATGCCTGCTTTTTTCTTAAGGTTTCCCGGGATTAATAATTACAAATGTGTTTTTTGTATGCGTGTGCCGCTGCGAGGGAATGGGTCTAAATATTTCAACGTCAAATGCGAGTAACATGTAATGGACTTTTCTGTAGGTACTGCTCTGGAAATGGTACCAAGTAGTTCGCTTCTCGATCGATTTGGTTTCTGCTTTTAGGTCATTAGGACATTTTTTTTTCAAATAATATTCGTTTTCAGACTAAGATAGTAGAAGTGGGAAGAAAAGCACCTCAGCTTAAATGGGACTGGGCAATGGGCATGTGTGTATGATGCACCCATATAGATAGACTAAGATTGCTACAGAATGGGTGCCTGTAGACTGTCGTCGTAAGAGAGGTCGCCCATGGACAAGGTGGTGTGGTGATTTGGCGTCTTTCGAAAAGACCTGGAAATCCATGGCGAAAGATGGAGTTCAGTGGCGTTCTAGAGAAGTCTTTGCCCAGCTGTGGATCAGTACAGGCTAAGAAAAAAAAAGTAGACGTTGGGTTAACCAATCTTTCTGCTTCACCTTAGCGTGTTCCTGGTTGCGCTTCTTCTTCTCTAAATA
The DNA here is from genome assembly GCA_963576875.1 of Acrobasis repandana. Lineage (NCBI taxonomy): Eukaryota > Metazoa > Arthropoda > Insecta > Lepidoptera > Pyralidae > Acrobasis > Acrobasis repandana. The sequence goes on from OY756220.1 coordinate 950,191, forward strand.
TTATATGCATGTCAATGGTCAGTCAAGGATGCCGAAGACCAAACGTTTTACATCCGGCCGCCGGCCGACGTCAACCTTCCTTGAGAATGCAGTTGTAGCTCTAGATGTTTGGGCTTATCCTTAGACACCCATAGGAAAAGATAGATAATTATGTTCTATGTTACTTATACCAAACAAATATATGTATCGGCTTAGGGAATTCGGCTTGATGATTTATTTTCGACATCTGATTGCTTTTATTTTTAACCCCCGACTAAAAAGGGGTGTTATAAGTTTGACGCTAATGTCTGTCGGTCTGTCTGTCTGTCTGTGGCCTCGTAGCGCTCAAGCGGATGGACCGAATACGATGCAGTTTTTAGGGTTCCGTACCCGACGGTTGCAAACGGGACCCTATTACTGAGACTCCGCTGTCTGTCTGTCCGTCTGTCCGTCTGTCACAGGGCTCTATCTCTTGGACCGTAATAGCTAGATACCTGAAATTTTCACCGATTATGTATTACTGTGGCCGCAATAACAACAAATACTAAAAATAAAAAAAGTTGAAAATTAAAGGGGGTCGTCAGACTAAAAACGTTCTTTTTTCAGTGTTTTTTAACTCGATCTGTCACAGGGCTCTATCTCTTGAACCGTAATAGCTAGACACCTGAAATTTTCACCGATTATGAATTGACCACTATAACAAAAAATACTAAAAATAAGATAAAGTTAATAAATTAAAGGGGGTCGTCAAACTGCACTGCACGTTTTCTCCAAAGACGTCAACTAACAAACTAAAAACTTAAAATTAGTTATATGGACGGACTGAGATAACATTGTTTGTTATGTTATAATTAAATTGAAATAAAAGAATTACGAAATTTAAAATAATGTCAATTTGTAAATTTAGTATGTACCAATGTACCTAAATTATGACATGTCTAAGTATACAAACCTTTAAGAGGGACCAGCGCCAAGCTCAAGCCAGACCTTTTTGTCTTTAAGATAGTCATCGGTCCTATAATAAGCCTTCTCACAAAGTACTTTCTTTACATAAGCTTTGAATTTTCTATCTGGCATATCAAGGATCGATTCTGGCAATTTATTATAAAAAAGTATACACTTCCCCATAAAAGACTTACTGACTGTATTCAGCCTGTAATACGGCCTAACTAAGTCATTCTTATTACGTAAATTTCTATCTGTAAAATCACTTACTTTATTGAACATGGAAATATTTTTCCTTACATGCATTATATTTTCAAATATGAATTGTGATGCAAAAGTAAGTATACCTATTTCCTTGAATAATTCTCTTAGTGAGTCTCTCGATCCTAAACCGTAAATGGCACGAATTGCTCTTTTTTGTAAAAGAAAAATAGTCTGAATGTCGGCTGCACTCCCCCATAGAAGTATCCCGTAAGACATTAGACTGTGAAAGTAACTAAAGTACACTTGTCTAGCAGTTGCTACATCTGTCAATTGTCTTATTCTCCTAACAGCGTAAGCCGCAAAATAATAGATGGCGCTATAGATATCAAGTCATATTAGTAGTTCCGCTACTCATGATGGCGTTCTTGATAGTCGGAGGTTTTTTTTAATTTGCCTAGCAAATAAACTTTATTAAATAAGCGTTATTAATCAATTATTATTTTTTTAATTAAATCTTGTCTTTTTGTCCTTGGATCTGTATAAAACAATAAGTTACAAAGATAAAAAGTATCCATATTATTATAAAAACAGGACTAAATTTGTTACTAGGTTTAAACCATTATCCGCCCAAATCAAATTGACATTGACATGTGAGATAGTGTGATATTACTAGATGTCAACTTGATTTGGGTGGACAATGGTTTAAACCTAGTAACAAAGTTAGTCCTGTTTTTATAATAAGACGGTATAAGTTTAATAAATAAAGGCAGAAAAAATAGTAAAATAACTTTAATATAAGTGGGCGCTATTGTTCTGGCTACATGTAACCTCTGGAATATTCAAATGTTTTGAAAGCACAATTATATTATGTGAAATTATATAGGCACGAACATGGCTAGGAATATTTTACATTCGTTCATCGTGTGTGAAATAAAACGGCCAAGCATCACACTCGATGAACGAATGCCTATGAAATCTTCGTAACGGTAGCAAAACGGCCAAGCATCACGTTTTAATTAAAATGTTAGAGTATGTGAAATTAGGCTTGGTAAAGTAAGGGCGCATAGATCAAGAATCTTGGCTCTACATGAGATCTGACCACTTTTTCATAGATTTTGATTAAGGTGTAGTGTAGAGTTTGTAGGTTTAGATTGTGTAGTCTTTAGAGCTTGGCTTTATACGAGATCTGATAACTTTTATAGGTAATCTATGTAGACTCGTCTTGGCATGAAAATGTTTTTGGTGGGATCAAATTTACTCTTAATCGATTCTTTCATTCTCTAGTTTACTCTGGTAATACATGGTTTACCCATGTCACGGTCATGTTGAAAAGGTTGTGTTGTTAATGGCTTTAATGGCGTAGTGGGTAAGCTATCGATTAAATTTAGACTACTACCTCTTAAATAAATTAACTTACTTAATCCAAATCGAATGGACTACTTCTTTTCATGTCGTTTACACTTACATTATATTAGAATATTTAATAATAATAACCAATGGGTCATCAAAGGAGTTTAAGTAGGTATATGACTCTTGAACTGTATATATACCTATGTCAGGTGCATCGTTTACTAGACTCTTGGCTTTAAAAAAAACATCATCATCAAAATTTCAGCCGCATAACGTCTTTGAATAATTAATACAAATAAAAAAAAATATGCCCTGTTCGCAATGGTAATAAAAACAATACTGGCCGTTCAATTACCAGTTGTTGTTGTAATCACGAGCGTGCTCACGATAAATTCCCGCCAGCCACAATGGCGACTTCCTTAACTTTTCGCCCGCAAATAACGAGTTTTTAACTTTGTGGCAAAGCGAAAAATGTCTCTATCTTCTTTACGTGTTGGTGTGAGGGATAGGCTGAAGCGGATCGATATTGTACACTCTGTAGCTTTATATAGCTATACGCTAGTCCTCTACTCGGAGATTCTTAGTTCCATCTCCGGCCATGGCAAGTTAGAAAATGGCCTTTTTCAAATTGTCCCGGGTCTTTATTTAAACACCTAAGACCCAGGATAAATTTAAAACGGCCATTTATATAGCATCGTTAAGCTAATCCCATAACACAAGTTTGAAAACTTACTTTGGAGCTAGCTCAATCCAAATTAAATGACCATATACTCGTATTTATTTTATTTATATTTATTGAACGATTGAGCCAAACAAGCGAAGTGTAATTTTGAAGTGTTATTGTCTTGCCAATTTTCATTCCAATCCAGTCAGTATTTTTGGCGTGAGAGCGGAACAAACATCTATAGATATATATCCAAACATCGATATAAACTTTCGCATTTATAATATTTTCAATAATACGATAGCGTTTTAATTTCCAGCTCCTAAAAATTGCGCCAAACGATAAGGGTATCCCAAGGAAATTACAGAAGGGAAACGGCCCTACTTTCAATAAAACTGTCGTCTTTATTTAACAGGGCAAAAGTTATCTCGCGGAGCGTTGCTCACTGCCTCCTGAAAAAGCCGAAAAAACAGTCAAGAGCACGTTGTTTCGCATAGTAAGAGATCTGTAGGTACCAGCATGGACATTTAATACCATATTGTGAATTTTTTATACATTGCAAGTGCAACTGGTGGACTACAGGCTCAGGGCCTTTTCTACCAGTCAACCTATTATTGTAATGTTGATTGATTAACTCTTTTAATGACACGAAAATCAGGACAAACTCTTATCGTTTGTTTATAATATCTTTATTGTAATTTGAAAACATAATTAAAAACAAAAACAACATATGGAGTAAATTGACAATGGCGGACTTATCCTTATATATATATTCCTTATTTTTCGGTTGACTGGAATCTCTTCCAGTCAACCGGCGAATAAGTAGATAGGACAATTACTTACAAGAAGGGTAGAAGTGCGTAGGTACATAGAATAAAAGAAAGCATCATTAGTCAAGGGATGTTGGTTGTATAGTCGATGCAAGGTATAGACCACACACAAACACCGACGAATCTAGAAATGCTGGTTTTGGCACGGTGTGTACGGGTCTCTTAAAAGCCGCCTTTCGTATCATTATCCTTTCCAGTTGTGTACTAAACTTCGTTAAATGTAAGGATTATTGTGAATTTAGACCTTGTTGAAAGCCCTGCCTCGGCTTGCCCAGCCGCTTAACGAATTCAAAAGATATTTTAATGACTATATTTCTTTAATCATTTTTTGAACGCTTTTTTAAATAATGTTGTCTGGCATTACTTTATGCTATAAACGGGCAACTCAAGTCAAAAGTCAGTTAGGTACTGGCCGACATGTTAACATGCGACAATGTGGTTTGGGACGTATTCGTGTGGGCGTGACGAATCACATTCGCCCTGAGGAAAGCCTCCGGATGGGGTCGAAACATGTGAGCTAGTAGCTGACTTTTGACTTGAGTTACCTTTTTATAGCATATAAAGTAATGTCTGAGTCTCACGTTTTAACCAAAATAATGTTGTCTGGTTTAATTAAATTCTAGTATGGCTATGTGAAATATTATGTGTCCAGTAGTTTATTTCTTTTTAACCACCAAGAAAAAAGGGGTTTTATAAGTTTGACGCTTATGTCTGTCTATCTGTGGCATCGTAGCTTTCGAACAGATGGACCGATTTCGATGCGATTTTCTTAAAGTAAAAGTAAGTTGTCTTGCGGTAGTTTTTATATATGTTTGATGAAAATCGGTTCAGCCGTTTAAAAGTTATTGGGGGTTAACGCTTGAAAGTAAGGGCTTTCTCTCCTAAATAATAGATGGCGTTATCTTTAGCGAACTACCGATTACGACTTGATGTACGTATCTAGTTGTATTGGTAGTTCCGCTACTCATCACTTGATGGCGTTCTTAATAGTTGGGCTTTTTTAATAATTTGCATAGAAAATAAACTTGTTATTAAGTCAATTTAACACATTAACCTAACAATCAGCGCATTGTTCATTGAGCAATATTTTTTCCGAGTCTATGTTTCTGCTTTGCATACATACACACATCGCATCGCTAAAAACCTGATGTAAATAACATAAAGCCGTTCATGTATTTTTTTGTGTGTGAGTGTGTATGTGTAGGTTTCTCAAATAAACGTTTATCTATCTATATGTATTCATATCACATAGATCGAGCTATCGCTAAATTAAGTTTTCAAACTTGTGTTTTGGGATATTAACTCAACGATTCTATTGTTTTTAGGATACACAAAAAGGTAATAACCCAAGACCCAGAATTATTTGAAAACGGTCATTTTACAACTTGCGCTGGCCGGGAATCAAACCCAGAAACTCCGAGTGGCGGACTAGCGAGGTTGCAAACACGCCTTGGAAGTCGTGTTCACTTTGTGATTGTCGTAAAGGTTTAAACAACCTGTCTGTTGCCCCATCCCGTGTTTTATAGTGGGATAAACCTACGACTTGTTGAACCCATTTCCGGTTGTCGTTTATTGTCTCGTAACTACGTCACACGCGGTTATAGCGTTGGTTTATGTGTTACTTACCTGAATACATGTTATCTATAAATAAAAACCGGTCAAGTGCGAGCCGGACCCCTACGTGAAGGGTTCCGTACCTCCGTACAATGTTTTAAAATGCTGATAAAAATACGTTTCTTGTATGACAATAATTTTTTTAATTCATCTTATTTTTAGTATTTGATGTTATAGTGGCCACAGTAATACATAATCGGTAAAAAATTCAAATGTCTAGCTATCACGGTTCCAGAGATAGAGCCCTGTGACATACGGACAGACAGCGGAGTCTCAGTAATGGGTCTCGTTGGCACCTTTTGGGTACGGAACCCTAAAAAGACATTTGTAAATGCATACTCAGTATACATAATGCATAGTCAATAATTGTACTGTACATGACGTACATACGTTTTTTATAAATATATTACATATAAATAAATATAACACTGCTGAGAAGAAACACCGAAAGAAACTCATTTACACGGTACTGGTCGCTTACGCGCCAGAAGGGCTTTGTCAGTTTACAAAGATATTATGCATAATCAATGTTATCACAATATAACATGTAAAACTAGCGAACGTAGTCTAAAAAACGGAGCCAAGCTCATCAGCCCCTACTACCGGCTCCCGTTCACCAGTTGATTATAATAATTGTTGACGTCAGATCATTTACTTACAGCTAAATTTGATGCCGCGTCTTCTAAAATATGTAAAATACTAATATTAAAACCATTTTAGTAACCTATTTAGCATCTCATTGTTGAGCTAAGAGGCATCCAATAAAGCTTTCTGCCATCTTCTCGGATACCCTTCAGCAAAACTAATTACTTAAAATTTAAAACATCATAATTTGTAATGTTTTCGTAAACAAAAATAAGGACAAAGTAATGAAAAGCGAAATTTCGCCCATCTGCCGCGATGCTCGAGATAAATTTATAATTCCACGCAGTAACAATAAAAACTTTTGGACCTCTCACCTCCTTAATTTGGCAAGTTTACCAACTCTCAACTGGCCGGGAAATTATTTTGTTGGTTACTTTGAATTTGTTGCCCCGTCCAGTGTGTTTGTTTTTAAGTGTTATTAATAAGATAGTCCGTGGAGAGTGGATAATCTGATGCGATCTTGAGTGGTCAAGATATTTATATATCATTTTGATATATCATGATATATATCATTTTCTGTAGATTGACGTTTCAACAGAATACTTTGTTTACCGATTTCCTTGACAACAGGTTCCTATTTTGGCAGATTGTTATTGATATGTACCTAAAACACGAAGAATTGATGGCCGATGGGGCAAAAAGGTTCTCGTATGGCGGCTACTAAGGAAAGATTGAAGGAAAATGAGGAGTACGAAAACCTAGAAGAATTTTTGTTTTAATAAAAGAAAAATTAAATGTGTTAACATATAAAAATGTAAAGAACTTAGCTGAGAAAAGAGGGACATGGAAAGCACTCCATTGGCAAGAGCACGGCTTTTAAATACAAGAAGAAGAAAAAGGCAGCTATGTACCGGCGGGTGCATCGTAGGACATCCTCCTAAATAGCAAGCCAGGCCAAAAATCATTAGGCCTATGTCCAGCAGTGGACTTCTGTGGCTGATATGATTATGATAACAAGTAAGTAGTCGCAAATAAGTAGGTATACTACCTACACACATACACATATTACATAAATGAGATTCTTGAATGATGACTATACAGGGTGGGAACTTGCGTTTTTGGTCAGTCAGTTTCATAGAAGACTATGGTCTTGCAACTGCAAATGACTGCTTGCGAATTAAATAATAATGTTAATAAAACATACAAATGTTGCAAAATAAATAAAAGCTTGTAAAAATTATGTAGCTAGTTATTTCGTATTTAGAGTAGTAACGTTTTAGCAGAGTGCTTAACCGTAAATCCAGCTGAGCGAGCCGGCGCTACAGCTCGTATGTTTTACCAGCAGCCTGTATAAATTCGTCTGACTGTTTTGGTTGGAGCCATACACTACATTATACGAATACATGTGGTGAAGTTGCGGGTTAACAACATTGTATTTTATTTATCAAAGTTTATTGTTCCAAAGTAAAATTATACATATACAAGGCGGACTTAACTCTAAGTTATTGTACAACTACTGCTGTACCTTATTAGTTATTTTGTATATACTGAAAGGAATAAACTTGTGGCAAATATTTACACAGTGGAAAAGTCTTCCTTTGTACCGAACTAAATAATCTATATACAACGTAAGGGACATAGCCGTAATAAATCAAACCACGGTCTATAGTAGACCATTATAGTATAATGAAATTAAAATAACAGCCAAAAAACAAAAATAAATTTTCGGCATTTCCATACAAAAGTGTGCGACCGCCCGGGCGATTTGTATGGGAATGTCGAATTTTTATTTTATTTTTTGACTGTTATTTTAATTTCATTATACTTTAGTGCTCTAGTATAGCCCGTGGTTTGATTTATTACGGGTATGTCCCTTCCACTTTGCATATAAAAGCAAAAATCACTCACTCACCACTAAATCTCGAAAACTACTTAGCCAATGAAGATGTTTGGCAGAAAGGTAGATTGTGACTAGGAGACGTCCGCTAAGAAAGGATTTTTGGAAATTGTATCCCTAAGGGCGTGAAATCGGGGTTGGCAGTTTGTATGACACTTCGTAATTTTTAAAGTTAGACACATTAAATATTTGATGTATTTTAGTAGTTAGTAGAAAATAATAATGCAGTTATTAGATTTTGAAAATTACATCCCCATAGGAGTGAAATAGGGGTTCCGGGTTAGAATAGGACCACTAGTCCATCTCTCCCTATGGATATCGTAAGAGGCGACTAAAGGACTAAGCACAAACATCTCGTGCTACAATTGCATTCCCAAGGAGGGTTAACGTCGGGCGGCGGCCGGTTGTAAAACTTTTCGCACAAATACATTCCCAAAGAGGGTTGACGTCAGGCAGGCGGCCGGTTGTAAAACTATAGCCAAATTACTGAAAGTGTTCCGGCTATTTCTTCTCCATTTTACAAGGTCTTTGGCATCCTTGGATGACCATTGACATGCATATTATATTTGTTTTAAAAAAAAAATTAAAAAAGCAATCTAATTTGGGCGAAGCCGCGGGCACAAGCTAGTATACAATATAGGTATGCTTAATTGCTATATTTCGATTCACGATTTCATGTTCATAATGTTTTGATGTACGTTAAAAGGTCTGCGACCACAAAGATGTAACTCCTCAGCGAAACGTTAGACCTCACACAAAGAGGTTCGTTTTAAGTCCTGTTTATATGGTATAAGTGGACCACCACTTACATTATTACCATTATTACAATAAAATAGCCACCAGGCCATTTTATTGTAATAATAAAATATGCGTGTACAATAAAAAAATATTTTTCTCTTTTTCAGTTCAAACACCGTAACCATTCTTGCTTCAGAATATAAAGATTTAATGACAATAAAAAATAATAAACAAAACCTTGCAAAAAAATTTCAGTCCAGGTCAAATTTGTTGCTTAATTAGATACGATACGGTCGTATTCGATGGTCTGCGAAGCATTGCAGCCGCAGTAACATGAAGAAGTATAATTCCTAAGAGCTAAAGGTACTTCAAGAATGTTATCGGGATTCCAATGCCAGGATACTCAACGCTATGTAAGTAAGCATCAAATTTCGAGATTGAGGATCAATGTAAATTTCTTTATGAGAATAAAATATCTTAAACGTTGGAACCTTTTAGAAAATGTAATTACTTTAATGCAAAACAAGGCTAAGGATTTTACAGTTACTCAAAAAATCGTAGCATTATCTTTTGATGAAATTTATATCTCGAATTAAATAGAAAACAACAAATAGAGCCAAAAAGTTGGACCACACAATACTTACCAATGCGTCATGGTTCGTGGCTTATGCCAAAAATGGAAACAACCTGTAGTAAAACGCTATATTGGTTAACAATTGTTTAATCTTCACTGTTCCAATACACAACAGTATTCGCACAACATTGATTTAAATCTATGCGGAACGTCCGTTCGCAACCGATGACAGGACCAGAATGCCCGCACCCCCACCGGCCGCTAGTGTTGCTAGCCTCTTAGTCGATATTCCAAATTTAACGTATTCGATACTTTTGAAAAAAATAGATATAAATTAGTTGACCTTACATTCGACCATCCTGAAATCGTGTATGTCCCCATACACGAACCCAGGTGGAAACCAAACCTTACATTCGGCCGGGGTGAAAGCATTCTGAAACAAATTACTATGTACGTTTCAAAGGTATCTAGATCTCTACAATTGGTCATAAATGAAATCATAAAGGCATACTATACAAAAATAAAAAAAACGAAATACATATACTTCATTAATTACAATTAATTAATTAACTATAAAACAATTCAACGATTATTGCGAAACTGTTCAATAATCGGCGATACTTGCTAACCAATTCCATTCTAGCAAGATCACCCTAACTCGAATCAAATCACAACCATAAACCAATTCCATTCTTATGGCTATGATCTCCACTAACTGGCAATACTTGCTAACCCATTCCATTCTAGCAAGATTACCCTAATTCGTGTTAAATCGCAACCGTAAACCCATTCCATTCTTACGGCTTTGATCTTGACATAACTGGCAATACTTGCTAACCCATTCCATTCTAGCAAGATCACCCTAACTCGAATCAAATCACAACCATAAACCAATTCCATTCTTATGGCTACGATCTTCACTATCTAGCAATACTTGCTAACCCATTCCATTCTAGCAAGATTACACTAATTCAATTTAACTTATTAAAATTTATCATAATTCAAATATCATCATAACTTAATAATTTTATCAATTTAATTATTTCTCAATGTAGAATTTTATTATTATTTTTGTAGTTTATGCATCTATCCATATAATAATATACCATTTTATTACATTACTGTTACAATATTATAATTCTGGTAAATCTCATTTGTAGCTTTCTAAAATATAACAATGTGTACAAAAACATGTTTAAGGTATTTATGATTTTATATATCAATAAAAACTAAACTAATTATCATCTATTTCCATATTACTATTGCTATCAGACTCATTATCGTCACTTTGAACATTCAGCGAAGCCACGTGCACCCAAGGCAACATCCGGTCGGAAGCAACAGTCGTCTTGCGCTTACTTTTCTTCCCTGTTAAGCCTGGTACAGACGATAACCGATAACGATCGTTGCCAAGCACTGCAACTACGCGATATGGCCCTACATACGACGGTAGGAGCTTTGCACTTTTGCCGTCATTTTTAAAACAAACCCTAGTTATTTTAACTAAGTCACCAACCGAGTAATTACGCGCCGGGCGCCTGTTTTTGTCATAATTGAGCTTTTGTCTTTTCTGCCCTTTTTGAATATTATCCTTAACTTCGTTACGGATGGAAAATAAATCGTCAGATTGACAAGTTTCCCGTCTAATCTCATTTAGCCTAGGATCTAATTCGGCATTCATAGAAGACCCGAACATTACTTCAGCAGGACTGCGTCCTGTAGTTTTTTGGCAAGTATTGTTCAGTCCCCACTGAATGCGACCGATTTTCGTGTCCCAATCTTTTTCATCGTAATTTAAGTTCTGGGCAGTTAACGAACTCAGGATCGTGCGGTTGTACCGTTCGACCTGGCCATTGGATCTTGGGCTGGCAACCGCGTTCAAAACATGCTTTATGCCCTTGTCCAGGCAAAACTGGCGGAAAGCATGAGATGTGAAACACGATCCGCGGTCACTGATAAGTCGCTCAGGATTACGGAAAATGTAGAAAATATCCTCTAAAGCCTTAATAACATTAACAGTGTTGGTGTTCCTCACTGGTTTCAAGAAAATAAATTTCGTGAACGCCTCTACAACTACTAACAAGTGAGTGTTCCCTCGTTTCGATTTGACGAAGGGCGCAAGATGGTCTATATGTACCGTATGAAATGGTACATCTATCTTTTCTATTGTGTGCAATACGCCTTCCTTTGTGGTTGGCGCTTTCTTACTATAAGCGCACTCCAAACACGCACCAACGTACTTTTTGATGAACTTGGTCATCCTGGGGAACCAATAAGTCTTTTTTATTCTTTCTAACGTCTTTTCCACCCCAAAATGACCAATGTCATCATGGTTCATGCGGCACAACTGCCATCTTGCGCCCTTCGGTACGACCCAACGAATTTTGGTCTTATCGTCGTTGTCGATGTATTTATAGAGCCTATCTTCCTTAAGCACGTAATTATCGTGAATGTATTTTAGATCCTCCACATCAACCTTAGACGTAAGAATATTCCTAATTCTATTTAATTCAGTGTCTCCTATTTGCAACGTTTGCAGCCAATCTTCCTGGCTTATAGACATAATTGTCGGGTAATGATCTACCATACGGCAAGGGTCCACGCTAGCATCATCCTCACGGACGGGGTTACGCGATAGAGCATCGACATGGGACATCTTAGATCCTGAGCGATACTCAATCGAGCAATTGAACTCCTGCAAAAGGAGCCACCACCTTGCTATTCGTGAAATGACATCACGCTTTGAGAAAGTAGACCGTAAGGCGCTGCAGTCCGTGACTATTTTAAATGTTTGGCCTAGAAGGTATACGCGGAATTTTCTCAACGAGCAGACTACGGCTAGGGTCTCTAATTCATAAGCATGAAAATGTTTTTCTTCAGGCGTCGTCTGACGACTATAAAAACACACGGGTTGAAAAGAATCCTTGCCTTTGGCTCGCTGCAACAAAATTCCGCCTACACCAATTTGACTGGCGTCTGTGTGGAGCTCAGTCTCAGCGTTAGGATCGTAGATGGCTAGAATAGGGCGGGTTACTAAACGTTCCTTCAACTGTTGAAAGGCTTTTTCCTGATCCTCTTCCCAACACCATTCCGCGTCTTTTCTTAACAATCTATTCAAGGGATTGGCAATTTGGGCAAAGTTCTGAACAAACTTACGGAAATATCCTACCAATCCTAAGAATTGCCGTACGGTATGTACATTGGTAGGACGCGGAAAATTAACAACGCAACTAATTTTCTTGTCACCTGGCCTTACACCTGCTGATCCAATTTCGTAACCTAAATAATCTACGTTATCGCGTAGGAACTCGCACTTGGACAGGTTTAAGGTAAGGTTGGCACTTTCCAAGGACTCCAAAACCCTCTCCAAACGCTCTAAACACTCTTCCTTATCCTTGCCATAAATGAGCACGTCATCAATATAGGCCATAGCCTCCGTATATCGCGCAGACCCCAATACCCTGTTCATCATTCGCTGAAATTCAGCGGGGGCGTTCGCCAGGCCGAACGGCATACGATTAAATTCGTACTGGCCGTCCGGCGTGACGAAAGATGTTAACGCCTTAGACTGCTCTGATATTGGGACTTGGTAGTAGCCCGATGCCAAATCAAGAGTTATGAAAAACGATTGACCAGAAAGCCTTGCGATCTCGTCCTCAATGATTGGCATCGGGTACCGCTCCTTCACGGTCACAGAGTTCAATAGTCTATAATCTACACACAAACGTAGTCTGCCGTCCTTCTTGCGCACCAAGATTATAGGGCTCGCATACTCTGACACAGATTCCCTTATTATTCCTGCGTCAAGCATTTCACCCACCATTTCGCGAACCTGCTCCCTTTCCTTATGAGAAAGGCGGTATGGACGGTAAACCACTGGCTGCTTACTATTCAACTCGATGGTCATTTCGGTTATACTAGTGCATCCTAGCTGTTTTAATGTATTTGCAAAACAGTGTTTATATTTGTTAAGTATGTTGAGCAACTTCTGTTTATCTTGATGGTCAGCCCTGTCACCTATCTTTACTGACTGCTCGTCAATACTTGTGCACCCCGAAATAACATCTTCGGATAAGGGTGACGTGATTCGATTAACCACTTTAACCTGAGCAGCGCGACCAAAAATAGTTCCTTTTATCAGTTTACAAGATGGTGCCATAGGTTGTACACAAACATACAACACACTATCCTTTACCTCGTATAGTCCTCCACAAATCATTAACTCCTGTAGCGGTTTTCCTATGACTTTTGTATTTATTAACACTGCGCCACTCGTGGCCGGTTCTGCAATCACCTTCATGGAAGCTGGGCCGTATATATCAACACAGGAAGCTAGCCTAATCTTGATCTTTTCGTTGTCGCTAATATTGCATTCGGAAAAAGGCATCTCATTTCCAAAACTGAAAAACCTTAACTTTTCAGAATTTTTATATACTTCAATATGTGGTTGTTCGGTAAAGGATTGTCCAACTAGTAGAGGTAAATCTAAGAATTTATCTTCAACAACCAAAAACTTAACATTAGCGACAATATCATCAATTTTCATATCAACATTCACGCTTCCTAATGTATGCACAATATCATTCCCGAAACCCTTCAACACTGAGGTATCACCAATATTACTTTTGAGGCCTAGTATCGGGACAAGTGAACTTGTCATAAGTGACACTTCACTACCAAAGTCCACGAAAGCCTTGGTTTGCATCCCATTTATTAGTACATCCTTATTAAATTTTGTGCTAGAGCTTGATGACGAAATGCACATAGTTTTACTGGCGGTGACGTTTTTCCCGTCCTTATGGTCGGATGTCTTATCCCTACAATTATCTGCCTGGTGTCCTATTATATGACATATCGCGCACTTTACGAGAGGCTTAGGGCACTTCAAGTAAGGATGCCCCTTTTCTTTGCAGTTGAAGCAAAACAAACTAGGACTACCCGAGTTAGACGAGAGTGTACTAGATGAAAACTTAGTTTTGCTAGAAAAATTATTATTAGTTGAGTTGGCATCGCCCCCTGGTTTGGTCTTATAATTTTGAGAAAAACGATCTGAATTATGAGACGAATCCTTATTGCTCATAAGAAACTGCAATAATTGGTCAGGTTGGGTGCAACGCAGAGCCAATGCGCTAGATTTCATTGTTCTGTCGCTTAGCCCATGAATTATGCAATCGACTGCGCGCTTCCCAACGATGTCGCATTGGTTTAAAAGTGACAGCTTCTCGTAACAGTATACTTCTAAAGGTTCATTGTACTTGCTCTTGCGACGCAACATGTCCTCCAGGATTTGGCCAAAATTTTGCTCGTAAGGGAATGCGCTCAAAAGTTTATCCTGCCATTCGGCCCAGGAAAATAGTATGGTATTAAGACTTTCGTACCAAGTCTTGGCCAAACCCTGGAGTTTTTGTAAAGCAAAATGAGCAGTAGTTTTCTCATCCCAGCCATATACGGTAGCACACTCGTTAACCTTTTTGATCCATATGTCGACTCTTTGATTTTTAGAAGAGGGATCGAATTCTGGAAGCATATTTTTTTGATTTAAGTGAAAATTGGTATTTACCGTCTGTGGCTGGGTTGAAGGCTGTGATTTCAGCGTTTTTAACAGGTTTATGACATCATCAGTACTAAAGCTAGTTGGGGGTACCTCTTGTCGATCTTCGCGTCGGGGTGACTGACCACGCAAAGTTGGTTCTCTTGATGGCGAAGTTACGGTCCGATGGCCTCGCCCGCCGACAACGCTGTCACGTCTACGGCTGCCACGCTGGCTTGGAGAGCGTCGCAGGCGACTCCGCGATCTTTCTAGGTCACCTTCAAGAGCTCGAAGTTGTCTCCGTTGCCGTTCCACTTCAAGCTCCCGCTGTTGCAGGCTAAGACTCCGTCGGTCCCCTCGCATAGGGCTCCGGCTCCGACGTCTCGCAGCGCTTCCTTCGCCACGAATATCATTGCGACGACTCCGACTACGGCTACTCCTATCCCTTTCCATTGTTCGAAGGGCCTCAGGAGTAGTCAGTCGGCGTCGAGATCCGCCTTCACCGTCCATTTATCTAAAACTCACACACAAAAAGAAATACATTAGCAAGACTATCATAAAATGTCAAATATCTCGTAAACGGTGCATCAAATCACAAAAATGACAAAATTTTGCGCCCCGTAGACTCCTAGGAACGGCCTACATCCTTTAATTCCCACAACCAAAAAGTGACCTCAGACGACCTTAACCTAATATTTCAATTTTTTTGTTTTTTAGTTATGTTAGGAAGAGAAAAAAGGGGTGGTAATGGATTCAACACAGCAGATAGATACATATTTTGCAGTTTCATGCAACAGAAGTGACTTCAGTTGACCTCAGCACTTGTACATAAAAATAAATAAATAAAGTAATCATAAACATTTAATAAATCTTCCATCCATCCATGTCTAAAAGATTTTGTTTTTTTTTTGTCCTCTCAAGACGATATTGAGTTAAAATCAAATCAAGATAAATGAAATTATTTAAATAAAAATATTCAGTTTAATCAGTTATCAAGTTATAACAATAATTATTAAATCCTAGTAAGTATCGTCTCGAGACACGTGTTTATTTGTCATAGAAGGTTACGTACCAGTAACACACACATATCTATTGTACAAATGGGCATGTACTTACCACTTCTGAGATGTAGTAAAACGCTATATTGGTTAACAATTGTTTAATCTTCACTGTTCCAATACACAACAGTATTCGCACAACATTGATTTAAATCTATGCGGAACGTCCGTTCGCAACCGATGACAGGACCAGAATGCCCGCACCCCCATGGTCGCTAGTGTTGCTAGCCTCTTACTCGATATTCCAAATTTAACGTATTCGATACTTTTGAAAAAAATAGATATAAATTAGTTGACCTTACAAACCTATATATTATAAATTTGATAAAATATGACGACAGACATACTAAGATGGGTTGTGACTGCCTCCGTGGTCCAGTGGTCAAGGTGTTTGCCTTGTGATCCGGAGGTCATGGGTTCAAATCCCACTGGGAAGCATACTTTGTGAAAAGTTGTTTCCAGTCTGTTTAGGATATTGCAGGCTTGAATCATCTGATTATCCGAAAAGAAAGATGATTCCGTGCTTCGGAAGGCACGTAAAGCCGTTGGTCCCGAACGCCATCTAGCGTTTGTCCAATCCTAGGATTGGTTCTGGTCTACCCTTTGGGTTGCGGAGGTCAGACGGCAGTCGCTCTGTGTAAAAACCAGTAACCTCGTCAAATCACCTAGGTAAGGTAGTGGACCCCGGGCTCTGAAGCGTAACCGCTGACGATGCAACCGGGAATACGCTCGAATGATGATGATACTAATATGAGTTGTAAAGCCTGAAATTAACGATTTTTATTTTATTTACTAATGGATTTGTTAAAAAGATTGTATAATGCTAACTTCACTGTCGTTTTAATTACGTGTAATATGGTTCCCGAAAATCAGGGATATAAAGAGATCTTAACATTGGCGTTGAAAAAGACCTAAAAACTTGGTTCAAACATCCATTAGACTTTAAAAGTTCACGTGTTTTTTGATGTACCAGAAACCATTTCATCGATTGTGGTTTCCAGTATGAAAATAAGTTATTGGTTAAAGACACAATAGAAAAAGTTTTGTTTTTGTCTCAGCCCTACAATTAGCACACAAACTGACACAAAATCACTTAAATTTACAAGGCTCAAAAAGACAAAAAGTACGACCAGCTACTCAACTTTTATCGAACACAACTGCTTTAGCCGTAGAATGGTGTGGTCTTAAAGAGTTTTTAACAGATGGAAACCGGAATCAGTTATAAAACAATAAATTATTGGTTTGACGTTTTTAATGCTATGTGTAAATTTGAGTGGCATAAAAAAGCGTACGGAATAGATCTGTCATTGCAAAATGAAGCAATAGAAAAAAACTATTTGATCAAAAATACAAAAACCATGGAAACTACTCCACCGACAAGAACGTAGTTCTTAAATTATAGATAGATCTTAAATTTCCCGGTTTCTCTTTGTGATAAAATTGCGTATGCTTATGTAAATCAGATGACAATACAATACTTACCTAGATGATACCTCGAATATTGCATTTCTTACATCTATAGTTTACGAAAAACTACCAACAACAATGATTATGTTTCTATAGAATTTTGGTAATCGGCGACGAAATTAAGGAATTTTGGCTGGTGACTGTTTGTTAATCTTAGGGCAATTTTAAGCCATTTAATTCAAGATAGCGGCTAGCACCTACATGCCCCGAGGTCGAAAAGTTGGATTTTTACCAAATCATCATACCTTAACAACTTTACCTACTTTAATTTTATATTTTGCAAGGCAAAGGAATCATTTTTTTATTAAATGGACTACTTAATTTTAAGATTATTGTCAAACGTAACTCTCATTTTTACATTTCCAACTTGAAAAACAAAAATTTCATGTCATGCAATAAAATTTATAAAATGAAATATTCGTTCTAGCCTTTTTAATTAAAAATTAGCAAAAGCAAAAGTGGCGGTGACAAGCGGCGTGCCCCGGTTTGGCGCGGCTGCTCGAGGGCACTCGAGGGAAAGAGGTAAAATGCAAGGCACGTTTTATTTTATACAATACCGTTATTTGTACAGTTAACAGCACATCGAGCTGATTCTTTCATTCAGATTCATTGCTATTCCACCCTTACTGATACACTATCACGTCTTCATCCCTAACGGGGCAGACAGAGAGGCCATTTTAGATCTTGCTAAGCAGAAGAGCCCAAGCCGTAAAATCCAAATACCACTTCAGGCGTAATGGTGAGAAGGTGGGAAAAGGAATCAAAATAGTGATGGGTGGCTAACCGCATTGCCTATTAACATGATTCACATTTTTGCCCATTCCCTCGATCGGATATATATTTCTAGGGCAAAGTTGTTCAGTATCGCGGACTGAATCTACATTTCAGTAGTTTCATAATTATCTTAAACGATATATATTTCCTTAGTCATAATGTAAAAAAATACATAAATAACCAGATTTTTTTTTGTAAAAATCAAATGTCAATTTAATGTATATTTAAGTATTAAAATGCCATTGTAAAAATACAGTTTTTGTTTTCAGTTATCAACTTCTAAGAAACTTCATATAAATAGGTATGTAACTTATTGACGACCTCCGTGGTGTAGTGGTCAACACGCCAGTCCGCCAAATTGGAGCTCCCGGGTTCGATCGCCGGTCAGGTCAAGATGGAAAATTATCTTTTTAAGATTGGCTTGGGTCTTGGATGTGCATCTTTAAATGTATTTGTTATATAATATAGAATCGTTGAGTAAGTATCCCATAACACAAGTCTCGAACTTACTTTGGGGCTTGCTCAATCTATGTGATTTGTCCGTATATATTTATTTATATATGTAACTATAAATGAACAAGATTTTTAAATGTTAGACACATCAGTAGGCGTTTCGGGCTACAATGCTATCGAACTAATAAATTACCGAAGCAATGAGCTATCGCTGTGGGGTGTATCGGAGCATGATTTTTCGCACGAACGTTACATCGCGTCAATAAAGCATCGATAGAGTAAAACATCGCACCACTGAATTATCGTCACAAAGTGTTCGATATTATGTAAATCGGATCAACAAATTTCGGAAACAAATCAAAATCGTCTTGTACGAGCAAGCCATACAATAGAATGCTGCATCGGCACAAATGTGTTCGATGCGCATTTTTACGTAATTCAACGAAATCAGTTCGCAATTAGCCGGCCAGCAAGAGTGTCGCGCGTACTCACGTCATACCTACATCAAGTTCCATACCTCAAATAAGTTTCGGGAAATACAGTTCAGTTCCAATTTATCAGTGACTTTCATTCATAAATCTTATCATCAGTCTATGCCGGTATCTCCCGGGACACGTCTATTACAATGATTCTTATTATCGCCCATTTTCTAAATCGGCTTTTACAATTGAGGCAGGAAGAGAAGATACTGGTATATTTTTATTTTTTCTTTCCCCTAGACCCATAAAGATATGATACACAATATTCGTAAACATTGCCGAATGGCATTTCTAAGCAAGACGTAAAAACACGAATAAGTACGATTTAAGAGATTGTTTACGGCGCGCTTCCGAAAGATAAAGGACATTGAGATTTCAAAAGAATACAGTGATAGCTCCCAGACCCAGCGAAAGAGTCTAAAGATATTGGTCAAGACTCTTCGCTATGGGACAATGATCGTCGAATCCTCATCCCATTTGGCTCTGTGAGCTGTTAAGCTCAGGCTATTTGTGTGGCTGTGTTTGTTGAAATTAACCTAATTCAAATGTCAGTATAGTATGTTTTATTAATTCACTTTCCAGTTAGTTGATACCTATGTAAACGGAAACCTCATTAGATTCTATATTTATTATTTATTGATACAAAATGAAACTCAAGTCCACCAATTAGACCAAGCTAATAAGCTGAAAATCCAATGGGAAATTAACTTTATTTTAACAAGAATCATATCAATAGGCAATTCGGTTAGCAACCCATCACTATTATGATTTCCTTTTTCCACCTTCATGCCCACCATCACGCTAAAAGTAGCCTGGGCCTTGCATCTCTAGGCTCTGTCTGCCCCGTTGGGGATACAAACATGATAGTGTATCTGTATCTGTACCATCCAACTACGATATATATATATATATATATCGTAGTTGGATGGTATAAACGCTAATTCACGAAACCTCTAGTTGTTTGGCATTACAGCTCGGTTTTGTTAAACAGCCGAATATCGTTCAGCTGGATTGTCTAAGATTGCGCTACGTGTTACGTTCATTCAAACCGCTAACCACGTTTCCATACGGCTAGCGGTTTTGTGAAACAGTAGCGGTAATCCGCTGTTTGACGAAACCGTTAAACAATCCAACTGTGACACATGCATGATAAGGATTTGGTTTAGGGTTACCATAATGAAATATAACTGGGTGTCTATTAGAATACAGATTTTTTCGACATCGAATTTCATTTCCCAGACAACTATTCCACGATTTTTATTGCTATAGGTTTGTACTAACCTAGTAAAATGGATAACCCTTTTCTAGTCGCAGTTCTAACCTAACCTAACCTATAGGTTTGTGCTAACCTAGTAAAATGAATAGAACATTCCTAGCACTCGCCGGCCGCTGCCGCGGCACGCTCGCTTCGCTCGCTCGCCATTGCCACTTCGAAGGCATTCTACATTGTATATAATTTCTTTAGATAGAACTGTTCAACAACTTCTCTAGCCGCATGAATGAATACAAGTCGATCATTCCATCCCGCGTATTAGGGTTTGCTGTTTTATAAAACCGAGCTGTAAAGCCAAACAGCTAGAGGTTTAGTGAATTAGCGGATTATACCATTCAACTGCGACATATATATATAATAGTGTGTATGAAGTACTTAGTATTGTTGATGTTAGTATATAGGTGTTTATATAGCTTTATAGCTTTTGCGCCGCACAATTTTTATCTGCTTATCCCTATGGTTGACTGGGAGAAAATGCTCTTAGCATTAAGTCCGCCATTTGTTAAAAGTATATTTTTACTTTGGACAATAAAGTTTGATAAATAAATCATTTTGGCAATTCTACACATACGAGTACATAATTACTTCTAATGAATATTTTTTTATGAGACTGGTAGTTGTAGTTTAATGTTAAAAGAATAAAAAATCAATTAGCCAGAAGTGATCGTTCAATCTTCGATTAGAACAGCTGTGTACTTAGAGACACACGTAAAATCAGTGCAAAGTGCTAACGCATCATACCGTCAACACGTAACCTCGCCGGCCGCGATGACCTAGTTCGGTGAGTCATTGCATTGCATACGATATGTTTACGTTTGACGAATAATTGTTAAGGCGACGCTCTCTACTGCCTTAACAAAAAATACACCATCGAAAACAATTCAGATTAAAATGAAACAGAACGGTACCTCTATGACCGGTATAAAAAAGAAAAAGAAGAACGGCTAAAACAACAAAGCCTTATTGAAGATCTCATGAAGCTAATTGAGATTCTTCAACAACAGTTGCTATGCGCCGTAGAAGCCAAAGCGATAGCCCCAACAGCTCCAAACATGGAGACATCTACATCGCATGCCGAATATGGCACTGACGAGGAAGAACTGGCAAAGGAAACTGAGTGAATACGAATAAAATCAAGGAAATTTAATACATCACCTACACTCTCGCCACAGGAAAAGGAAAACCTCCAAGACAGAAAAAGTAAAAATAACTCCTCCACCATCTCCTATTATTGTAGATAGTGTTCACAACTACAATTTTTTTTTGACCTTTTTGTCAATGGACCTGTCCGCTAACAACTTCAACATAAAAATGTTAAATGGTGATAGCGTGAAGATAAATGCCTGTATTGAGGAATCATACAGAGCTATTACAAAGATTTTACTAACTAACAATTGTCATTAGCAGTCCTATGAGATCAAGAAAGAAAGAAAGAAAGAGAGCAAGAAAGGCCAATCAGAGTAATGGCAAAAAAATTGCCTTCTACGAGTACCTGCAAGCCAGAGAGAATAATTGAAGATCTTAAAGCCAAGGGTCTTAAAATTGAAGGTGCGGTAAATAAGCTCAGCTGGAAAACTAAAGAGCCGCTAAACATGCTGACTTTTAGCAACAAGGAGGAAATAGCTAAAGTCTACGAAATCAAATCGATCCTAGGGTGCATGGTTGATATACAACCTCTGAAGTCTTCTAAACTCATCCCTCAATGCAAAAGGTGTCAGGCCTATGGCCATACTCACATGTATTGTTCCAAAGAACCAAGGTGTGTAAAGTGCACGGGGAGACACCTGACCAAGGACTGTCAAAAACCAGCAACTGACAAACCTAAGTGTGTACATTGCGGAGAAGAACATCCAGCTAACTATAGAGGGTGCATGGTTGCAAAGGAAATGCAGAACATGAGAAATAAAAATGTAAAAAAAATCAGTAGTTGAGTCAGTCAGTAGTAGCAACGAAAACAAACCAACGAACATAAAACCATCTGGCAAACCTACGTCTACTATAAGCGCTAATATTTCTTACGCCCAGATGGCTGCTAAAAATTCTATAAGCTCACAAAAGAAAGAGCATCATCATCATCATCATATCAGCCACAGGAAGTCCACTGCTGGACATAGGCCTCCCCCAAGGATTTCCAAAACGACCGATCGGAAGCGGCCTGCATCCAGCGTTTTCCTGCAACCTTGCTCAGGTCGTCTGACCACTTAGCAGGTGGGTGTCCTACGCTGCGCCTGCCGGTACGTGGTCGCCATTCGAGAACCTTTCTGCCCCATCGGCCATCGGTTCTTCGCGCTATGTGCCCCGCCCACTGCCACTTCAATGAGCTAATCCGCTGGGCTATGTCTGTGACCTTAGTTCTTCTACGAATCTCCTCATTTCTGATTCGATCACGTAAAGAAACACCTAGCATAGCCCTCTCCATAGCCCGGTGAGCGACCTTGAGCCTTCTTATGAGACCCATAGTAAGGGACCACGTTTCAGAGCCATAAGTCATCACTGGTAACACACATTGATTAAGCACTTTCGTCTTGAGGCACTGGGGTAAAAAGGAAAGAGCAAATTAACTCAAATGAGAGGAAGCTGGATAAAATACTCAAGCTAATGGCATCATTTGATGAGTGACTGAAGAAAATAGAAAATAGCAAGAATATAGCTATCCCTAAAAAGCAAAAATGATAGGTAACTTAAAAATAATGGTTAGGAACTGTAACGGACTACTTAACCATAAGAATGAAATGCAAGTTATCCTAGATATGGAAAATATTGATGTGTGTTTTGTTTCAGATACACACTTTACTAAACAAAGCTATATCAAATTTAAAGGCTATAATGTTTATCACGCATTACATCCAGCAAACAAAGGAAGAGGCGGTAGTGCTGTAATTATTAAGAAAATATACAACATTACGAATACATTAAACATGAAACTCCTCAGGTGCAATGTACGGCAGTCCGATTAATAACAAAAAAATATCCACTCACTGTGGCTGCAATAAACAGCCCACCTCGACACAAAATACGTAAAGATATGTATTTAGTTAACTTACAATAATTAGGTGAAAGATTCATACTAGGAGGTGACTTCAATGCTAAAAGTACCTATTGGGGGTCCCGTCTTACCAACAAAAAAGGAAAAGAACTTTTGCATGCCATTCGAACAAATAAATGTGACGTTGCATCAACAAGATCTCCTACATATTGGCCAACTGACCCACTTAAAATTCCCGATCTCATAGATTTCTTTATATATAAAAATGTATCTTCAACTACATGAGGACTGAACAGAGTTATGACATGAGTTCGGATCACTCAGCAATATATTTAGAATTAAGCGAGAGAATAATGAATAAGGAAACAAGCCCTACTCTAACTAATAAATATACTGACTGGGAAAGCTTTAGAATAGAATTAGATAGTTATATTGATCTGAGAGTACCGCTAAAGACTCCGGAGCAATTAAATATAGACCTAGAGAAATTTATTACAATTATACAACAAACCGCCTGGAACAATACTCCTAAAATTTTGAAAAGAACTGCAAAAAATAGCTACCCTAAAGCAATTAGAGATTTAATCATCGAAAAACGAAGACAAAGGAAATCGTGGCACCAGACCAAATCCCCAGAAGACAAGAAAAAGTTTAATTACCTCACTAAACGACTCAGAAGAGTAATACAAAGTCATTTGATGAGAGTAGAAACATTAATTTCCAAAATCTAACCAATGATCGCAGTACTGACTACTCACTCTGGGAAGCCACTAAGTCCATGAAAAGGCCAATGGATCAAATTCCACCAATTAAGACTGAACCTGGAAAATGGGCAGTTAGCAATCAACAGAAAGCTACAAGATTTGCTGAACATCTAGAAGAAATATTTAAGCTAAATCAAATTCAAATAAATGATGAAACAATGGATGTGGAACCTGGTGATTATATTGACGAGCAAGTAAATATAACGCTTGTTACGCCAAGAGAAGTCCAACAAATAATAAAACAAAATATTAATCCCAGAAAATCACCTGGTTTTGATCTTATATCAGGAGAACTTCTGCATAATCTCCCGCGAAAGGCTTTAGTAAAGTTGACAAATCTCATCAATGCTGCACTAAGACTAAAATATGTACCAGATTTATGGAAAGTTGCAGAAATAATCATGATATCGAAACCAGGAAAACCGTCAAATGAAGCTACGTCCTACAGGCCTATCTCTTTGCCTGTCATGTCTAAATTGTTTGAAAAACTCTTACTAAAGATGTTGAATCCAATTATTGAAGCTAAGAACCTTCTCAATTTGGATTCAGAGAAAAACACTCAACGATTGACCAAGTACATAGAATTACAAATATAATTCAAAAAACCCTTGAAGACAAAAACGTCTGCTCTACAGTTTTCCTAGATGTAGCACAAGCTTTCGACAAAGTGTGGCATGAAGGCCTTATCACAAAACTTAAGAAAATGCTCCCCAAAAACTATGTTGACATAATAACATCGTACATATCAGATAGAGTTTTTGTTTTCAGAGTGCGGCAAGAAAATGCTTATTCTGTACTTAAGAAAATAAAAGCTGGAGTACCTCAGGGAGGTGTGTTGGGTCCGGTTCTATAACTTCTATACACCTGTGATATTCCAAATTTAGAAAACAACACTATTGCGACTTTTGCAGATGACACGGCTATAATAGCAGTCGGAAAGACCCATGCTGAAGCTGCACAAAAGGTCCAAATAGCTGTTAATAAAGTTCATAACTGGACAAAACAATGGAAAATCAAACTTAATGAGTCAAAATCAATTCACGTGAACTTTACAAACAAGCAAGACAATTACCATCCTGTATACGTAAATGAAAAGCAAATACCATACGAATACACAGCAAAGTATTTAGGTATGACTCTCGACGCAAAGCTGCGCTGGAAAGCTCATGTCAAGAAAAAAAGAGGAGAACTTGATATACGGTACCAGAAGATGCAATGGTTGCTAGGAAGCTTGCTTTGTCAATTAAAAACAAAATACTCTTGTATAAACAAGTCCTTATGCCAGTATGGACTTATGGCATACAGCTGTGGGGCTGTACCAAAAAAAGCAACATCGATATCGTCCAACGATTCCAAAACAAAGTGCTACGGGATATTGTTAACGCTCCGTGGTATGTAAGAAATGACGACCTGCATCGGGACCTTAATATACAGTTCGTCGAAAAAACTATAAAAAAGTACGCCGAAGCACACGAGTTTAGGTTGCTTCACCATGTGAACGTTGAGGCGATCCAGATCCTCGACAACACGGACATAGTGCGAAGACTTAAAAGAACTAAACTGTTCGAATTAGTGTAGCAGTGACACATATATACAACAGTGATAAATAGTGATAGTGAAAACAAAAGACACACGAACAAAGTGCCTTCCCCTTAATAGAGACAGTAAGAAAAGTGCCGATGGACACATTCTTATAAAATAAGTACTTTATAAAACTAGGTCAATGTTAAATTACTCATTAGTCTGAGTTTAGAGTAGATTGTAATTATATTAGCGTATTTATTTGGAATACGTTACAATAAGAGAAAAAAAAATAAGCCAGACGATTTAGTCGGGGCTTTGATATTGCCAGGCGCGTGCAAAAGTATTTAAAAAAAAAATATAAAAGCGGTATTTGAGGCAACTTGAAATTTTAATAGGGTATTTAGGGTACTTATAAGTCTTATAACTAAAAAATAAGATTCACAAAAAGACAGGTAATTTTATGGGACTTTCTACCTGCCAGGTCAATCTAAATAAATCAAATTGGTTTAGCCCCGCTACTCACCAGCCAGGTCTGCAGTTTCGTGTTGGGGTATAATAGGAGAGGTATGTGACAAGTTTTCATCTTGCCTCAAATACCTACCCAAAAATTCGTGCCAGCTCTCGACCTAATAGCTAAAATCCATCATGCCATTTAGGTGTAGAGCGTGCCAAAGAAATTTACATACAAACATACACACGAAAAACATAACCCTCCTCTAGCGCAGTCGGGTAATAAATAAGTCACATCACGATTGTCGGAATGTCGGAAGAAAATGGTTGCACCATTTTCTACACCGAATGATACGCCGACACTACATTTGTCCTTCCACGGCTCGACGACGACAGCACGCTTCGTTCCTGTACAATTGTCCGACAAAACATTTTGTATTTCAACCGCACTGTTTCATGGACCAATATCTGAAAGAATATGTTGTTGGAAATAAAAAGAACAACTTTTTACTCGAAACTATTTGTAAAATCATTTCGTTTGTAAAGAAAATATCTTGTTCTTTGATTTATTGATCATTATACAACATTCAAAGTCTCAATAATTATATTTTATCAACTTAAATGACCTACTTAAAGCAATTGGTTAGAAATAAAACCAGACAGATGTCATGACATCACAATTAAAATTATGTCTCGGTTCACAGACGATTCTAAAAATTGTATTTTCTTTACAGAACTCTTAAATTAAACTAGATAAGTCGTGACACCTCCATTTTCTGTTAATTATGAGACAGACTTCATTGTATAATATATATATATATTTTAAAGATGTGTATATTTATTTTTCGTTGTATGTATGTAATATATATGTATTTTTATATAGGTAAATGGATTAATATAATATTTTATACTTGGTATGTTTTTTAATAGTTAAGTTTAAAATTGAGTTTCATATTTTCGTAACGTTTTACACCCACATACGATTTTTTCATCACATATTTTCAATTTGGATTATAAAATAAATTATTTTTAACCCTGGATAACTACCCTACATTTGTATGTGTGTACAATAAAGTTTAAATAAATATATACCTAGACCTATCTTAAATAGGTATTTGGCCCTAAGGTAATTATTATAGAGTAGATTACGATATATTGTCACCACACCTTTTTCATTCTTTTCCAAGGGTTTTATTATGATATTGACTGCTTATCTAGATTCTTTATATAACCACTGAAATATTTTCTTTCTTTAAATATTTACTCGTCTTGTTTCATTAGAACGCTTTGTTCTTGAGAATATTAATTTAAATGACATCTCAAACTTACGTGGAATCAATTAGAATGAAAGTCAGACGGCAAATAAGCTTGTTCACTCTAAATAGAGTTTAATTAACGGGGAATATTAAATTGCAAGTCTATTTTATTTACTTATTTAACTTCATTACAATAAATGTAAATGGCGGACTTAAGGCCAGGGGCCTTTTCCACTAGTCAACCAACAGGTGATGCTGAAAAAGTAATCTTTTGGGGATAGTACAACATAAACAAAACACAAAAACAGAACGGGTAAACTTGCGTATTACGCAATGGG
The DNA here is from genome assembly GCA_963576875.1 of Acrobasis repandana. Lineage (NCBI taxonomy): Eukaryota > Metazoa > Arthropoda > Insecta > Lepidoptera > Pyralidae > Acrobasis > Acrobasis repandana. The sequence continues at coordinate 977,923 of OY756220.1, forward strand.
TAATATTGCGTAAAGTTTATTCAAAAGTACTACTTGATTAAACTGAACAAGAAACGTTTTTATTTATTTTAATATACATTACACTATCACTAATGCCTAATGGAGTAGATAGAGTATTTAAGGTTTTGCGACTCTAAGCAGACAGAGCCCAGGCTCAAGATCCAAAGGCCATTTCCAGTGTGATGTGGGCTAGAAGGTGGTAAAGGGAATCAAAAGTAAAGGGAATCAAAATAGTGAGTGGTCGCATCACCTATTAACATTTACGATATTTTACGATCTGCGCGGGAAGAGAAACAGCTAATATGTTAAGTTTTTTATTTTTCTTCAGACCAGCATGAAAGAGCTTTTATTTTAATAAAATAATAAATAGATATGGACAAATTATACAGATTCAGCTAGCCCTAAAGTATAAACTTGTAATATATAGAATAACCATCCTTTTTAGGGTTCCGTACCTCAAAAGGAAAAAACGGAACCCTTATAGGATCACTTTGTTGTCCGTCTGTCCGTCCGTCCGTCCGTCTGTCAAGACCCTTTTTCTCAGGAACGCGTGGAGGTATGAAGCTGAAATTTATATCAATTACTCAGGTCTACTGTCCCTTGAAGCTGTGAAAAAATCAAACTTCTAAGCCAACGCAATCAAAAGATACAGCCGTTTATGCCGCAAATTTTCGACACTTGCAAGGGAATCAAAACCTACAGGGTGCTTCCCGTGAACTCAGAATCTTGAAATTTGGTACGAAGCAACGTCTTATAGCATAGATAAAGGAAAAATTACGAAAACCATAAATTTTTAGTTACATCACATAATATATTTTTTTTAACAATTTTAAACTTACTACCCATTTCCTCATAAACGCGTAGAGGTATTAAATTGAAATTCATACCAAATACTAAACCTTGCAGGTTTGTACGGAACCCTCGGTGCGCGAGTCCGACTCGCACTTGGCCGGTTTTTTTTTTACTTATTTACTGATTTAAGACAGTTTGACTAAGGCCATTTTCAAATTTGCTAGATAATAATCGAATCTAGAATCTTCCAGGAGGCGGACTACAATTTTTTAAGACCGCGTATGACTCTGATAGTACTTAGAGCGATTTTAAATATAATAAATATTCAGTTTAAAATAAAAACACAGCAAAGTTCAGGACTAACTTTAGTCATTATATGTTTCAAAAACACGATTGCTTAATTTTTTTTCTATAGGACAAAATTTGCGAAATTGGTTCCAAATCACCTCCGAATTATAATAAAACGGCTAGTAATCAAGAAATACAATAAATTAGCCCTTTGTTACTTTGGATTATAATTGTGTTAAACATAAGGCAGATCATTATGTCTTACTTATTAAATAACTCTTAAATATTCTTTGTAAAACGAAAAAAACCTCAGAAACGCGTAAACCATCCTCATTGACCCGCCACGATTCTTCCTCCCCGCATGGCTCGCTGTCTTGATGTCGGCTAGGTTACCTAAATTTGTGTGCGTAGAAGCGGGAGCAAAATTTAGATAATCAGCATCAGACGCCCTCTTAATCACCACGGAGGTCATATTGATGAGAAGGTACAAGAACGATTTATTCAGATTGCTATAAGTATGTACTATTTTTTTTTAATAATATTTACTCTATAAAAATTAAATAAAATAAAATACTTTTTCTAAATCACTCATTGGAAAGTACAGTCTGTAGCGTAAAAGTAGTAAAAAATGTCTCCTCTCTGGCAGTCGGGTCACGTGCTCAATATTGGGATTGGCCTCGGATCGCTATCAATTTTTCTCGAGAACAGTCTTGGATTTAATTATTCAAGCCCCGTCAGTGTGTGATGGCGAGGCCTTGCTTATTTACGCTGCGCCAATACTGGTACGTTTTCACGGTGAACTCGATATGTTATCGGTTTTGGAATGAGATTGTTTCATAATTAGGGAATAAAGTGTTATGGAGCCAAAACAAGTTAAAAATAGTTTTTTTTTACAACGTATTCATATTTATTATTTAATATTTTTTTCCCTGAAAGTTATGAATTTTTCATAAAGATTTGGTTTCTGTTATTCACAAAATAATAAATATATTAATTTTCTTTTGAAATCCTTTAGAGCTCCTAAAAAATGTTTTACCAAAACAACAACATAAAATAGATTTATTATTATAAAATAAACTTTAATATTTGAGCAGGGTGGGTGTTCGCGTGACCCGACGAGCGCCGACCGAGATGTGAAAATTTAATTCAACCCGCAAACACGCTGCCCGCCGCGGGCGTGACTGCCAGTACGTGTTTCTACGACGCTGACTGTACTATGTAACTACATACCGGTACTGGTTATCGGATAACATATTCCAGGACACTTACGACTTTGAAAAAAAATCAATTGTTATTAATTCTCTTGAATCAAAGAGTATAATATTTATACATTAATTAGGCACACGTCAATAAGTTTAGTATACATTACGAGTAATTTTTATTTATATTTTAATTATTAATTATTATTATTTTTTAAGGCACACAAACAGATTACAGACAATACAGCGCAAAATAAATACACATACAGAACAAAAATTAGTCAATAATCCACTACAGTTAAACAGCATGATAATGTAAATGTAAAAGCAAGTAAGATATTACAATGACTTTTTTTTACAAAATATAACAGTGTAGGCAAGTTAGTTTATATTAATGATTTTCATTAAGCTAACAAATTCAATGAAGCAGAGAGAGATCTTTTGAATTGAGGCAAACTTATATTAAAAATGTCAAGATCAGCGTTGCTCTGTCTTAATTCATCATAATCGCGACACATTTTAACAATAGGATTACAAAAGGATGTATTATTTTTGTAAACGTCTAGGCGAACGATTCGTGGGTTATGTACACGAGATGGACAGTTGAAATTAATTAAATTTAGAAGTTCAGGACAGTCGATGGACGAGTGCACAATTTTATAAAGGATAATAAGCGTAGAGAATTGTCTTCGTTTATCAAGTTAGGTCATTCCAAAATGAATAATTATTGTGTCGTATGATGGTAACTGGCAGATTAATCCATGCTTACGACACAAAATCCGCAAAAAACATCTTTGGATACTTTCAATTTTTATTTTATTTATTCAAGTACACTTGGAAATTTACAAACATACACATAAAAAAATAAGGAAAACATAGTACTTGGGTGCTACTTATTTCTAAAGAAATCAATGCTAGCGGAATGCACATTATAATAAGGAGACCACACTACTGAGGCATATTCAAGAACAGGTCGGACTAAAGCATTAAAGATATAAATAAAACTAGAGGGTTTTTTGAATTCCTTCATAATACGGGTAACAAAGCCTACCAACTGATAACCACGTTGAAATAAGTGATCAAAGTGATTTCTTAAACTTAGTTTTGAATCAAAATAGACACCCAGATCCTTTACTACATCCTTTTCAGATAACGATTGATCCTTAATGTGATAATCATACTGAATCCGGCTTTTTTTGGTTGTAAAAGTAATAGTGTAACACTTATCCACATTTAAATACATTTTATTATTTTTATATATTTTATTTTAGTGGGATTACATAATTTGTAATTTTTTTAGTTTTAGTTCTTAGAGGTAAGAACTTATAAGTTTTAATTTATTGGAATAACATTTTTTTTATTATTTGTAAAAAAAATATATACACTGGATATATAATTATATCCAGTATAATAAAATTATAATTAGTATAATAATTTTGTTGAGTGTTAATACACTCACTGTAGGTAATTATCTGTATAAGTCGTGCTGAGAAACTTATTACTCTTACATGCTATGGCATGCATGCGTGAAATTAAAATACTATTTCAGGATCGGCATGGAATAAAAATATACATCAGTCAAATTTTTGGACCAAGTTCAGTCCGTGATAAGTACTGAACTTTTCCATAAAACAATAAAACAATTAAGCCGAATTGTGTATGGGAGAACAAAACATTTTTATCGATTTTTAATGTTTTAATAAAAAGTATTGCAGAATCATGGACTTGATTCAAAAATTTTACTAAAAAGGTATTGTTTACTCGCAAATACATTTTCAGAGGTGGATGGCTTTTTAACCACCACCCAGATGATATGAGGGAAACAATCATTCGAATCGCGCATTCAAGTTCCGGCTTTTTGCTGTAAAATATTTTGCATTCGCAACGATTTCCAATCATAAAAAATATGTGAAAATATATTTGAACCGCCACAAAATTAAATGTATCTGGAACAAAATATTTATTTAAATAGGTATATTTTTGCGTGGGAATTCAAATGTACATAAAACAGAGCCCACACTCACTGTGTTGGTATAAACTTGCACAATGTATTAAAAAATGAGTATTCTCCAAAAATTATCGAAATTGGCGGGAGCTCATTCCTATGATTATGACAACTGACAACTGTCATCTTCCCACTTGAAATTTTGTAAGTAGTAAAAACCTCAGAACAATAAGTAAAAACAATAACAAACATAAGACAATATTTATACAGCCAAGTTATTACGACGACCTCTGTGGCAGTGGTCATCATGCCAGGCTGTCACACTGGAGGTCCCGGGTTCAATCCCCAATCAGGTCAAGATGGAAAATGACCTTTTTCAGATCGTCCCGGGTCTTGGATGTTTATTTATGTATTTTTTATAAAAAAAAGTATCGTTCAGTTAGTATCTCATAACACAAGTCTCGAACTTACTTTGGGGCTAGCTCAATCTGTGTGATTTGTCCTTATATATTTCTTCGTCTAAGTGCGTTCCCGGTTGCATCCTCAGCTGTGCTGCTTTGGAGCCCGGGGTGCGCTTTCCCGCTTTTTCTTCTCCAAATATAATATGCATGTCTATGGTCACCCAATGATGCCAAAGACCTTGTAAAATGAAGAAGAAATAGCCGGAACACTTTCAATGATTCGCCATAGTTTTACAACCGGCCGCCTGCCTGACGTCAACCCTCTTTGAGAGTGTATTTGTGCGAAAAGTATTACAACCGGCCGCCGCCCGATGTCAACCCTCCTTGGGAATGTAATTTTTGCATTCCCAAGGAGTGTATGCAATATATTTATTTATTACTAACAATAACAACTTGGCATTTCCTTCCTGTTAAGATCGTAAAAGCGGATGAAATTCACAATTCAAAATAATTGTATGGAAAGGCAATACGGATTCCTGATTCACCTATTCTGAGGTTTTCACCTTTGCATTAGTGATTTTATGCTTTGTCTACCCCGTAAGGTATAAAGACTTTACTAGTATGTACGTTTTTATTTTACAACTGTTATTGTTTATTTGTTTGATTTAAATCTGGCAAGTTAAAGAGCCCGGTTTTCAATTGAGATGAAATTTTGTACGCTAATGTAAATCAGGTGACAATGCAATATTATAATAACAAGAAGCTGATCTGATGATGGAGACGGAAAGTGGCTAAACGAGCCCTGTTATAAAACGACCCTGTATAATTTATTGAAATTGAAGTAACAGTGAAACCATTTCGACTCAATAAGAAGACGCAATCTCATCGAGTTTAGGCTTATTACATTTGTCTTTATTAGTACATAAACTACACATATAAAAAGCTTGTACAAAAAAAAATATAACTTGTTAATGAGACAAAGATTTTTTAAGGGTTGGAAACGCTTAAAAGCTTAACCTCATTGTTGTGTCTTGTTGAATATTCATAGTGCACTTCTATATGAGTGTACAAAGTACAGACATTCAAAAGAAGCCCATATAAACAGAGACGCTGTGACGTACACCTAAGATGTTATCAGAATAAACTGGTTGCCTGGGTTACCTAGCTCACCAAGACCTAAATTTATTGAAACGGACATTTGCTGAGAAAACCTGGAGAGATTTTCTCTTAGGTTTTCTCAGAAAATGCCTTTCCATACAAACTCGGATCAGCTGCTTAGTCAACTTGTATGGGAGGCCGAAAAATATTTTTCACATTTCAATATACTCGTATATTCCTTGGGAAAAGTTGTTGAGTATCATGAGCTGAATTCACACTTTAAATAGGTAGTTATAGTATATTATGGTAAACCCTGTATATTTTTAAGTGAAAAGGACATTTCCCTTAAATGTTGGAAATACTTACGTTCTCTTCCAGTAAAATCGTACCTCTGTGGCACTTCAGCAACTCGGCTGATAACACGGAGAATTTACGAGAACACTGTATGCAAAGCTTTATAGGTATACCAAGATTTCATCTAATGCACCGCTATGATAATTTGGGACTAACATTTTTTTTAAAGATAGGATAAAAGTAAATACATCTAACTTCTCCTATTTTAACGTGTTTCCAGTTACATCCTTAGCTATGTGTCACCATGCCTCTCCCTCTCCCTCTTTTTCCCCCCTAATTTCAGGAGTAGTTATTTTGAAGCTGATGTTTCCATTTTGTATTAATAAGTTAAAAGCAGTATTTGAAAAGCTTTTAAATGCGCTTTTTTTAGGTTACTTACATTTTTATTAAAACATATTAAAACACAATTATTACCATGTCATAAGTTTAAAGTTCAAATACTATTTAGTAAGTAATTATTAAAATGTTAATTTTGCGCCTACTTTGGCCTCACTTGTCTCTGCACAACCTGTCGGTTGACTGGTAGAGAAAGTCTAAGGCTTTAAATCCGCCGTTTTCAAATTTTGTAATAAAGTTGAATAAATAAATAAAATAATGTCTTCGCAAAATACGAATATGGGATGAACTTGTTAGTAAAGGCTTTTAAATAAAATAAAAAAAACATCAAAATCGGTTTACAATTGGCGAAAAAGTCGTGTAACATACATAAAAAAACATACGTGTCGAATTAATAACCGCCACCTTCTTTTTTTAAGTCAGTTAAAAATAATCAAAATCTTTAATGTACAAACAGCGCCATCTGGCACATTACTCACGAAACAAAGCAAGAACATCTTGCTTTCCAGTTTTCTCCATTTTCCGCAGGCATTATACTCCAATCCTCAAAAAGTTTTCAACAGAACCAAACATTTAGTAGTTCAGTAAATAATCACTAGGTGGCGATACAATACACATTTAATAAAAAATATATATTTTTTTTTCTTACTAGCTTTTATTGTGAGGCCTAAGTACTAATCAAGACAAATGTCATAAGCCCAAGCTCGATGGGGTGGTATCGTTTTATTACAGGGATATAGCCACCTTCCGATTCCATTATCATTCAACAGATGAGCTTCTTGTTATAATAATATTGCATTCTCATCTGTTAAACATTAGCATACACAATTTCATCTCAATCGAAAACTGAGAAGTGGCCCAAATTTAACTTGCAAGATTAGACCCAAACAAATAAACAACAACAAACAGGGCGAGCTTAATAAAAGCTTGTAAAAAGCACAGTCATGTTGTTCGCAGTAGTCGATCTTTGTGTCTTTTTTAAGCGCTTTAAGCTCACAACAAGTATTTAAACTAAACCATACCATAAGTAGGCTACAACAAACCCAGGCTTACTATAAGTGCTTTGGGTTTATTGCGTATTGGACTTTATAAGTTCTAAGTAATGTCCATTCATCGTCCACGCTGGTCTAAGAGAAAAAAAACTTAGAATGTTTCAGCTGCTTCTCTTCCCGCGCAGGTCGTAGAGCTGATCGAGGGAACTGAACCATCACTATTTTTATATCCTTATTCTATTTTAACTCTCACCATTACGCTAAAAGTGGCCTTTGGGTCTTACAGCCCTGGGATCTGTCTAGCCCTCTAGGGATAAAGACGTGATAATATCTCAGTAAGTAAAACCCAGTTTGTACATCAAACAAAATAAAATTCTACAGAGTTAAAATGGATCCCTTTCGAGAATTACTTGGTTAGGTCAAGAGGGTTAAAGAATTAAATACTTTTCTGGTACTTTGTAGGGATTTAACGAAGTTTGCACGAAGGAAGGCCTGCTTCGGCTTTTCTTCTGAGTATTTTCATAAACTTTTGGTAAAAACGTCAACTAAAAAATAAGTAGACTTAGGAAGTTGACTGCTAGTTTATGATTGAATTAAAGTCGAGGTTATAAGCACTATTATGAAGGATAACTAACTTACAGTCCACGTGATGGTCCTAGTCCACAAACAAATTTATTTGACAGAAAAATTAAAAAACCTACTTTCAAGCGTTCATCCCCAATAAATTTTGAACGGCGAACCGATTGTCATCAAATATAGCTAAGAACCATCTTGACAGACAAGTCTTTCGACTAAAAAAAAAATGCATTGAATCCGGTCTATTAGTTTAGAAGCCACGATGCCACAGACAGACACAACACACAGGGACACGTCAAATTTATAACACTCCTCTTTATAATCGGGGATTAATGAAAACTAGCCATAAACTTTTTCTTCTTCTTCGTCTAAGCGCGTTTCCGGTTGCATCCTCAGCTGTGTTGCTTCGGAGCCCGGGGTGCGCTTTTCTGCTTTTTCTTCTCCGAATATAACATGCATGTCAATGCGGTCACCCAAGGATGCCAAAGACCTTGCAAAATGGAAAAGAAATAGCCGGAACAGTTTACATGATTTGGATATAGTTTTATAACTGGCCGGCTGCCTAACGTCAACTTCTTCGTCACTTTGGAAATGTATTTGTGCGAAAAGTTTTACAAACGGCCGCCACCCGACGTTAACCCTCCTTGGGAATGCAATTGTAGCTCGAGATGTTTGTGCTAAGTCCTTTAGTTGCCTCTTACGACATCCACAGGAAAAGATGGAGTGGTCCTATTCTACTCTGCCGGGAACCAAACGGCGAAGTTCGTTAAGTTAAACTAAAAACAACCGACCTCATTTTCTAGGAGTTTCTTCCATATCTCCAAAGTTCTTCATAATATCTTTTCCAAAGATGGCTTTTAAATAAAAAGTCATCAAAATCGGTCTACAATTGGCGAAGATATCGAGTAACAAACTTACATAAAGAAACATAGTAGAATTGATAACATCCTTTTTTTAATTCAGTAAAAAAATAGTAAAATTGTGTAACTAATTAGGTACTTATCAGTCAGATCCGCTTGATCTGATTATTGGCAGGTACTTCCGCTATATATTAAACATTCATTACGTCGTTCCGGTAACAGGATCGGTCATCCGAGCCGGAAGTCACGGCGTTTCCGATTTTATTGGCTTTATGACTGCGTCAAACCTGTCGTGTATTGAGTGAATCTGATCAGGGAAATGTAAGGAAAACCAGAACCTTTTTTAGCGTTAGGTAGATTAGATACTGAAGCTTTTTTTATTATTATCCTTTTAATATTTTTTCTACTTTCTTGAGTCTATTATGGGTAAAACCAGGATAGTTGACCCAGGGGTATAGTTGTCCCAATTTTAATTAATCTAGTTTCGCGGATTTATTGCATTCTGTTCACTAAGTTGACCGTGTCTCATGTCTCAATGCGATTGCATAGAAAATGCAATGCAATGAAAGCAAAATATGATAAATAGCCGTTGCTGTCCCAGTGTTGGGCAAAAGCTTCTCTCTCCCTCTTACAATACTCTTGGGCCCGTGCTACTAAAAACTTTTTTCACAGTCAGATTGCTACGATTTATCGTAGGGTGAGTTTAAGTAATCACACGTGCAAAATTATAATCACCTCAATCAACATAAATCTTATTTTAATAAATTGATATATTGACTAGATGTTTGCTTGTTTAAATAAACAATAATAATTTTCACTTACCTGTAAAACGATGACACCAGGCATTTTTCTATAGATTTACATTGAATTAATTAAAACGAAAACGACAAGGTTTTTTTATTTTTTATTTATTAACTTTATTACAATTATAAGGATAAATATCAATAAACAAACATATCTTCATTTAAAATGTACATTTTACAACCATTATCTTCGAGAACTGTCAAATAGAATATAGATAATATACGACACATGATTGCCGAACTTACGAAAGCTGTATAAAAATTGAAGACAGTTTAGATGAAAATTTTCACCATGAGTTTTCATCACATAGTTTTAATTTATATATTATTCCGAGCATTGTAATGCTGTTTAAATCATTGAAGATAGTTATTTTGGACTCTGTTAAGTTTATTTATTTAGTCGTAGTAGGTAGAGCGCAATCCGTGGGTGATCTTACGACCGATCTGATACCTGCACATTTAAGACAAATGTGGAATCTATGTGAAAGCCAAAAAGGTTGGGCTGCTATGTTTTTTTTTTATGAATCAAATTATACATTGTTGACATAGATACATAATATTCAATAAACACCGTACATCCTGCTGATACAGTGTTCGCTACATATATTTAATATAACCATTTTTATCGACTGTTAATTTTATCGCTCCCTTTTTTGTATTAAAGGAGGTGTTTCAATATTTATTTATTGAAACAAACGTACCTTATTAAGGAAATAAAAGCTTAACAAGGCTTATAAACATCAATGAGACCTCTCCAATCCGTTTGGCCAGCGTGGAGAGAAGTACAGAGAGGGTCGTGCTCCTGCAGTGGAGACCAAACAAGACCTGATGATGATGGTGAATCGTACCTTATCCCGTCGCTGCATTGAGTAATATTTTACTGAATAGAAATCACCCGATTTTTTTGCGATCTGCTTTTTTACTTTGTATAAATAATAAATATATACGAACAAATTACACAAATTGAGCTAGCCCCAAAGTAAGTTCGAGACTTGTGTTATGGGATACTAACTCAACGATACGTTATTTTATAACAAATACATATATTGATAAACATCCAAGACACAGGCCAATCTTATAAATATCAATATCATTTTCCATCTTGACCTGACCAGAGATCAAACCCGGGACCTCTGGTGACAGTCTGGCATGATGACCACTAGGCCACAGAGGTCGTATATTATATCTTTATGATGGAATCCAAATTCGAATCACTGCGGCCTTCAATAAAATCGTAATTTCGTCTAACGAATGTGCGTGTGTAGGTACGTAAAATTCGCTTTGATACTCAATAAAATTAATCGCATTTTTATTATCTTTGAGATCAGATATTACTTCAACAACTACGCAGTAAGTGTAGGCTTAAATTCGTAGTGGCAACTTGCCATTGGCAAGTATTAAAATTCACTTACAAAATGCTGTGAGTTGTTACTTAACTTTTCATAATAAGCTGGAACGTGAAGCAGTTTTGCCTGGTCAAACACCTACTGCATAAAACATGCTTCATAAAATATTCAAACCTAGTTTAAAACTTGTAAAGGGTGCATCAAATATTTATTAGTTCTGCTTGACATGTCTGTGAAAATGTTGTTGCAGCTATATTCATGCATATATTAATCAACATACCTAATTATAATTTTGTCAAAGCGAGGAGCTTTACCATCGGACAGTTGATATTCTATAAAATTTAATACCTAGTGGATTAACAGTTCTGTTAATCCACTAGGTATTTAATTTTATAGAATAACTAGCTGTGCCCGCGACTTCATTCGCGTGGTTGTAGGAACGTAATGTTATATAGCCTAAAGCCTTCCTCAATAAATGGACTACCCAACAAAAAAAGAATTTTTCAAATCGGACCATTAGTTCCCGAGATTAGCGCGTACAAACAAACAAACAAACAAACTCTTCCGCTTTATAATATTAAGTATAGAAAGTATAGATAAATATCAGACGATGATTTCTTGATAGATGACGGGAGTAATTGACATAGTTGTTTAACCAGGTCAAACAAGTATGACAGGGGTCATGATTGATATACCATCGCGTAGAAGGTGCTCCTGTATATCGCTGAAAACTGATGTAAAAGCGGTACGGCCTTCAAAAACGGTTGGGGCGTGTTTTTTTTTCCAAAATGTATTGAATTATAAGCAATTTGGCGACTAGTAACTTTTTTTATTTCCATGGAGGGTTCCCCTCATTTCAAGTGTCTAGCTATTACGGTTCAAGAGACAGAGCCCTGTGACCTGTGACAGACGGACAGACGGACAGACAGGGGAGTCTCAGCAATATGGTCACCTTTGCACCCTTCGGGTACGGAACCCTAAAAAGTAATCCCAATCCCAACTAATATTATAAATGCGAAAGTGAGTTTGTATATTTGTTTGTTTCCTCTTCACGCTTTATCTACTGAACCAATCTTCTTGAAAATTCGTATACACATATTTAGGAGTACTGAGAAAGGACATAGGGTACCTTTCATCCCTAAAAAAAAATGTTCCCGTCGGATACGCGTGCGAAGCCGCGGGCATAAGCTAGTTGGATATAAATAAAGTCGGCAAAAATGTATTTCTTGCACATAAATCAAACATAAACACACATTATGTTATGACTAATACGTGAATAGAATACGATATTCCACTCTTTTGGCTAAAGGTCTTTATCGAGTAGGTACATAAATATGCTATTTATGTCAATAAGTTTAGACTGGCTTACTTTATACCAGCCAAATTTTGAAGCAAGATCAGTTTATGATTCTGAATAAGTTTTAAGGCGAATCTAATGACACCTATTAAGGGGCCGGTCCTTATTTTTTGTGATTTTTACTTCTTTTTTGGAGCTGATTGGAACCAAACAAAATTAGTAACAATATGGTAAAAAAATTTAATTGAAGTTTATTTAAGTATTAAAAAAGTGGCCGAGACAATGTTGAATACATTGTCTCGGCCACTTTTTTAATTGTAATAGTTTGTTTGATTCCAAATAACCTGAGACGTGTTTAAATTTTTTGCGGTGCGCTACGTTCATGTCATTGTTGTTAACACGGAATTTAAAACACAAAGTTGTGTATTTATTACAGAGAAATAAAGACAAACGAAAACCCAAAAAAGTGGCCGAGGAGTTTGTACTTAGTACTTTTTTTTAATTCAAAGAAAAACTTTAACAAGGTTAAACTTTGAAAAAATATAAGCGAATACATCGGCGAATTTCTTGCGCATACGACTGAGTTAAAAAATAAAAAATAAACATATATGAAGATTGATTCATGCTTAAACACGAAAAAAAAAAAAAAAGATTGAAAAATTTAAAGTTCTCTGAAATTCTCATATAAATATGGGAACGCAAACGCTGATAAGGCAGACCTCGCGCTGCGCTTCTGAATTTGTCGAAATTCGTCTACAGGATGCATGTACAATACAGAACAATGCGTATGTGTAGATCACGTAGTTAGAAAATATATAGATTCGGGTGTTCAGTCCAAAATTTCCACGGTCGAAGACCGCAGTCTTAAGCTTATCCATCAAGCCGTTCAGGCTGTAGAGCGTGCCAAAGAAATTTATTATATACAATACATACACTTGAAAAACATAACCTTCTTTCAGGCGCAGACGGGTAAAAAAAATTTTTCGACCATTCATAAAAACGCAGATATAAAATAAAATACCGCGTTTTGTGTAGTCAGCTTGTCGTAAATTTTATTGTTATGGAGGCCAGTTTATTGACCATAAACATTTGAGAGACCTCATTGATAAGTGGTCGGTGATAAGAGGTGTAAACTCCTAACATCGGTCTTCCAAGCTGGTTTGAAAGAAAATAAAAAAATTAGAAGGTACCTGCTGCTTCTCTTTCTGCTCAGAACACAAAAACGAATCGAGGGATAGGGCGAGAATCTGAATTATATCCTAATATATATCAATAGGCTTATGGCTCTGAAACGTGATCCCTTACTATGGGTCTCATAAGAAGGCTCAAGGTCGCTCAACGGGCCATGGAGAGGGCTATGCTAGGTGTTTCTTTACGTGATCGAATCAGAAATGAGGAGATTCGTAGAAGAACTAAGGTCACAGACATAGCCCAGCGGATTAGCTCATTGAAGTGGCAGTGGGCGGGGCACATAGCGCGAAGAACTGATGGCCGATGGGACAGAAAGGTTCTTGAATGGCGGCCACGTATCGGCAGGCGCAGCGTTGGACACCTACCTGCTAGGTGGTCAGACGACCTGAGCAAGGTTGCAGGAAAACGCTGGATGCAGGCTGCTTCCGATCAGTCGTTTTGGAAATCTTTGGGGGAGGCTTATGTCCAGCAGTAGACTTCCTGTGGCTGATATGATGATGGTGATGATATCAATAGGCGATGCGGCTAGAAACCCATCGCTTTTTTGATTCCCTTTTCCCATCTTCACGTCCATGAACGCACTAAACGAGACCCTGCCCTGTTAGTGTATAGGTATACTAGCTTTTGCCCGCGGCTTCGCTTAGGAATTCCAGGGGAACATTACCTTTTTCCGAGATGAACCTTACCCTTTGTCCTTCTAAGTACTCCTAACTATGTGTATGCGAATTTTCAAGAAGGTTGGTTCAGTAGATAAAGCGTGAAGAGGTAACAAACAAACAAACAAATATACAAACTCACTGTCGCATTTATAATATTAGTTGGGATGTATATAAATCCAAACTTCATAGCACGAGTTCCGTCCCTAATCAGATTTAACGTTAAGTCTTTATACCCTATTATGTTGATAGTGCAGCTGGAAAGGTGGGTCCACATTTTAGTTAAAAGTTACCTGGAATTCAACCGATGGGCATAGAAAGAGAGGAAGGCCTAGCACAAGATGGTCTGTGTCTATATCTGTAGGTCAGGCGACTTCAAAAGTTACCTACGACAGGGATTGGAGGGAAAAGACCGAGCATAGAAAATTGTGGAAGCAGGCAGAGAAGGCTTTTGCCCAGCAGTGGGACATAAACAGCTAAAGAAAAGTGTTGATGGTTGTGGCGTCGTAGGTCGGGTCGCTGGATTCCCTCTAATGTTGAGTTTAACGGTGGCTGATCTGTGCGTTGACTCGTGAACGGGTGCCGCTAGGAGGGATTAGTCAGCTCAGTTTGCTTTTCGACTACTTAGTATTTCTTATTACGTTATTTATGTTTGTTATGGCTACTGGCAACACCATCGACACGACATCATCATCATCATCCAAGCGTGTTCCCGGTTGCATCGTCAGCGGTAATGCTTCAGAGCCCGGGGTCCGCTACCTAACCTAGGCGATTTGACGAGGTTACTGGTTTTTTACACAGAGCGACTGCCGTCTGACCTCCGCGAACCAAAAGGTAGACCAGAACCAATCCTAGGATAGGTACAAACGCTAGGTGGCGTTCGGGACCAACGGCTTTACGTGCCTTCCGAAGCACGGAATCATCTTTCTTTTCGGATAAGCAGGTGATTCAAGCCTGCAATATCCTAAACAGACTGGAAACAACTTTTAACAAAGTATGCTTCCCAGTGGGATTTGAACTCATGACCTCCGGATCACAAGGCAAACGTCTTGACCACTGGACTGCGGAGGCAGTCACCATCGACACAACATCTGATCACTATTCTTACTACTAACCATTTTGCATCACACTGTTAAGCTTTGCAATTTAGTAAATTTATTCCAATAAATAATATACAGGGAGCATTTGAAATCATTGGCATTAATTTAACTTGTTAACATACTCACTTAAAGGATATTTTTTACGGTAACAATACTGCAATTAGTGCAGTAAATAAAAAGTATCGAAAAGTAAGAAAAAAAATAAACAAAGTATCAAAACATCGCACGTCGCGCTAGCGAGAGTGCTATGCGCCCGGCGCTGGTAAGTACACTCACCAGCTATGGCGCGGCCGCCGGCCGGCCGGCATACAAAAACAGACTTTAAGTTGCGTGGATAAGGTTTAAAGTCGAGTGGGGAAAGGCGATGTCACGCAACCTATTGAGGGAACGAATGTTAGGTACTACGGAATCTACGACGACGCAATGAAATTAATACTATTATAATTAATTTACTTTTCATGAGTTTTATGAAGATAAGTTTTTTATTTATAATTGCAGTAATGGTGTCTATCAAAGAGTCTAACGCATGTTTAGAGGTTTTCTTTAATATGAAAATGACGACTTCTGATTGTCGTTTTAATAGGTTCACATTACTTTGTATCATGGGTATAGTGGATATTTAAAAGGATGCCAACGATTTCAATTCCACCCTGTATACTTATCCAAAACGCCTATTATACCTACTGCAGTTCACACACATAACCCAGGAGCAAGCATTACATGATATAATCTGTTAACATTAGGTATATTAACATGATAATAAATTATATTAATTATACCCATTGATTTTGTAAACTGATAGACATACGACAAAGCCTTTTTGACGCTCCGAAAAAACTCATTAAGATAGCTTAATGAGTTTTTTCGGCGTATCTCAGAAGTGGCCGTTCTGAATCGCTATATCGGTATCTTTTCTTTAAAGTAACGATTAATTGATAATTTTCATTCAGCTAGAAATAGGATTCAGTGGCGCAGACAAAAGGAGGCTTATCCCAGCAGTGGGTCGTTGAGAGCTGACAATGATAATGATGATTATAAACATAGTATGTATTTTATACCAAACTTATTGACGAGTTAAAGTGCCTTCAAGGTCTACTTACTGAATAAACATTTAGTTCTTTGTTAAAACTTTAGAGGCACTGGTCATGCCGACAGAAATATTAGGTACCTACTACCTATTTCAATCTGACGTTTTGCTTATTTCCATTGTACACATATGTCGTGACATCGCGCAAAAATTCTCGTTTTGAAAGGCACTACTCTCATATTTAGGTATATGAAACATTTTATTTACTTCCTAACGCGATGCCACTTCTTGCTTTTTTGTACACATTCCGTTGAAGGGCCAACTTTATAAACTCCGCGCTCGTCGATCAAGTGACTCGCAATTTCGTTGAAATTGTTAAAAGTATTACACGCAATACACTTAACTGCCCCCGAACTTAGTACGTAGTAAATAGCAACCAACGAGATCTATGTACTTACGTACTAGAGAAGACGTCACATACAACAGTTGTGTTCTGTTCATCATATGCTATCACTGTTACCCTCACATTAGTCACTCGCTAGCAATACGCGCATAAAACACTCCACAATTCATTAAATAAAACACTGTCAACTTAGTCAAAAATGCCTTGGTGTGTGTTGAGATACTGCACTAGTAATTCAAAGAACAAACCAAAATATGAAGGAATAACTTTCCATCGGTAAGTAATTAGATTTCATTGATTGAAAATTAAATACGGATTGCAAAATTTCGGCTGCCATAAAGAATGTAATGAGTGAATGATCTGTCAACCGATGGAATGATTCGTCATAGACTAACAAAACAGAAGTGAAATGTAGACATCATAAATATGCCTACATTTCACTTTCTTCATGGAAGCATCGAAAAACTATTTGTTTGCTACTCAGTTACTAATGTTTTTAAAACGTTTAAAAATGTGTAAGTTTTATAATTTTTATCTACATATGCTATAAATGCTTTACAAAAGTTTCCTAAAATCCTATAAATCCTTTATAAAATTAAGTCATATCTCGTAACGTCTCACTAGGACCTCCGATCCGAGGGCTCAAAAATTGTGTATGTGGGGGGGCTGTACCCTTGTGCCCCGTGCAACTTGAAACTGCTATCAGATTTTGGATCCAAGATGGCCGCTTACACATTTTTGATGTTTTATTATGTTTGTCCCTATAATTCTGTTTCCTCGTAACTACTACGCGGCTAAATCGATTTTGATAAATTATTATATAACTATAAGCCGATTATAAATCTTCATATATGTAATCTAAATAAACATATGTAATTAAGACCCAATACCTACGTATATGATTATATAATACATTAAATACAGAGATAGCTAACAAAGAAAAAAAAAACAAAAAGGTATACAAGTACAAGAAATCACTTTCTTCTAGTGCAAAACATTATGTTAAGAAATTAAGTAAGAATAATAAAAGGTTACCAAAGAAACAGATATGTACAGTTTAACTTTTACCTTTATAAATATGATAGTCGTGAGTTTACAATCTAAAAATCTATACAACCATACAACCATCCATACACCCATCCGTACATCCAGCCATACTTATCAACATCCGCATTTATTAGGATTTGTAGTATTTAATTTGAACCACGTACTCGTAGGTATGTAAAAATATATTGACCTTTCTGTACTACTCTCGTGTTTAGTCTATATTACCAAAAAGGACATGGCCGTGTTTGAAGATGCCGAGTCTATATATTCATGTCAATGATAGCAACACAATGCTCGAAACAATATTAAAATTAAAAATATTTAAATAAATTCGCCACATATGAGATTCGAACTCGCGCCCCTCAAGTCTGTACCATAAATGGTGTGACTTCGACTCGACCCGACGAATTTTCTCATCACTCACGCATTTGAAGCATGCGTAATTCTTTATTACTACCCATTATGTAGTGCATGGTACAGACTTGACGGGCTTGAGTTCATATCTCACTCGTAGTGAATAAATTTCATTACATATTTGTTCGATACTTACATATTGAAATGTTTTTAATATAAAATCAAGCTGTAACATGTAATAGATTCCTCCTTGAGGTTCGTTCTACGTCCGTGTGACATTTACGACCGCTCCGTGGGCTTAGTGTATCACCTCGCTTAAAATTTTGTCGAAATGCTTATCTTTAGAATGGTCACATAAGCCTTTAAGGTTTATGTCCGAACCCCCTGACCGTTGTAAACGTCAAACAGATGGGTTTTTCACGGTCACAGCTCAATTTACTACAATTCGCAAGTAACAAAAAAGATTGCCTTTTAGCTATATTATAGATAAAAGAAATCAAAAATCCACCAAATCGGATAACCATGTGATGCACCTATCTAGATATTTTTCATATCATGAAAAATAACAATTTCATGAAATGGTCGGCAATATCATAAATCAATTTTACAATCTGGCCATGTAGCTAAGTTTACTTAGGTATATACTTATGCTAGAATCGTTGAACGAGTATAATAAATGCTGCTGGTAAACTTCATCTATTACGAGAAATAGATGATCAGAAATCTCGATTCAGAAATCTCGTATTTTCACATCTTGTATCTGTGCATCGAAATATAATTATCTAGAAACCTAACGCTCGTACATTCAGCGCTTCGATTCTGATCCCATTTACGCAAACAAATGAACAGTAATTACAACGAAACACTCGAATGCACACATAGACAAAGATGCATGCGATTGGTTGCGACAAGGTCACGCGTCGTCGTCGGTCGGGTGGGGCAGTCAACGCAATGAACGGTAAGATACAACGCGCGGATGGTACCTATTATGCAGTACGCTACGCTAAAATAAATAACCTTGTTTACGTGTAACTTTTTTTTAATAACTAATTATCATAATTGTCTGTATGGTTTCTACACCACTTCACGGTACATGACGGAATTTTTAATGAATCAATTATCGCAAAAACACAGCAATATTCTCAAAGGAAACTTCTTGCGACGCAATCGCACGACTCGAGTGTCACGGCGAACTGTCGCGCCGCGCTGTTCATATTTTAAGCCCCGCCCGCCGCGGTACATATCGCGTGGAATGATTTTTCGGGATTACTTACGATTCTAGTATCTGTGCCACAACACAATAGGTATTATGTCAGATGAAAACAATAACAGAATGATATTCGCACCTGTTGAAACTGTACGGGAGGTGGCGAAGACACATACATAATCACTTTTGCACTCGATAAAATATTTTATAAGTACGTAGCAAAGAGAAGACATGGTTTAATTGTTTAATCCTTATCCCACTTCTTCGTCTAATCGCATTCTGGTTGCATCCTCAGCTGTGCTGCTTCGGATCCCGGGCTGCGCTTTCCCGCTTTTTCCTCTCTAAATATAGCATGCATGTCAATGGACACCCAAGGATGCCAAAGACCTTGCAAAATGGAGAAGAAATAACCAGAACAGTTTAAATGATTTGGCTATAGTTTTACGACCGGCCGCCTGCCTGACGTCATCCCTCTTTGGGAATATATTTGTGCGAAAAGTTTTACAACCAGCCGCCGCCCGACGCTAACCCTCTTTGGAATGCAATTGTAGCACGAGTTGTTTGTGCTTATTCCTTTAGTCACCTCTTACGACATCCACAGAAAGAGATTGAGTGGTCCTTTTCTAACCCGGAACCACTCGGGTAAAACCCGAACCTTATCCTTATCCCACTATTTAATAACAATAATTGTAAGTACTTCCCCTATATTATTTTTATTTGTGTCTGAAAACATTTTAAAAACAAGAGTATGTATGTGTACCAAATTTGAAGTCAATTGGTCCAGTTATAGTTTCGTAGCAAATTGACTGTGATAGACGGACGGACAGACGGATGTGAGTGATCCTATAAGGGTTCCGTTTTTACCTTTTGAGGTACGGAACATTCGTCGCCAACATTTTTATAAGCCTGTAGTGTCCCATAGTTGGGCAAAAGCCTCCCCTCTAGGTTTCTACAAACTTCTATCAGTGGCGATAGTTTGTCAGCTCTTTTCGTCTGCCCCTTTAATCGTCTGCCCACCGAGTTCGAGGGCATTACCAAAGATAATATAATTACTAATGTTAGCATAACCCTCAGTTTGTCAAAAAGTTCTTGTAGAATAATAAGACATTTTGTTATTTAAATATTGATTTAATTTGATTTAAACTATGAGAATTGCGAGGTCAAAGGAGTATTAAATCTATATCTTACACTCGGACAATAATTTCTCCCTTCGTATCAATTTTACAAAGCTCTGCAAACGTTAAAACACTTCCGTAAGTCGCTTTGCTAATTGCGACTGGTATTTTATGATAGCAATTTAATGTTCCGCAGCAGTAATATTTAAAGGTCTTGAAAATTGGATATTTACTTTATTGTTAATTAACTAGTTTGAATCAGTAGTAGAACATGGTAATATTTTAGTAAGTTTAATTTAATCTTACTTTTAATGAATCTTAAAAAGGAAGAAGGTTAAAATAGAAATAATCTCTTTTTAAGAACTAAAATTGAAATATTTATTGCTTCGATCATATATTCTATAGATGCACAGTTGCCGCCTAAAAAATGGCACTGGAAAAACAAGACATAAAACAGTATTATGCCTTGTTTCGTTGTCATTTGCTCGGTGGCCGCGCGCGTGACGTTACGTCAAAGATGCCAAAGTGCGTTGTGAAAATACGGATTTATTTCCACGCTTATCTCAGTTACATAAGATTAAACTGTATGACACTAGAACTTTTTTTGCAATACTAGAAATGGTATACATTTACCTATGTAGGTACGTATTGCCACGGGGACAATATTTTGTTTGATTTTGCGGAACTGTGCATCTATAGAATATATGATCGTAGATTTATTGAGATAAAATAGGCATTTTATCTCAATAAATCTTAAATTACGTACGTAGGCACGTACGTAATTTTTCTGGTTAGTAATAAATTACCAACATATAATTTAAGTCACAAATAAATTGTATGTTTGTCTTAACGTTTAGAAAAAGCCGGTCAGTTGCCGGTCGGACTTGTACATGAAGGGTTCCGTACCTCTGTACAATTGGCTATAGCAATATATATTGCTGTTACTCGCCTATAGCTTTTATTTAATTTTCTATAATAAATAATTCCTTTAATATTGTATAATATATCCTATAATAGTGTATTGGTTCCTTTAATATGAGGATTTTCGCCATACGCCTTTATTTGATTTAAGAGCCTTTGAACTTTAAGTATGGAGACTAATTTGTCGGTTGGCTTAAGTTTAGTGATTTTCATCTATCAACATTTATATAGATAGATAATTATATATTCGTTTGTCAAACTGTAACTCAAATAAAATATTTCAGGTGACATTCCAATAAATCGAAAGGCGATTGAAAGAAGCAACAGAAAATTGGAAATGCTTTAAATACTAGTTTGCCTCAAAGAAAATGCAATCCCGTCAAAAACGATATTGTGAAAACGAGACAAAGTTCGTTCATTTTGAAGACCAATGAACGACACGTGTCTTCACACTTTCTGTTACAGTATCTTTTTAAAAAGAAACCTTTAAACTTGATAATATATAATTTCAATTCGTACTTTTTCTTTACATTACAAAACAAACCGTACCATTATGCGTTCTTTTTAGGGTTCCGTACCTAAAGAGACCCTATAACCACAGAATAAATACTAGTAGGTATTTACTGAGACTCCGCAGTCAGTCTGTCTGTCCGTCCGTCTGTCACAGGGCTTTATCTCTTGAACTGTAAAAGCAAGACACTTGAAATTTTCACCGATTATGTATTACTGTGGCTGTTATAACACCAAATACTAAAAATAAGATACAGAAAAAAGTTAAAGGGGATCTACATACAAGAAACGTGTTTTTTTTTGCGTTTTAAAACATTGCACGGTGGTACGGAACTCTTTGTGTACTAGTCCGACTCTCACTTGACCGGATTTTTTACTTTTCATTTTATTTGTTATAGTTTAAGTACACATACAGCTAAAAATACAAATTATAAATAAATAATAAGAAATAGTAAGTTGTTTAAAGATCTTCACAAGGAGTAAAATAAAGAAGGAAGAAAAAAGCAAAGGTCATAGGTAGTGACAGTCATTTCTAGGTAAATTTATGAGGGTTTTATACTCGTATTATTTCATATCTTTTGGAAGTGGCTTCAATTATTCGAATTCAAATACTTGTAACAAATTATATTACAAAAATAATATGAAGTAATAAATGTTGCATTCTACATTTATATATTTATAACTAGTTTTTGGATTTGAAAATGATGTAAAAACTGTCTCCATTTTTTTTTGCTAGCCTGTAGGTCTTTTTGTGTCATTGCTGAGCTAAGACCTTTCCCCTATCCTTCGACACGTCCCTGTTCCTTCTACACACGTCCTTTAATTTGCTCCTATAAATGTTCCTACTGCTAGCTATTATAACTATCTTCAATTGAACTACTGAGACTCATGTTTCATACAAGTCGCAAAAGTTCCATAAGATCTACTTTCAGGGTCGCAGTAATTCCATGGTGAAATATCAGTTGAAATTGTGAGTGAGTCTTAACTGTCTCATCTTCCATTAAACTTTGGTTGCCACCCTACGGTGTACTTAAATAGTGGCCGAGAAATGTAATTTTGCTCCGAATTCTTGAGAAAAATTACAGCGAAAGGTATGGCTTGGTATTGCTTGACAAGGGTTGGTTAGTTGGCTTTCGCTTTTATCCCTTGCAAATCTTTATTTTACGAGTAAACGTCCTTTGTTCAATTACTGAATTATGAATTGAAAGGGGAAATTACCCAATTTTTTACATTATTAACCAAGCGAGCAAAGCGAGTGAAGTCTCCGTTTCAGCTTGGCCAAAAATGCTTTGATATGTCTGTGTGTTCTCCTCTAGAGGTCGCATTTCTCCACCGATTACCGTGAAATTTTGGGAGCAGGTTCGAAAAACATATGAAAACCGATAGTCGAGCCATTTTTTGGATTTTTTTAAAAATGGCGGAGTTGGCACAAGGGGCCTAAGCACCTTTGGGGTATATGGCTCTTACGACCATTTTTGTGTTTGTAGTGACAATAAAATAACAAAGGAATTTTATATTCTATTATGATATACAATAGACGGATATTTTCACCATCATTGTCAAAAGATGAATAGTCCAGTTTGTATATAAAGAGATCAGAACGACTTGAGCGTCTAGAGGTCGAATACCACCGAAAGGTGTTCCCTTTTTAGTTCAACGTATTTATTTTTATTTTAGGACCGAAGTTTTTTTTTAAAGTATACTTATTTGTTTTCTTGGGAATTTTGTTACTAAAGGAAACATTCGTTTGAGTTCTTAAAGTCTACTTTACCAAAATTACCACTTTACCAAATATGAGAATTTATTTTTATAACTAAAAACAATATTTTTTTTTTGTCAATCTTTTATTGTGAGGCCAAAGTAGTAAAGTAAATATTAACTTCTCAAGACAAAATAAACGAGTCCAAACTCGATGGGATTGCGTGGTTTCAATAGGGGTTGGGTTGTGACACATCTGTCAGCACGAAACAGCACTTTCCTATGCTGCTATCCTTTTTTGTCGCTCCGAAGCGTTATTTGCTAGAGCGAGAGAAAACGACGGAACGCTTAAGCACCGGCCATGCTGAAGCGTTCCGTCGCTCTCTCTCGCTCTAGCAAATGACTGTTCTGAGCAAAAAAAGGATAGCAGCATAGGAAAGTGCTGTTCCGTGCTTACAAATGTGTCCCAACCCTTAAACAGTTCTTATGACTGCTTCCCAGCTCCATCATCAGACCAGCTCCAAGTCATCATAATATTGCATTGCCATGCAATAGGTATATCCTTACATGTGTGCAAAATTTCAGCTCACTTGGAAACCGAAAAATAGATTTGACCTAAATATATATACTTAAAAAGATTGCAAGTTAAATAATAAAAAGCTGGTAAAAGAAAAAAATAGACTGAATTGATTAATTATTGTACCTCTATAACGAGATAAAGGGATTGTTGCATGACAAAGGATTGATATTGTGATTACTGAGGATGAAATTTGGGAAGGTCCAAAAGTAAAATTTTCTAATAAGCAAATGACGGTACTATCTTTTTACCTGAACGAATTTCGTGCATTAAATCAAATTTAATAAACCGCGCGTGATGATCGTTCAAGGGGAAGCTGGTAGTGGTAAAAGTACTGTCATTAAAGCAATGTGTGCTAAATTGAACAGAAAGCTAGGGCCTAACAGCTTTCGCTTGATGGCCCCTACAGGGGCTGCTGCTGTAAATGTTGGCGGCAGCACAATTCACTAAGCCTTGCATCTAGGAATTAAAAAACAATTTAAAAAAATGGGAGACGAAAACCTTCATCAGTTTCAGGAGAATATGCAACATTTTCATTTTATAATAATTGACGAAATGAGTGTGGTTGGCTGCTCAATGTTAAAAGAAATTATTTGAGTTGCAGGGAAGCTAAGCCCTTATTTTCTTATTTGCCTTTTAGAAATATAACTTTGTTTCTATTGGGTAACATAAAACAACTGCCACAAGTGCTTGATCGCCCGGTTTATGGAACAGGATTTTCCGGTATGCTGGCTGACAGGGACAGCTATTTTACAAAGAGATTACGTCCTGCGTCATTTTGTCAACATCTTATCGGCAAGGAAAAGCAGGTCAGGTACATTTCAAAGACATTCTGGATCGTTTGAGCATCGGTAACTCAACCAAAAGTGATTGGGAAAAATTAATGACGCATCAAAAAAGTAGGTTATGTAACAAGGAGCAACGGCTTTTTTCCGATGCAATGAGGCTGTATCCAGAAAACAAAAATTGTTATTTTCTATAATTTTGATAAAATATCACATGCCCACGGCTAAGATATGGGCTGATTATAACAACAAAGAGGCTGCACAGGCATGTGCCGAGTAACAAGCACAAAGTTTAGAGAAAACTCTGTATTTCTGCGTTGGCACCAGGGTCATGTTAAAAACTAATTTGTGGGTAAAAAAAAGGCTTAGTAAATGGTTCTGTTGGAACTGTTACTGATTTGGTGTATGCTCCTAATCATTCACCACCTACTGATTGCACAGGGATTGACTTTACCCAGGGTAGTGGTCGAGCTTGGGTCTAGAGAACTGGATGTAGGTTGCTCTACTTTTTTTTAACTTAGACTTACTGATGTCATCTTGGAGCCCTTCGATTTTAATCGTTTGACAAGAATCAGGTCTATGAAACTCCTTTTGTTAAGAACAGGAGGAAAAAAGACTAAAATACTCGTATTTTAGTCTTTTAATATATTTAAATATTTAATTTTTTAGGAAGGCAAACGAACAAGCGGGTCACCTGATGGTTAGTGATCACCGCTGCCCATGGACAACTGCAACACCAGGGGTGTAACAATAGCGTTACCGGCCTTTTAGGGCCCTTCCCAATGGGGGAGGGGGGGGCTCCAGCTCTCACACTCGCCGAACGAAGCATAGAAGCGGTGAAGCTACTACTCAGACTTCGATTTTCTGTGAAAGTGTAGTACTTCCCCGGACGAGCCAGCCCATTCATGCTACTAGCAAAACTGAGTTTTGCCGGAAGCGTGGCTCTACCACAGCAATATTTCATGAAAAACATATGGTGTGAAAAGTTCCTTCAATCTGCAATCTCTATAAGCTCGCGAGGTCTACAGCTCATAGAGCCACTAGTTTTAGATTATTTTGATATTCTTATTTATAAAGTATATAAAAAGATACTTACAATTTACTTGGGTGTAGTGTGGCTCAGTGAACTATACTATACGAGTATACTAGTGGTTCTGTGTAAACAGTTATAGACCTTGCGAGCCCTTATAACCATGCAATAACCTCTGTGGCCTAGTCCTCATGCCAGGCAAATTATTTTTTTCAGATTGACCTGGGTCTTGGATGTTTCTCTATATATGTATTTGTTTTAAATAATAAATATATAGGGACAAATCACACTGATTAAGCTAGCCCCAAAGTAAGTTTTAAACTTGTGTTATGGAATACTAACTCAACGATACTATATTTTATGATAAATACATATATAGGTAAACATCCAAGACCCAGGAAAATTTGAAAAAGGCCATTTACCAACTTGCCCTGGCTGGGAATCGAACCCAGAACCTCCGGATTAGCGGTCTAGCGTGTTAACGATTACGCCACGGAGGTCGTCAAATAAATACATAAGATATAGTATCGTTAAGGAGACCAAATCTTTTGTTTGCGGGTTTGTCTTGTGAAGGCGGAAAGACTGTGTAGTCTGATTGCTAAAGGTGTATAATTTTTTCGTCAAAAATTTAAATCGGTCGATAAATAACGCTACAGCAAACTTCCTCCCTTAGCACCCTATTTTCCGTCCAATCAAAAATCACGATCGACTAAAAGTTAAATAAATTAAGGAAGTGTGCCAATATCGTTAAAATTGGTTGAAAAATGCGACCTGCAAGCGAGAACAGACAGATGGACAAAAGTATTTTTGGCCCATCCAGAAACTGAGACGCTTAAATTCGCTCGCTTAGTCAATTAAAACTTACAATGTGGTTTGAATATTCCTGGATAAAATTTTGCTTGTGTCCTTTTCTAAAACATCAGTTTCATTAGGTACATCAAACAAGAACCACTACAACCAAACCCAATAATTCGATCTTCCTGATAATTGGGTAACGCCCATCACATCAAAAGCTGGAATAATCAAACGATTTTCCTGTTGGTTCAATGACATCAAGTTGTTGTTTTATGATCGTTTCGTCGTGTAATTATTTAACAACCTATATGAAGATATAGCATATAAATAATGGTTTTAATACCCTGAGCTATAACTTAAAGAAAGTATCGTTTCATAATAAAAACCAAAGAGGGCTTTGAGCTCTCAAAGTTGTACGGAAAATTCCCAATTGCAGTGATACTGAGCGCCACGCAAATGTTCGCGTAGAGCGGGCAACACAAAAAAGAAATAAACATGATATCTAAGTGATACAATAAACATACCAACATAAACATAAGTATTTAAATAAATATATACCTATTCATGAAACACTCCACCGACAAGAGCCCAGCTCAGAAAAAGAAGAAAGCAAATTGTAATAAATATGATGGTGTATACAAATATGATCAGGATGATTAAGACAGATAGTAATCTTTTACTCTTTTTCTAAATATCACTAAGGCTGTAGACTCATAGACGAATTCTCGGTAGTAGCTGATTCCATAGCCACGTGGACACGTGTTCGTCGGTTTAATATTAAAGTCACTTCCTGTTTTATCAATTAGTAATTTAAGTAAATATTCTTTAGAATTAAATTTTACATTGTCTCATTGACGAATTATTTATTGTCTTTGCCAATTATAATGAGCTTTATGTTCAAAATTTAAACAGATCATGGCAGATATAAAGTTTAAAATGCTTTCTCAGATTTCCCTAGAATTAATTAGTAAATAAATTTTATGCAAAATCATTCACGGTCAAGGCAGTTCGACTCTGGAATGCACTACCACCGTCCATCCGGCGTGCTGAAACGCTAGCCAGCTCTAAGTGAAGTCGCACCTATCTTCTATCCTTATTATAATATGACTTTCTTTATTTCCTGACTTACCTTGTTCGGATTTTCTTTTTTGTGTACATATTGATATAGGTATGTATGTATTTATGTATATATTTTATATTTTTATGTATGTATTGTATGTATCTTTATTAATTACACTTTTTTCTTCTTGCATATAACTTCGCACCTCACCTGTTTTCTTTAATCTATTACTCTGTATTATTATGTTTTGGTGCAATAAAGATCTTAACTAACTATTACAAGGTAACTTTTTAAATACCATTTTTCTTTAGTGGTATATTATGTTGTGTAACAAGTGAGTAACATCTGACGTCTCACCTTGGTAATAAGCAACCGCGCTCATTGGTCAAGTCAAGTAGCGCGCATTTCCACCACTTCCTGTTACACACTTCCGTCGCATTTCATGAAATCACATTCCACAGGTAGGAAAGCGACCGGAAAGGTATAACACATCAAAAAGAAACAGCAGACAGTTTAAGGCGGTGAACCCACTGCACCGCGCACCGTCGGAGCGCGGTTCAACACACGCTCCCGGACGTGTTGACGAGTTTTCAGTGTGTTGGACTAGGCGTGTTTTCTATACGCGCTAGCGATTCGCGACGAAGCGCGCGGTGCAGTGGGATCACTGCCTAAAAGCAAATTTAGTTCATATTAAACGATTTTTTGAAACAAAGATTATTTTTCTATTTTATTCTGGTTAGAAATTCAATGATTCCATAGCAATTGCTTTTGATTCACAAACTCTCTGATTTTTACTTTATTAATATAATGTACCCATATAAGGCACTCAATTTAAAATATTAATTATAATTAAAACTATATTTCAATTTCAATTCAATTTCAATTTGTTTATTCAGTAACAATAATACATTGCATTCGAACATAATATGTACACCTTAATATCTAATTACTTAATTTTAACAATCCAATTTAATGTGGCAAATCCGTTTTTCAACTAATTAATTAATTACACACACATATATAGCAATAGAAGCAATTAGAACTCCTCAACACTATAGCAGCACTTCTCAAGCAGTAAAATACGTAAGCGACTTTTAAATTTCGAAAGCTTTCGCTCCGTTTTCAGATCATATGGCAATTTAATAAATAGTACTACAGTCTGATTACGAGGGCAATGCTTCACGATTTCCAGTGCTGGAACTATTCTACGTTTCAAATCTTTTCGTCTAGTGACTTCACGTGCTACCATTTCCTCCTCTGTTTCTTATAATGCTCTATTTTTATCAATGTCAATAAAATAAATATATATAAGGAAGGCACTGTTAATATTGCACCATTTACAATTAAAAACAACAGACTTCGTCAAAAAGTTTTGATTGATTATGTCCTCAACTCATCTGGCATCTGCCTATCTGATGGGAAATAAACATATCTATGTATACCAAATATACATATGATGAATATATGTTCATTTTCATAATAATATTTTTGGTCTATAAAATGATAACATCTCATATCCACTAAACGCATTCGAGCAGCAAATCTTACGCTTCAGCGGTTTATTCGAACAACAAGAAAGTTTTGTGAACTGTTCCTAAAATAACTTTCTTGTTGTTCGAATGTATACTAACGAGTTTGAATTTACAAAAACTAACAAACGCAAAAAATAACATCATGCATATCTCTGTCTGGCATAATAATATCACGGTCCGATGCAGGCAATTTATTATTAAAAAAGCAGCCAAGTGCGAGTTGAACTCGCCCATAAAGTGTTCCGTAGCAGCAAGTAACATAATATAAAAGTTCTAAAGGTAAATTGCGGTTTACGATTTATGACATATTCAAAAATAACTATCTATGATACCGAGACCGCTATAGTTTTAATTGAAAGTACATACTTTGAGGTATATACCACATTTTTTCAGAATTATTTTAGTAATATTTCAAAAGTTACGGTGGGGGGGACACCTCAAATTTTAACTTTGTATTAGATTATCTCAAGACTGGGGGGTTTGATCTACATAGTTTCAAAGCAGTTTTAGTTGCATTTTACAAGACCTTTTCAACGATACCCCACACATTGGGGTTAGTCCAATTTAATTTTAATTACACAGGGGGGGGGGGACACATTTTACTATAATGTGTGTCCCATTTTACTTCTCTCTCGCGCAAACTATTCAAAAAATGATATTAGAAACCTCAATATTATTTTTGAAGACCTATCCTAGCCATAGATACCCCACAAGTATGGGTAAGATAAAAAAAAATTGAGTTTCAGTTCTAAGTATGGGGAAGACCCAAAATTTTTTGTTTTTTTTTCTAGTTTCGGAAAAAAGTGGCTGTGACTTTTGGATGGACAGACAGACGAATCCATAAGGGTTCCGTTTTTTGCCATTTGGCTACGGAACCCTTAAAATGAATTATTCTCCTCACCTTACCGTTTACTCCATTTAAGTTGATGTGCTTAGGCCAAATAGCATCACATCCACATAATTTAAGTCTTATTTAATAAGACTAGATGTAAAGCTGACGTGTTAACATAGAAAAGCTTTTATCCGAATAAGGCGTCAACAGGCTGAGCTTTTAGTCTAAGATCCAAAAAGAAAGTTATTTTTAACCGACTTCAAAAAAGGAGGAGGTTATCAATTCGACTGTATGTTTTTTTTTAATTTTTTTTTATGTATGTTTGTTACGCGATATCTTCGCCAATTGTGAACCGGCAAAATATATGGTCAAAGCTATTTTGAAATAAAGTTGTCTTTTTTTTTAATTTCAGCACAATTTAAATTTTATTCGTTTCAATAAAAAAATGGGATGACCGTTAAAATATGTGCAATTGTGCATGGCTATTTTTTATTAAAATTATTAAAAAAAACTTTTTCAGTTAAAATTTATTTGACTTGCTTGTTGAACGAACTAAGTTCCAATGGGAAGCATACAACATACACATATGCAATATTAGGCTGCTTGCCTTCTTATGGTAAATATATTAGGTACGAGTATATTGTAGAAAAGGGTAAGCGCAATAATAACGGTGTTCGAGGTAATCGAACAGCGATTTTATCCAGTCAGCATGTCAGCATTTTACATTATATCGATAGTTAGGCAAAAAGTATTTCAGTACGCAATAACCAGCCGTTAGGCGTGAACCTACCATTTCTTACCATTTTAAATAAACAATTATGTTTTAACCATTAAAAAACCACTTTATTCCTGCTCCATCTTACACCAAATAACCATTTCACGTAGCAGCGAGTCTCTGATACGTTAGGGTCAACTGCTACAAACGGTTGTACGTATATACTGCGTATGTTGTATGCTTTACACTGAAACTTAGTACCTTCGACGGACTTGCTTAGTCAGGGAAATTAAAAAATAACAGTACTAAATAGCCATGACCATATTTTGTACGGCAAGCCTATTGGTATTTGTTCAGGAAAATATTTAATTTGATAAAATATAATTTTCATCCGGTAAGCAGATGGGTAAAGGTCGACCTCTCTCGGATCCTGTACTAAATAACTTTACTTACCATCTAGTAGACCATTACTTACATGCCTGTTATCAACTTAGTTAAGTTATAAAAATAAGGTTATGTAACTGTACAGTGTATATATCTACCATGCTAGTCTGGGAGAAGAAAACGACGTAGAATGTACCACCTGCTTCTGTTCCCGCGAGGATTGTTAAAGCTAATCTAAGGGATTGGGCAAGAATATCGTGAACGTAAAGCTGACGTGTTAAATAAGCAAGCTTTTATCTTCCTTAGAATAAGAAATGAGATGAGACCCTTTATGATATACTAGCTTTTTCCCGCGGCTTCGCTCGCGTATCCCACGGGAACATTACTTTTTTCCGGGATGAAAGGTACCCTATGTTACTTCTAGTACCTCCCAGGATATGTGTACAAAGTTTCATGATGATTCGTCAAGTAGTTTTTGCGTGAAAAGGTAACAAACATCCACGCTTTCACATTTATAATATTATATATATATATATATATATATATATATATATATATATATATAATATATAATATATAGTAAGGATGTTTTTGGAAATAAAAATACAGACTAAGTTCTTATTTTCATCGAAATTAAATATTGGAAATGAAAAAAGAAATTACGTTCTTCCATACAATTGTTTTTCGGCGAAGCTCTTATTTCTTAGAGAGGCCAAATCTTCTTTTTGTTTTCTGTTAATTATCTTTTGCAAAGTAAGTACTTTTTTCAGTATGCTGATTGGAACTTGCTCCATAAGTCCGTACACAAAATGTGGTATGTAGTGATGAAAGAGACTAAGTCTTTTAAGGCTTATAAAAATCTAGACTAATTTAAAACGTCTCACGACTAGACTAGTCTTTAACCCTTAAATCTTGACTCATAAGACTGACGACTAATTCAAGTCGTAGTCTTAAATTAACCTTTTAAGTCTTATAACCTAAGCTTTATTTACCTTGAGCTGCAGGAGTTGTGAAACATGGCATGTCAACAGAACGTTTAAACAAACAATTCACAAATAACATCTGAAAGCAATAACAATGTTTATTTATTTACCAATTGTACTCGGAAAATGTATACAGAGAATACATAAACTAAAATTGGTACAAAGGCACTACTTATTTCAAGATCTCATCCATTTTATGTCTTTTTTCTCTTAAAAAGAACTATAATAGTTTCGTCAGGCGTATATATATGCCTGGTTTGTGGTAAAAATTTAATTCAATTCAAAATATATTTATTATTATAGGATATTTATAATATATCTTAAGACGATACACGGTGTCCAGTGCTGCCCCCATTTGAAATAAATTATTTGTAAGGGAACGGAGATATCATTTCAAATTTTAAGCTACTAAAACCTAGATAACACTTCAAACTATTTTATGAACTACTGTTTACAGTTTAAAGTGAGAACGTTAAGCTTTAGTTTGCATTTTTGCCAGAAGTGGCGGTTTTTCGCTAACAAAATATTAAATGATATCTCCGTTTCCTTACAAATAATTTATTTCAAATGTGGGCAGCACTGGACACCGTGTATCATCTTACTAATAGTAACAAATAGACCTTTGGAGAAGAAAATTCCAGAGAACAGAAGAACGGCTCCGAAGCATCAAAGCCAGAATACGCGTAAACAAGACTGATAATATTGTCACTTATTAAATTAATAAGATCACGAATTAATGCATTGTAATGAACGAATTCTCAAAATTTAATAATTAATTGCGTACTTGAATTAGAATTTCCATTACCTTACTTAAATAAAATTACCATTTTGAACCTTACTGCAAAGGAAACCTTTTCATTTTCAGCGAAATCAAAAGTGGGCCTAACAATGGTTACTCAGAAAACTGTAATTATGTTGATGACCGCATTTAAACATTCTAATTTCAGAGCTGTTAGGCAACTTTTAAGTAATTTTCATACTGCCCCTTTCTCAAATTGTGATGTGTGAGAGAGACGCACGATGATGCACGACAATTTCAAATCAACAGTCATTAGTGAACTATTTTCAGGAAAAACATTCACACACAACAGTCTTAGGTATTTCATTTCATGTAGTTTGAGCCGTGTGCTTCCCGGCAGAATAGAATAGGACCACTTCAAGTCTTTCCGTGGATGTCGTATCCTCTGACTGCTCTGGCTTATATATGGTTCTGGTAGTTCAGAGAG
Source organism: Acrobasis repandana (assembly GCA_963576875.1). Taxonomy (NCBI): domain Eukaryota; kingdom Metazoa; phylum Arthropoda; class Insecta; order Lepidoptera; family Pyralidae; genus Acrobasis; species Acrobasis repandana. The sequence continues at coordinate 1,011,358 of OY756220.1, forward strand.
GGTCGTGCTCCTGCAGTGGAGACTAAAATAGACATGGATGATGAAGATGAATTTATTTATATTACCAATTTATGAACACGGAAAATGTATACAAAAATACGTAAAATAAAAGTTGTACAAAGCTACTACTTATCTCAAAAGAGATCTCTTCCAGTAGGCCCATGAGAGAAATGTTTATACAAGAAAGGCATACAGGCGTGTTCATAGAATAAAGGAAGAAAAAAAAATTAACATAACATGAAACTACACAAACTAAAAATAAACATATTATTATGTATGGTACATACGAGTTGATACGAGTACATAATTAAATATAAAATAGTTTGAAAAATCCAAAAGTGCACGCCTCATAATCTCATTTTTCACAATTAAATTGATTTTATTTGTTTTATTGCTAACTTAAAACGAAGAAAAGTATGTGTCGGCTTTAACGCACGACTGGAGATTATTTTTAACTTTTTTTTTAACTTCCCGCTGAGAAAATTGAAAATTTTCAAAATTCGGGACGTTATTAGTTTCACCCCGTTTTTGAAAAGTCGAGTTTTCATCAGATCTCGACGTTTAAAGGTCTCAGGAATCTTCCCTGACCACTCACGAGCAAATGTCATGCACCTTATCCGTATGTGTGTGTGGGTGTGTATGTGACCCGCTTATAACTCTTGAACAACTAAACCATCACAACCGATCGGAACCAAACAAGTAGCTTTCCAAAGATTTCTATACAACTCAGATTTTCTGTGAATTTAAACCGATTCGGACCGGTAGATTTTGAGAAATCTCAAAAAAACTAAGCAAAGACATTCTTTTCATTCTCAATTAGTTATTGCAAATTAAATAAAATAATAACTAACTTATCGCTTCTTTTACATTTATTCGTCTTTCATATTTAATAAAACAAACAAAATCACAACATTCTTTATTCAAATTTCTTTTTACTTATTTTCTTACTTGCCAGTTACACATTCGTACTCATCATACATAGGTATTAACTCTTTCAACAAATCTCACATCCAAAATTATTTTTAATATGTCACCTGTATTTTTATAATAATAATTACGAATAAACTACATTGAATTAGACCGTGATCTTCTAAAGGACTTAGTTTTGGATAAAACTGAAGAGTATAAAAAAATGGATTTGATCAGATAAGTTTTTCGGGAGTTATCGTGATAACGCCAGTTTCCATACATACAGACACACGGACGTCCACAAAATGATTTTATTAAACATTGTTTTTATTTATTTAAAAGGCAAAATGTCTTTTAAAAATGTCATAAGTGTTGAAACTAGTGTTTTTCCTTGACATTTATGTGTAAATATTATTGTACAAGTGCGATAGAAAATAAATAGAGACACATTTAGTTAAAAAAATCACTTGATTTTTGTAAGGCGAGAGTAGAGCACTACCTCATGCGCTTCGCTTATGAGGCGTGCAATAAAAACATATGTCTATTTAGAAATAAATATAATAAAATAATATGAATATAAAAAATTTTAATTAAGGTGATTCCGATTAATAATGACATTACTTTCTGATTAGTCATAATTGACTGGTAGAAAAGGTCCTAGGCCCCTAGGCCTTAAGTCCGCCTGTAAATTTTTTTGTAATAAAGTTAAATAAATAAAATAAATCATCCCTATTGTATTACTTTTATTCGTAAAATAAATTCATTTGTGTACATATATCTATCTATCTGCATTAAAGTTGAATGTGTCGTCCATTTTAAAGGTCTTGCGGGACAGGTCATGCATATTGATGGAGACAGTTAGAACCAATGATACCTCAGGGAATACCCTGAAAAACTAAAATTGAGTGCATGTCTCTAGAGTTTTAAAATATTTACAACATTTTTGGCATAACTATTTGAATTTACATAACTTAATGAACTTAATTTAAAATTTTATTTTTAATTTAAAATATATTTATTTTGGTGCAGCGGCTTTTGAAACTCACGGAGAAAAGAAAAAACTTAGAATGCACCAGCTGTCCCTCGTAGAAGATCTCGCAGATCGTAAAAGCTGGTCGAGGTATGGGCGAAAATGTGAATCATTCAAATCACAATCACAATATGCGACGCGGCTAGCAACCCATCTATATTTGACTCCTTTTTCCACCTTCTCGCCCACCATCATGCTAAAAGTGGCCTTTGAGTCTTGTGGCCCTGTGCCCTGTCTGCCCCATTAGGGATAAAGACGTGATATATGCATAGAATTCAAAATACTCTCCTTGAATTGGTAGCTACTATATGATGAATAATGAATGAATATGAGGGTTTATATTTATATAAAGTCTGTCCGTCTTAATTATTATTAATTAGAGAGTACGCAACAAATTTAAGGTGAGTAGATTTATTTCAGTATACAATTAAAAGAAAAATCAGCACTTTCTTAAATCAGTAGTGTTATTCTATTATATAGTCTACAGTGGTAAATATTTGGGTACGGAACCCTAAAAAGGTCATTCCAGTAAGTTAAATAACTCTTAATTTGTTTTTAATACATGAAACGTATAAATCAAAACTCAAAAGAGTACAAAAATACAACTTCAAACAATCAAAAATGCTACGCGCCCGAACCATGCAAAAGCAAAAACGTTTCCAAATTATTTCTGAGTTCACTTCATTATAACTTTGTGAACTTTGGCATTCTTAATCACAAATAACGGAACGGAACGGAACAGGAACTTTTGAATGATGTAAGAAGCAAGGTAATGTTTACAATAATTCAAATAACTAAAAACATTCCCTCCGGCCGTGATGGCAACTGAGTTTGGCAACCAGTTGCTAAAAAGTATTGGATATACATTTACTTTGGATTATTTTGCAAGGCAGCTGCGGCGACTGCTGAAGCCTGAATGCGCAAATATACGCCTTTGAAAGAGTCCTGTATTTTTATCCATAGTCTTTGCCTACCCCTGTGGGAAACAAGCGTGATAGTTTGTATGTATGTATATTTTTGCGCCTTTTGCCGAGAAAGTAAATTTTCCAACTTACCCTGGCTGGGGATATAACCCAGAACCTCCGTATTAGCGGACTAGCTTACTCATTACGCCTCGGATGTCGTCATGTGATTGTAGGTACTCAATCAATTGATGATCACCTAGAAAATATTATAAACAATGAAAAACTTGTATATCAATGCGCATAATTATATTATACGTGAAACGTATAACCCTCTTTTTGTTGGCTTTTCGCTTTTCAACCTATACTGTCCCACTGAAGGGCAAAGGGGTTAATGAAAGATAAATCTTTAGCCTTTCCACCATCAGTCATCGCAAACCAGCCAGTCAGACACCGTTCCCGTGCGGACTGTTCTCGCTTTGTATTCGTGAGCACACAATGGCTCCATTCTAATATCTGAGCCTACATCAACTTTTTCGGTCACAGTTTTGTTCTGAATTAAATACTTTCCTAATGCTGCGTTTGAAATTTTATACATGTATCTATATATCTTGGGTGTTTATCTATATATGTATTTATCTTAAAATATAGCATTGTTGAGTTAGTATCCCATAACACAAGTTTAAACTTACTTTGGGGTTACCTCAATCAGTGTGATTTGTCCCTGTTTATTTATTATTTTGATTATTCAGGATTTGTTATTTATTTATTAAAACTTTTTTGCATAAAATTTTTTTTTTACGTACAAATTGCAGATTTAACGATTTGTAGGTTTATACTTTTTAGGGTTCCGTACCCAAAGGGTGTAAACGGGACCCTATTACTGAGACTCCGCTATCTGTCCGTCTGTCCGTCTGTCCGTCTGTCCGTCTGTCCGTCTGTCCGTCTGTCCGTCTGTCCGTCTGTCCGTCTGTCCGTCTGTCCGTCTGTCCGTCTGTCCGTCTGTCCGTCTGTCCGTCTGTCCGTCTGTCCGTCTGTCCGTCTGTCCGTCTGTCCGTCTGTCCGTCTGTCCGTCTGTCCGTCTGTCCGTCTGTCCGTCTGTCCGTCTGTCCGTCTGTCCGTCTGTCCGTCTGTCACAGGGCTCTATCTCTTGAACCGTAATAGCTAGACACTTGAAATTTTTACTGGTTATGTATTATTATGGCTGCTATAACAACAAATACTAAAAATAAAAAAATATTAAAAATTAAAGGGGGTCGTCATACAAGAAACGTGTTTTTTTCAGCGTTTTTAACTAGATCTTTATAATGGCATTAACTAAATACTTGAAATTTTCACAGATTATGTATTACTATGGCCGCTATATCAACAAATACTAAAAATAAAAAAAAGTTAAAAATTAAAGGGGGTCGTCATACAAGAAACGTGTTTTTTTCAGCGTTTTAACAAGATCTTTATGATGGCATTAACCAGATACTTGAAATTTTCACAGATTATGTATTACTATGGCCGCTATAACAACAAATACTAAAAATAAAAAAAAGTTAAAAAATAACCCTTTATTTTTTAACTTTTTTTAACGTTTTAAACAAAGAAAAAAAAATTTAGATATAAATAAACATTACATGTAATGTACACTAAAATTATTGACGTAAAAGTGCCTGCAAAGGCCTAATTACTGAATACATATTTTATTTTGATTTCACCTGGTATACAATAAAGTTGGCGATAGACGATTTAGATTGCGACTAAACTGTGTGATTGTTCAAAAAATTACTAATCCCCAAATAAAGTTTGAGCATTTTTTTTTACAACAAAAAATCAGCTTACTTTATTTCATCCTTCATCATCATCATCCAAGCGTATTCAAGGTTGCATCGTCAGCGGTCACGCTTCAGAGCCCAGGGTCCGCTAGCTTACCTAGCTAGATGATTTGACGTGGTTACTGGTTTAAAAACAGAGCGACTGCCGTCTAACCAAAGTCCTTCATCATATTTACACCAAATTATTTGACCAACTAGATAGTAAAGGCTTTCAATTAAAAAAAAATCAACAAAATAGCTTCACCATTGGCGAAGATACCACATAATAAGTATACATACCAAAAAATACAGTCGAATTGATAACCTCTTTTTTTGAAGTCAGTTAAAAACAAAACCTCTCCTTTATTCTTTCTTACTGTAGGCCAAAGAGGTTAATACAAGACAATTCATGTTAGCATCAATCAAACCTGCCAGTCGGCTAAACACCGATCTCGTCCGGACTGTCCTCATGTTGTATTCATAAGCATACTCGTACAATGGGTCCATCTAATATCACCTTTTTGGGTCGGAGTGCTTTTTTCTAAATGGAATATTTTTTAATGCTATTTCAAACTTTAAATCGAGTAAATTGATCTTTCTTTTTTTATTCTGGTAAATAGATAAGGACAAATCATGCAGATTAAGCTAGTCTAAAAGTAAGCATTTAAAAAATAAAAAAAAACCTTTTTTCTGACAAACTTTTACGAGGCGTAAATACTAATCAAGACAAATATAAATCTAAACTCGATGGGGTTGCGTCGTTTTATTACAAGGTTCCTATAGCCACTTTCCGGCTCAATTATCAGATCAGCTTCTTGTTATAATAATATTGCATTGTCACCTGATTTACATTAGCATACAAAAACTCATTTCAATCGAAAAACGGTAAGTGACTCACATTTAACTTGCAAGATTTGACCCAAACAAATAAACAAAGGGCAAGCTTGTAATAACTCAAAAATACTTTATAGACACAAAATTTTGTAGAAGAAAATACCTGAAAGTGTACCCCGGGGCCCGAAGCAGCTCAGCTAAGGACGAAACCAGACGTTAACATTAGTCAAATCGGGGTTGTAAGAGGTGACACAAATTCACAGTTCGGGGCAAACGACTAGTAATAACAATTTCAAACTTTGTTGTCTTTTATTTCGACTTAAGCTTATTACTTAATAACCTTTTAGAATCTTGAGAGCTTTTTCGCCTTGATTTTATCATTCCCATTTTAGCATTAAGGCCAAAAAGAAATAAATCATTTCAAAGGAAATGGAGAAATCATTTAAATTTTTGTCTTTGTGAAGCCCTAGATAATCCTTCAAACAATTTTATGATGTTTTTACAGTTTAAAGTGAGAACGTTAAGCTTTTCTACGCATTTTTGCGGAAAACAGCCACTTTTGACAAAAATTTGTAGAAAAGCTTTACGTTCTTGCTCTAAGCTGTAAACAGTAGTTCATAAAAAAGTTTGAAAGGTTAAAGGTTCACGAAGACAGAATATTAAATGATATCTCCGTTTCCTTTGAAATTATTTATTTCAAATGGGGGCAGCACTGGGCCCCGGAAAATTTATGTATTGCCTTAAATATAATGGTGGAATAATAAATCCGATGTCTTAATAAAAGTGCTCTAAAAATGAACAAACAAGTGCGATTCTCTGCTCAAAAGATACAAGAAACATTTATAAAATGTGCTTTATAAATATATGCAAATATTCTTGGATTTAAACTTTTCTCGATATACTTAGTCTGGCCATAAATACTATTACAATTAAAAATAAACAAAATATTACATTTAAATTTGGAATCCGTTATTTTTGTATGATTTTGACGTGACAACGTCTTATAAATTGGTTAGCCGGGTGACACTTCAAGAAACTGCGTTACGCTCCGCTCACGTTATGCGCTCACAATGAGAGCGAGTGAGAGGCACGCGTGCCTTTCACTTTTTATGTCTGTCTCTCTCGCTCTTAGGCGGGCTAACCATGCCCGAGTGGAAGTCAAGTTTGGAGTGAAGTGGAGTGAAGTCGTTGTCACGTAAAACTTTCGCCCGTATACCGACTTTACAGGCAACCAATTTTTTTCATTGTCTTTTCTTATTTTGGCGCCAATACATTGTACAATATTTTGCGATATTAAAATGGAGTGGGGTGATAAAGAGAACCGAATCGCTGTCATTGCATTACATAAAACTCTCCATACGCTTATAAGAGACGTACTGGTCATTTCTTAGCTGATAATTTAAAAAAGAATAGGGTGGTAAAATCGAAACAACTACTGAAGCGGTACGCAAAGGGAGGTCACAGAAAAATTTTGTTTACGGATGAGAAAATTTTTACAATTGAACAACATTTTAACAAACAAAATTATCTTATTTATACTTGAAGCTCTAAGAAAGCTTCCCAATTAGTCGACAGAGTGCAACGTGGGCATTATCCGACTTCAGTGGTTTTTTGGTGGGGTGTTAGCTATGAAAGAGTGACTGAGCCATACTTTTGTGAAAAAGGTATCAAAACATCGGCACAAGTGTATCAAGATACCATTTTTAAGAAGTTAGTTAAGCCCCTTAACAATACCATGTTCATTAACCAAGAATAGTCCTTCCAGCAAGACACGGCACCAGGTCACAAAGCTCGGTCCACGCAGTCTTGGTTGGAATCAAACGTTTCTGACTTCATCAGAGCTGAAGACTGGCCGTCGTCTAGTCCGATCTTAATTCGCTGGATTATGATTTATGGTCAGTTTAAGAGAGTACGGGTTGCTCTAAACTCCAAACGTCATGATAATTTGGAGTCCCTAAAACAATCCATACGATTGGCAGTGAAGAATTTTCCCATGGAAAGAGTCCGTGCTTCTATTGATAACTGGCCTCAACGTTTAAATGACTGTATTGCAGCCAATGGAGACCACTTCGGATAAGCTTTTTATATTTTAAATTGTTTTATATTTATGTATTAAACTAATTGTAAAAGTAATAAATGTTATTTGCAATAGAAAAATATTTTTTTTCTTTTTTACAATATTTATGGCTAGACTACAATATCGAAATACCAAAAAGTGTTATACAACATAGTAATTAGATCGCGTGATTGCTTCGATTTGTAGGAGGATCTAATTTTCGATATACGAGTACATTTATTGCGAAAAGTTGTTCAAAGTGATGGACTAAATCACCCCTTAAAATAATTGTACTTAATTTATAATTACTTTGCATACGTAACAGTGTTAAAATAAATGTGAAAACATTTTCATCCACGCTTAATATTCTATCGGACAAGCAGGCTTTATTGAATCACACAATTTTATCAATTCATTTTTACGGAAAGTAGCTGTTACCCATTTAATCCAATTCATGAGAATTCAATACTCGTGTCCGAAAGAAAATAAACAAGCGTAGAATATACCAGCTGCTTCTTTTCCCGCACAGGTTAACTACGATCGATCATGGTAAAACAAAATATGGCATTCTCTTCCGTGACAGTTGGTCACGTGATTAGCCCAAGAATATGTCATCGGTTGGGAGTGTTGCCACTGTATGTGATTGAAGTACCCGAACAAAGTGCATTTTAACTGAACAATCCAACCATGGCCTGATAATTCAATTTATAAAAAACAATTAACAGATGAATCACACGATTCAAACGATGTACGAAATTTAATTTAGTCTTTCAGTCATATAGGGAGCCCATGGAAAATGATTCCGGAAGGGTCTTCGCTGGATATCAACCACGGTGTGGAAGGCAAATGGAGTAACCACCACACTATCGTTCTCTTAAATTGAAGTATGGAACGAATAAGCTGGGTTGAAAATATACAAATGAGGAGGTCCTGAAAAGAAAAGGAGAGAAAAGGTGCATTCTTGATATAATAGAGAACAGACGGGGAAAAATGTTGGGTCATCTGCTACGACATGACGACTTCATAAAGATCACCATGAAAGAAAAGATAGAAGGGAAAAGAGGACCAGGAAGACCGAGCCATAGCAACATGAAACAAATAAAGAAAAAGGTGAACATCGTGTCGTACAGTGAAGTAAAACAATGGCAGATAAAAGAGACAAATGAAAGAGAATTCATACTCCACCGACAAGAGCATAGCTCTTAAATATTGATAGATAGATTCATATTCATCAACTATTAAAAGAACTCCTTAAATCAACTGAAAAGTATAAATCAGTGGTACCACTTATCGTTACAATCGTAACGTAGCCTTTGGCCATCGCGGAAAAAAAAAAAAAAACTTTTTCGCGCCATTGGCCTTTTGGTTCATCGCGCTATGTGCCCCGCCTACTGACACTTTTCAATCAATCTAAAAGCAAATTATATGCGGTATTGAAAACCGAATTACTGTTTATTTAGCAATAACGTAAGTATACAGTAGGACTCTCAATTAAAGTGATTGGTTGAGATTGGTTGGTAAAAGCTTCGTTGAAAGGCTATTTACGTAAAGAAGTCGGCTGAATTGCTGAAACATAAAATTTAACATATTATATTCACTTATTGCTTTTATTTGAATTAATGGCTGTTAAGTTTGTTAAGCCGTGTCGTTCCCGGAAGAGTAGAATAGGACCACTTCAAGTCTCCCCGTCGATGTCGAAGAAGGCGACTTAGGAAAAACAAGCTACACAAAGCTTATAAACATCAATGAGGCCTCTCCAACCCGTCTGGCCAGCGCGGATCGTGGAGAGTGTATATGTGTAATCCACCGGCTCTCTGGTCAGTACAGAGAGGGTCGTGCTCCTGCAGTGGAGCCTGAAAAATACCTGATGATGATGAATGGCTGTTAAAGCAGAAATATTATGAAATAATGACTACATACTGGTAGAACCGGTAAGAGCTGTGTAGGATACTTCTAAATTTGATCATCAGACAAACCGAACGAGGTTGCAGAAAATTGGAATCATTATCATTTTTCTCGAGGTGTTAATAAGAGAAAAAGGGCGGTAACATGGCAGTAACGTCCTCTGTGCAAATAAGTAAAATTTGACCCCATTTCCGATGAAGATTAAATTTTGCACATCAATTTTCATCAGATGACAATATATTAATATGACAAGAAGTTTATCTTGTCTTATTAATATTTAGCCGGAGGTTGGTAATAGGAACCATGTTATAAAATGACGCAACACAAAGTTAGTTTGGGCTTATCTGGGAGCACGGGAGTGCCCCCGCCAAGACGAACCAAGCGGAGCGCAAGGGCACTACCTAGGTACCTTTTCTCGAAACGTTTCGTCGTTTTTTGAACTCTCATAACTTTGGTTTGGATGATGCTCAATAGTTAAAAATATAATGACACCAGTACAATCATTAAACATACAAAGTTTAATACTTTTGATTTTATTAATGTCTAAAAACCCCCGATTTCGTCACTGATTCACTCACTGACTCACTAATCATCAAAATTCTTAAGGTACTTTCTAAAGTCCTAGAACGCTGAAATTTGGTATGTAAGCTAATATTACTACAAAGACAACAAAAAAATTTAAAAACCAAACCTAACCTAACCTATCCCCTCGGGATAGGAGGTGAAAGTTTGTATGAAAGTTGTACTAATACATTTGCATTAACTACATAATCATGCCAATAGTGATGACGGTGACATCAGCAGACGTCACTAAATGGCGCTGACTGTATTTTGAAATGCGCTATCGACATTTTTCTACTGCGAATGATGATCGATTGTTCGATTGTTATGAAATATTTGCATTTATATTCGTAATTTCGTAGTCGTATCGTATCGTCGTAATAATTCTATAATTCGTTCGTATTATGTGTTACTTCAGTTACTGGTCCAAATTATTTTAAGTATTTCTTTTCTGTTTTATGTATTAACCAATGTCAAATTTCTTTTGTTTCCTCTTTTAATCGGCTTTATTTCGCCCCACAAACCAACTACAAAAATAAATTAAACCCCACCAAAAACATTTTCATGTAAAAATGTTGCCAAGACGAGTCTACATAGCTTACCCTGTGAAAAAGTTATCAGATCTCGTATAAAGCCAAGCTCTAAAGACTACACGCTCTAAGCCTACAAGCTGTACACTACACCTTAATCAAAATCTATGAAAAAGTGGTCAGACCTCATGTAGAGCCAAGATTCTTGATCAAGGCGCCCTTACTTTACCAAGCCTTAACTTCACATACTCTACATTTTATTTAAAACGTGATGCTTGGCTGTTTTTCTACCGTTACGAAGATTTCATAGGCATTCGTTCATTGTGTGTGATGCTTGGCCGTTTTATTTCACATCTGAGATCATTTGAGATCTGACCACTTTTTCATAGATTTTGATTAAGGTGTAGTGTAGAGCTTGTAGGTTTAGAGCGTTTAGTCTTTAGAGCTTGGCTTTATACGAGATCTGATAACTTTTTCACAGGGTAACCTATGTAGGCTCATCTTGGCAACATTTTTACATGAAAATGTTTTTGGTGGGATTTCATTTTTCTTGACAATACAAGATTATATGTGATTGTACAAATATTTTTTTTAAACTTACTTTCTTCAAACATCGCCATTTTTATTATACTGTAACAGTATTAGAAAAATGGCACTTTGGGTAACTGCACGGGATTTGACGGGTTAAGATTGTTTTTTAATATTTCACTCAACAAGTCCTTAACCAACCAAAATACAAAAAAACAACAACATACAGATTTTAATTTAATTATCAAACTTTATTGTTCCAGAGTAAAAATGGCGGACTTAATGCAAAGAGCATTTCCTCCCAGTCAACAATAGACACTTATACAGGCTTATACAGAGTATCTAATCACTCAGAAACATTGTATTTAATTGAAATCCTGTATTATATCATGTTATTTACATTAAACCCGCAGAGGGTCTACAGGCAAAGCCTCCAGGCATTCCTTGAAATGGCCGTATTTACTTCAATACTTTTATTCCTGAGTCGTAAAAGGATATTACTTGGGCTCAAATTTGCCAAAGTAAAAGTAAGACGTATAGTACCTAATACGCATTTTGTTATTTTTTCTTTAAAGGTGAATCGAATAATAGGGACTACAAGCAGCTTAGACCTTTATTATTAGACTAACAGGTGGAACCTTACGTTTATATTTTTATAAATAATATTATAATTTTTTTTGGTCGAAATTTTTTACTAAGTAGTTGTCTTTGGTAGTTGCTTTATTGAACGAGCGTGCGCTAAGCTCTTCGTGTCAGCTTGGGCAAAAATGCTTTTGTATAGTTAACTGACTGTTACTCTAAACGTCGCATTTCTCAACCAATTATTTAAATTTTTGTAAACAGGTTCGATAAATATGGATTGTTTTTGTCGATTCTGATTGTTTTTTTTTTTAAATGGCGGCGCTTTGCACGATGCGTTTATTTAGTTTAAAGCTATGCAAATAAGATTCGTGAGGAAGCTCACCGAGCCACTAGTTAGACGATACAAGGGGTGTGCTAAATGAAATAATAGTGACTGGTTACTACGACGTGAATTGCATTACAATCTACGTGGGAATAGAAGCAATTAGGTATGTTTAACCTTCTTACTACATTGTGTCTTTTCTCCCAAACAAGCTTGGACGTTATAAACAAAAGGTTTTCAATTCTGCGAAGTGTATTTCTACGAGTTAGTCGTTTGTCACGTTCTCTCACCCCTGTGTTAAGGACACAAGTACATGACATGAAATATTATTTTGTCTAATGTTTGTCCACGCCATCATATTGTTGAGTGGAATTTGTTGAGGACCTTTGTCATAAAAATAGATTAGGGTTAAAATGAATGTAAGTACAATTTGTCACCATTTTCAGATGGATTAAACAGTTTAGAGAAGGGAATGTCCTTTGTTTATGACGATATAGAAAAATAACACAGAAGTTAATCAATACTCTTTACCTGACCGCCTTATCCAATTAAAGATGATTAATTCGGGTGGGTTGGATAAATTATTTGCACGAAAACAGGTTAAGGCACAGCATTAAAAAGATTATTTACATAATTAAGGAATAGTATATATAATTCTCCAATCTTTATTAAAAATTTTTAGTCGATCACTAATTTTGATTGGGGGAGAAATAGGGGTAAAAGGGAGGAACTTTCCTGTACTCAAGCGTTATTTATTGACAGATATCAATCTTTAAAAGGCAAACTAATGACTTCATTTTACAAAAAAAATCCAAAAGGGGGAGTGGAGTGGGGGGAAGGGAGAAAGTTTGCTGAGCGTTATACTTTATATATACTCGTATATGCCGGAAACCAAACAGAACCAGAAAAAAAATACAACGAATATGACATAATATCGCATATATTATTATGTACACATTTTTACGGATTTGCTCATTTAGTTATACATACGTATTTATCAATAGTTATTTTATTACCTGCGCATCTTTTAAACCATTTGTTTTCCATTCTTAGATACTTTTACACTAGTTTGGCTTTTGTGTGGCTCGGCTCAGCGCGTTTCTACACCATATATAGGTAGCTTTACTATCCTAAACTCGTATTTTCTTTCCTACTTAGCTTCAGATGCTACCGAAGACGAAGAGGACGAGCGCCGGCCGCCGCGCCCTATATATGAGCATGGGCCCCCCCGCTGCGCCTAAGAGGGGCGGAGGAGTGCTGGAGCCCGCGCGATGTCACACCCTTACTTGATGTTATACGATTATATATCACATACGGCTCTACGTTTAGATGAGCTACGAACCAATAAAGGTAACAGAGAGTGCATCATATTTTTTGTACCGTGTCGCTTCCAGCCTAGGACCAATTCATCTCTTTCTGTGACTCTTTTAAGAGGTGATTAATAGACTAAGCATAAACACACGAGTATATATCTCGTGCTACAACAACATTTCCAAGGAGGGTTGACGTCAGGCAGGTGGTCGGTCGTAAAACTATAGCCAAATCGTTTAAACTAACGGGAAATCGCACACCGGGCTCCAAAGCAGCACAGCCAGGCATGTGTCACTCCCCGTTTAGGTATCGAAAATGTACCTACATTATTACTATACGCGCAAGCGGCCCCGGGTGGTAAATTCAGTTATATGAATCGTTCGTTTAGAGTTATAAGAATGAAATTGGCTTGCAATGGATGTCTAGGTACCTTTACAAATAGGTGCCGAGTTCTGACGTGAGCTAAATTAAACCATATCGCTAGCCACATTCAGTAGATATTTCTTTGAATTTCTTTGCTGAGTGAGACTTCTTTCTGTACGTTAGTATTATTTATTCTGTGGCACAGCTGAGGATGCAACTGGGAACGTGATAAGATAAAGTGTGCATACATATTTAACAAAAAAGAAGACTAAAGTTAAGTTTGATAATTTCAAGAATTCTTTAGGGTCAAAAATGGGCGAATGGCGAAAGGCAGGGTGGTTCAAGTGGGAAAAACATCCGTCCATGATGGCTTGAAACACGCTCTGGAAAGCTGTACAATATAATGACGCAACACCTAAGATTACCCAATCACAGGTGCTGGGTAGACACAGACTTCAAAAACCAAACTTCAGAACCCAAAAAGCTTGGGCAATAAGTACTAGTGAAATACTAAGTGAACGCGGGTAAACCTAAGTTTACTTTATCTTCTAGCATTACCTATTTTACCGGAAACTATTTTAAGAGAGAATTCAGTCCATGATACTAACCAACTTTCCTCGAGAAATAATGTAAAATATATGTTTTGGATAAAAGTACTTATTGTTAGGAGACTAGCGCCATCTGCGTGTGATCTCCACAAACACGGGCAAGATTATCGATTTAGCGATATTCGGGCTGTGTGCGCTCGGCCTTTTGTCTTTGCCCGGCCAGAAAAATAATCATTGTCTTTGTGTCAAAGTCTTGACTGACTGCCATTGTGAATGACTTGCGTTCTCCGGTCGCGAAAGATAGCCATGGCAGCATAATTTTGTATTGGATATTGCGAATATTTCGTGGAGAATTGTCGCTAATTTTTGTTTGATTTGTTGCACAATTTGTTTGGAACGGCGTGGAGCCGAAATTATTTGTATTACGTAAAGAACAGTGATTTGTGTCAAGTGTAAAACGCGTGCCATGCGGCCTTGTAAATTGTTATGTGAATAATCTTGAAGTGTCAAGAAAAGGAAGAAACTTAATGTGCTGTTTGAAGTGGTGTTATAAATACGACGTATTCGTTTGGGGCGACATACATGAGCTCATGGTTAGGTTAGGTTAGGGACCCTATTTTCCTCACCACTGACTTGGGACCCATTGGTGGGACCTAAGGTCGTCGCCAGCCCTGAGGAGGACTTTAGGCTCGACGCGAAGGCCAGGCGAGGCTGCCTGAAGACTGCGTGGACGCGGTAAGTTTTGTAATTAGTTTAATTACTTTAAATTAGATTTAATCTTAATTTATAATTAGGTTAGGAGGTTCCCTGGACCTTATCTGGGGTGGTAGCAGACTGCGTAGGTTTGTTTGTGTGTTTGTTTGTTGCCGGTGGGATTGCCGGACTCGTACCAAGAGCGTAGTTAGTAAAATTTCTTGGTATCAGAACGTAATCTTAGCTATCTGCGCCAACATTTTTGGTAGCAGAGCGTAGTTATTAAAATTTCTTGGTATCATAACGTAATCTTAGCTATCTGCGCCAACCTATGAAAAATATATTTTGTCTTTCCATATAAACTCGGATCAGCTGATCGGTCAACTTGTATGGGAGGTCAAAAATTATTTTTCATACTTCGATATATGTTCCTTGGGGAAAGTTATCCGGTGTCATGGACTGAATCTACCATTAAAATAGTTTCAGTATATTTTATTACACTCTGTATAATAATTAAATGAAGTTCTACGTTGCCTTAAGACGATTCACGGAGTCCAGTGCTGCCCCCGTTTTTGCCAAAAGTGGCCGTTTTTCGCAAAAATGCAAACTAAAGCTTAACGTTCTCGTTGAAAGGTTATCTAGGTTTTACTAGCTTACAATTTTAAATGATACCTTATTGGTTCAAATTTTTAATGATATCTTTTAAATGATATCTTTTCCTTATATATATATAAGGAAAAATCACACTGATTAGGCTAGCCCCAAAGTAAGTTTTTTAAACTTGTGTTATGGGATACTAACTCAACGATACTATATTTTATGATAAATACATATATAGATAAACACCCAAGACCCAGGACAATTTTCAACTTGCCATGGCTGGGGATCGAACCCAAAACCTCCGGATTAGCGGTCTAGCGTGTTAACATTAATTAATATATGATAATATATTTATGATAAATTGACATCAGAGAACGTTTACAAGATGCACAAAAAGATCTGGTGGCGTAGAAACATAAAAGGAAATCCACCAACAAAAACATGCATTGCCCTTAACGATTTTTCAACCTAAAATATTCGAGGGTCAAATATTTACAAAAGAAAGAACCTTTAAGGCCGTACCTAAATTTTCCGGAGTCCAGTGCTGCCCCCATTTTAGATAAATCATTTTAATAAAAACGTTAAGCTTTACTATGCACATTAGCCAAAACTAAATTAATTTTAAATATTGTCTCCGTTTTTTTTTTAATGATTTATTCTAAATGGGGGCAGCACTGGACCCCGGAAAATTCAGGTACGGCCTTAATATAATAGGCATTTTCCGGCGGAAAATAATTTGATTTGAGTTACGGTCTCGTTTTTGTGAGAGTTTCATGCATAAATATGTTTATTTTTCCTTCATCTTTCACATCAAACAGAAGTAAAGGATTCACTTGATTTATTATTTGATATCATTGAATAAGAAATATATTTTGAAGGGTCTGTAAACATTTACATAACAGGATTTCATTTATGATATATTTTTTTCAAGAGGATCGGGTTTGGGCCTTAGTCAACAAAATATTAAATAAGCTACAATCCATCCTGGAAATATATATACCTATCTTTATTATAGTTTAGCTAATGCGAGGTTTTCAGCCTGGAACAGGAACACTCCATCTTATCCTGTAAATGACGTAAGAGGACAATACACGACTGATTGAGCAAAACATCTTTTGCAATAACTGCATTCCCAAACAGGGTTGACAAAACTTGCAGATTCATTATTTCTACTCCACTTCTCGTCATATTCTTCTTCAGGTCTTTTTTAGTCTTCACTGCAGGAGCACGACCCTCTATGAACTACCAGAGCCATATATTAGCCAGAGCAATCAGAGGATTTGGCCTACACTCTCCAAGCTGGCCAGACGGGTTGAACAGGTCTCATTGATGTTTATAAGCTTTGTTTAGCTTGTGTTCCCTAAGTCGCCTTCTGCTACATCTACGGAAAGACTTGGAGTGGTCCTATTTTACTCTGCCGGGAACCACACGGCTAACTTCTTACGGGCTTAAGCATTGTAACCACTTTTAAACTACCGTGGTGCATCATGAAGCGAGCAAAGCGTCTCAGTTTCGACATTAGCCAAAAATACTTTGTCCGTCTGTCTGTTCTCGCCTACAGGCCGCATTTTTCAACCGATTTTGACGAAAATAGGCACACAAGTTCCTTCATTTATTGTAAATATTACACTAAATCGTTTGCAATTTTTCACTGGGGGAGAAATGGGAGGGGGGAGGGAGGTAACTTTGTAGCGTTACATATGGACGGACTGAAATGACTTTGCTAAGCCAGTGGAAAGGGGAAAGTGTCAGTTATTGCATAGAAGATCTCGTGAGGTCTACTGTTCTCTCGGAACCACTAGTATTTACGGTTCTCTGAATGGTTCTGACGAAACGTATCTTTTTTATTTATTTGCTGACGTTTAAATCACATTGCACCAACCGACAACATGCCTGGTAGCGATGGACCGGTTGGTGATGAAGATTTCACCTTTTGGTAGGAAGCCTGACATCACTGCGTCACTCATTCTGAGGTATAATGATTCTTGACATGTATATCGTTTTTGGAGACGACATACTATCAAGTATTTATCCCTAATGGGGCAGAAGCATTTTGGGTCTTTCGGTTCTAAGCAGATATAGATCCCAGGGCTGCAAGACCTAAAGGCCACTTTAGCGTGATGATGGGCGATAAGGTGAAAATAATAAATCAAAACAGCGATAGGATGCTGGCCGCATCGCCTATTAACATGACTCGCATTTTCTCTCATTCCCTCGATCGGATTTTACGATCTGCATGGACAGAGCAGCTGGTACCTACATTCTAAGTTTTTTCTTTTGTCCCAGACAAGCATGAAACCTTCAAGAAGAGAAAGCCAAAAAACGCACCCTGGGCTTAGCAGCACCTAAAGATGCGACCCGGAAAGCGCTTCAATAAAGAAAAGGATAAATAAGATAATAAAATAAACGTTTTCACTAAAACTTGAGTTAAAAGGTAATTCAATAAAAAACTATAATCTCGACACAATAACTGAGTTACGAAAACTTTCATCCAATTGTCTGAAGTGTGCGTCTTAGTAAATATAATGACGTTGCTAGAGCGGCTTTTGTGAATGGGTTTACGAGTTTCAAATGTTATTTTCGGCTTCGCTTTTACTGATAATTGCCTATGGGCGGTGCAGATAGCTTTAATTTGTTAGTTACTATTAGTCATTTCAGGTTTCATCTGAAAATACGAGTTTATTAGTTTGTAAGAAAAAGTCGTTAAGAGATAGATGACCCGTTCTTACGTTCTAGTGTTGTTTTTACAGAGTAAACATGAAAAACTGAAATTATTATTCTAAAACTGACTAGGTACAGGAAAATTCATGCTAAAAAAGTACGTTTATCAACTTAATTCAAGCAAACAGTGAATAATGTAAGTACTACCACAGAATAAATAATACTAACGTACAGAAGTCTCACTCAGCAAAGAAATTCAAAGAAATATCTAGTCAATGTGGCTAGCGATATGGTTTAATTTAGCTCACGTCAGAACTCAGTACCTTTTCGCATAGATACCTAGACATCCATTACAAGCCAATTTCATTCTTATTACTCTGGACAAACGATTCGTATAACTGAATTTACCACCCGGAGGGACCGCCTACGCGCATAGTAATAATGTAAGTACATTTTTGATATCTCAACGGGGAGTGACACAGGCCTGGTGTGGGCAGTCAAACTGTTTTTTAAGAGATATATAAATTTTAATCTTAATTCTTTTTGTAAGCAACATTTCAAAATGATCACATTATTTACTTTTTTTAAATTTCTAATAAGACTTGACTATATTGACTGCCCGCTAAAACCAGATATTTATGTAACGTTATTACAAATTTAATAGACGGACTTAAAGCCATAGGCTTAATCCACCAGTCAACAACTTTTTATAAGACATCTCTTTCTTTTTAAGAATTGTTGTAAAAACGTCCCTGGCTCGTAACAGTAATCTTAAGCTTTTTGATTCTTTATTTCTAACAAGTTACAATCGAATGATGGTGTAGGTCCTTTGATTGATTCAAGGAGCTTCCGGCGACAAATTGATTGGTTTTCAATAGCCGATTGAGTGGTGGACAGCATCTAAAGACACCTACAACAGACCGCAAAACAAATATCACTACAGCCGTACTATAACTGTCCACTTTAATAATTTCACGGATTGTTCATGAGAGAGTTAACTTAAAAGCTCGCTAATAACCCGTTATCGGAAAAATAACGCTACGATAAGCTATTCTACCGCTAGTGGCTTCGAAGTGTACACAGCTATTTTACCGGAAGTAAGCCACATTTTACTATTTGTCTCCCTGAAGATCATTTATGAGTTAGAATTTACTTGTTATTCCAATGTTGTCCTTAAAGTTAGTGGGTTGGGAACTTGAAGGGTAATGAAAAAGTTAAGGATATCTGTAAAGTAAGCTACCAATTCGAGAACTTTTTGATGACAACGATATCGAAGTATTAAGATAATGAAATCTTAATACAGTAATATAATCTTTAAGTAATTTTTACAAACCGATGGCCGATTTAGTAAAACGGTTCTCGAATGGCGACCACGTACTGACAAGCGAAGCGTAGGACACACATGCAAGGTGGTTAGATGACCTGACAAAGGTCGCTGGAAAGCGCTGGATGCACGCCGTTCTTGATCGGTAATTTTGGAAATCCTTCGGAGAGGCCTACGTCCAGCAGTGGACATTATACGGCTGAAATTATGATAATGATACCTATCGTACATTCTAATACTTTTGTAAATTGATATAAGACGTAATATTTTGGCAAAGCCTATAGATGTTCTGGCCTTTTACGAGTATCGTTGTACAATTTTCCCGCGCATTATTTGTATCCTTCAATCGTTTTTTTCATAAATATCTATTATTTTTTACAGCGTTACAATGCTCTGAACTATATCTTAATTAAAAATATGTGATAAAAAATTTGAGCCACGTGAGTTGCCAACGGCCCCCCAAATCTGAACTGTGAGTTTACTTTCAATTGTGCTACCGTGACTTTGAATCATATATATATTTTTTAGTTTAGATATTTATTTCTTATTTAAATAAGAGCTAACAAGGGAAACAAGAGGCGGGCGTGATAACGTAACATAAAAGTATGAACTGGATTGGTAATACATGCTTAATACCTATTCTATTTGGTATGTTGTCTATGTTATCCGTTCCAACTATGCGCCCTGCATATCAGATGAGTACCATCTTCCGAGTCCGGAAAACAATTATTATAATAAATAATCTGTCGGAAAATCCTTCATGTTCTGGAAACAAAAGAAGAACAGTATGTGTTACCTGCTTAATTTTTGCGCAAATAGGAAAAAATCGAGGGATTGAGCGGTGACTTGCAGTATTTTTAGGGTTCCGTACAAAAATGAAAAAACGGAACCCTTATAGGATCACTCGTGCGTCTGTCTGTCCGTCCGTCTGTCACAGCCAATTTGCTCCGAATCTACTGGACTGAATGAGGTGAAATTTGGTGGGATGGTGTAATCCTATGACCCAAACACATATGTGCAAAGTAAATAAATATTTTTTTAAAATAAGGGTCATTTTCGGGGGATAAATCAGGAAATTGAAAAAAACTTTACTGTGTCATATATCAAATGAAAGGGCTCGTTATGAGGATCTCAAATATATTTTTTTTATAATTATAAAATAAATAGTTTTGATTTTATTCATGAAAGAAGACGAAAATCGACCATTTCCCCCCCCCCCCTGATCTCCGAAACTACTGAGCTTAAAATTTTGAAAAAAATACGAAATAAAGTTAATTTTTTTATTTTTATTTTTTTTTATTTATTTGGTTCGCTGAACAACACACAAATCTAAGCATTTACAAATTAGAGCATATAAGTTGCCAACCTACTTGGAGCGAACACAGCTTGCACATTTGATAAACAGCGCTCAGTGGTTTTAAATTGAAAATTACATTACATTATTAATTGCTTATAGATTACAGAAAAACCTATAAGAATTCAATCAATTGTACAGAACCCTCTCCACGCGAGTTTAACTCGCACTTGGCCGGTTTTATTTTAATATAATCATAGCAGTACAGTACAATGAGATGTTGTCTCATGGTTTGAAACACAATGTCAAAAAGAGCCAAGTTATGGTCTTTGAAGCCGGGAGTTAATGATATGATAATAAACCACCAGTTATTCTTGATAATGACATATTAAAGAGAGTATATATAAATTAAAATATCTTGGCCATGAGTTTATCTTGTTTTATTTTATTTTATTTTCATAGGATATTTATATGTTATAATAAATAAATAATAAATACAAATAAATAATTACTAATAATAAATAATAACTAAACTAAACTAAAACTAAGTAACTAAAAAAAACTTAATACAACTAAAAATAAATTACCTATAAAAATAAATTACTTATAAATATAAACTATTATAAATAAAAAATATCCCGCAAATTCGGCCCCTGCGGAATAGTGCCCAGAAGGCTGGCAGCATTGCCACGTTGGATGGCAATGCTTATTCTTTGTGCTAAAAAATTGCCAGCCCTCTGGTCACCAGCTACCTCGACCAGTCTTTTACCTATAAAATTGAATATACTATGTGCAGAGGGCCCCCACGGACCCAACGTTTCAACCCCAAACGGCTCAAATATGTATGCCTCTCCTAGGCACGCATACTTGCGCCGTTTGAGGGATTCAGCGGTAGCTGCCGCCGTCCCAGCCTTCCCACTTGTGCCATTAAGATGGGAAGCCGCCAGAGTGTCGACACATGTGGCGTCCCACACTAACGGTCTTCCCAACCTCCAGGGCACAAGGGTCATTCCGTCCGGCCTCTTGCCATCATCTCGTGCCAGTCCAATTGTTTTTAAGACGGCTGGCATCTGAATGGTGAGTTGAATGGCCATGAGTTGATTCCCGACCCCAAAGATGGTGTCGATATTGAGGGAACGGAAAGTGAACAGGAGCGCTCTCCGTGTCCAATATAATAATGCGTTCAGGATACTATTGAGGCTGCCACGCTTCTTTTGTGCATCAGAGATGTTCGCTGAGGCGTGAATAGAGTGCTTTTATACTAAAATTTAAAAAAAAATGCACGTCATGCACGTTCCTGGAGCGCAGGTGCGAGCCAGGGGCAACACCATCCTGAAGGTGATTGCAAGTAGGCTGGACTGCCGGTATGTTAACCGATGCTGCGCTACGTCGAGGGGAGTGGTGCAGGAGTGGCCTCTATAAATATAATGTTATTTGTGTGATAGCGAAAGAGGTCTGTCAGGATCGTAGCAAGTGAAGGTCCATAGTCTCTGTCTACCCCTGTGGGAAACGGGTATGATAGTATGTATATGTGATACCTAGATGTTACTAATCACTAGTTTATAAGTATTACTAACAAAAACAGTCATGTTACTTGAAATAATAAACTATTCATTCATTCATTTCTTTATAGCGTATGATAACAATATTAAATTGCTCGCAGGCTTACTTCTATTGAAGGTCTTACGTCCCTCAATTTGGGATTAGAGTAGTCACGTAAACATTAAAATTTAATTTAGACATTTCCTATTCCTCCCTCGCCGGTCCGGGAATAAGGTACGCTCGGAAAAAAAGTTAATTAAGAAAGCTGCTATTTGATGAATGGAATGAATTGGGAAATGAGAAATACTGATTCAGAGAATGAAAAAATATATATATATATATATATATTCAATTCAATTCAATTCATTTATTTGCAGTAAATAGGTTCTTTTTTTAACATAGATGGTCAAATACAGTATGTCCTTAGTCCTATTTAGCTAATCATATAGCATGCAGAATTTTAATTACATTATATTTACTAAGCTATTTCATATAAATTTTCATGTCATTTTTAATTAAATAAACAAATCCATGCATCGCGTATTATTACCATTTACAAGTCAGGAATTCATTAACTGAATAAAATACTTTACTCAGCAGCCAAGCCTTTAAAGTACTTCTAAATCTATTCAAAGGTAACGCTTTTATTTGCTCAGGTATGTGGTTGTAAATTTTTATACACATTGAGTAACAATTCTTTTTAAACCTCCTGATTTAGGTATTGTTTGTGTTATTCATTTATTTGGTAACCTAAGGCTTCTAGCGTATACTTCCTTTGCTTTTGTAAATTTATTAATATTTTTATGTACGAATAAGCTAATTTCTAATATATATAGGCAAGGAAATGTAAGTATATTTAGGGACTTGAAGTATGGTCGGCAAGATACGTATGGTGCAACATTACATATAGCACGCACACATTGTTTCTGGGCCAGTAATATATTTTTGTTATCTGTACTATTACCCCATATAATTATGCCGTATCTCAAAATGGACTCAACATAAGCATGGTAGGCTGTTTGAGCTGTGTTTTTACATGCTACAGTTGACAATCTATGCAGAGCATACGCGAATTGATCTAGTTTATTACTAACTATCTCACTGTGATCCTTCCAGTTTAGATTCTGATCAACGCTGATCCCCAGAAACTTTACGCTACTCGCATTGTGCAATGAAAGTCCATTAAATTAAATTTTAACTTCTTTATCTTTGAAATTATTAAAATTAATGTAATGAGTCTTAGTTATATTTATTATTAGATTTTTTTTTCATCCAATTAGATAGTATTGTCATTGCATTTATTATGTCAGATTCATGTTGTTCTAAAGTATTTTTTTTATTTGTTGAAACAATGACTGAATATATATTTTGGCCTCCCATACAAGTTGACCGATCAGCTGATCAGAATCTGTATGAAAAGCCAAAAATTATTTTTCATATTTCGACATATGTTCCTTAGGGAAAGTTGTTCAATATCACAGACTGAATTCACCCTTAAAATAGTTTCAGTATATTTTGTTAGACGTTATATATATATATATATAAAATTTTTGAATTTGGCCTTTAATACACACATTGCTTTTTATACTTTATACACCATCCTCTCCTATTAATGGTCCTAAGATCTTGCGAGGTACCTTTCTTTCCGCTACGAGAAGCCTCCTTTCCTCTTATAATTACTGTATTTTTTTATAATATTATGCTAGCAGCCTCCCATGGCCATGTATTATATATGCTTCAAAAGGAAGGTTTACATTTCTCATGACTCGACAACAGAATATAGACTGCTTGTCTATCTGTTGATAGAAACAGCATTAAAATCTCTTGAGTAGTTAAAAAGATCTAACTGTACATACAAAGGGACAGACGGCAGGCGGTGTTTTGTTCTATACTTATTTATTTATTTAAACTTTATTGCACATAAAAAAAGTGTACAAATGGCGGACTTAACGCCTTATGGCGTTCTCTGCCAGTCAACCATTGGACCAAGTAGAGAAATAATTTGGGTGGTGCGACAGAGTGTGTAAACAAATTTTAAAAGTATCTATAAATACCTACAAGAATAAATCAAGAATATACATATATATTAATTTTAAAAAAATATATACCAATACAATAACTATAGATAAAATAAATATACAAAATATATAATTATGTAAATATTATACATAAAGAACTTATTATATATGTATGCGAATAGATAAATACATATATGGATGACTGCTAATTACCGCGCAGGGACACGACGAGAAGAAGAGACTTCTTGGAGAAACCGTTTTTGAACCGTTTTTGAACTATACTGTGTATTAATACATAGAGAAAAGGATTATATAAATTGCTACTGCGTGCGTATGCCAGCATTTCAAAGAATGGCTTATCCCGGAATAAGATGAAGTCTGAGACGCTCCGGCGTATTTTCATGCAAGCGTTATTATGTATTTTATATCTCTTTGTTTTGTTTATTCTATATACTAGCTTTTGCCCGCGGCTTCGCTCGCGTATCTCAAATCCTACGGGAACATTATATTTTTCCGGGATGAAAGGTACCCTATATCCTTCTCAGTACTCCTAACTATATGTATGCGAATTTTCAAAACGATTGGTTCAGTAGATAAATCGTGAAGAGATAACAAACAAACAAACAAACAAACAAATATACAAACTCACTTTTGCATTTATAATATTGGTTAGGAAGTAAGGATTAGGATAGGATTAGGATTAGGATATACGAGTATAACAACAGACTCAGGTGTTACTTTGCGGAAGTCAAAGTAATATGCTACTTATTTGTTTTAGATTACTTTGTGTGCTTCGGCTACTTAAGGTGAATATAGAAGCAAATGACCTTGAAGTGGCGCCATATAGCTTTTCGTCATGCACTAGATAGACCTTTAAATTTTTTTATGAACCACCGTTGAAAGTATTTTCATTAGTCCGTCTAGCTTTAAAACTTGCCTCTGCCAAAAGTGACCACGGCAAGTTTTAAAGCTAGACGGATCACCAATAATAGTTTCAACGGCAGTTTATTAAATAATTTAAAGGGCTATCTAGTGCATGACGAAGAGCAATATGGAAATTATCACCATATTTACGAGATAACAATTTATTTTACACTTCAAGGCCATTTGCTTATATATTCACCTTAACCAAATATATCGATTTGCTGTTGAGCAGTTCTTATATCTTCTTCTTCTTGTCGAGTCGAAATGGTATCACTGTAGCTTCAATTTCAAATATGTTCTTATGATACATAGATAGATAGATCAATCGTTTATAATATTTGTGACAACTGCACATACACACTTACACACAAAAAATAAATTAATAATATTACGTTATTTACATACAGATTTTACAGCGATGCGATGTGTGTATGTATTCTGCAGCAGCACAAAATAATATCGGGGTTTTATCATTGAGATCAGTTTGAGTGCACTTTGATATTGCTTTATCACCAAACTTACATTAATATGTGAAATACATGTAAAGATATTGTAATTTATTTCAGGCAGCCTGAAATTTGTAGCAATAAAACCTATTTAAAACAGGTAGAGCTTCGAATGATAAATATGAAATATGCTGTTTGATTTAGTTTACTTTGTCTGCTTCCGCCAACAGTTAGTTCATGCAAAGTATTGCCGGCCGGCGGCGCCCACCCACTATTGTTAGACCGCCGAACGATCAACCGCTAATTTTGAGCCTGAAGTTGCCTTGCCTCGTGTAGAGGGACATCATACATAATACTACAAGTAGTAGAGGTAAAACACGTGTCGTGCGCAGTACGAAAGCCGATATTGGTGTAGCCATAACGGTTGCAGCCACATAGGCAAGAGCACGCAGTAACTAATGGTGGCGGGTGCGCTCGGAATGTTGGTAGCAGGTATGCTGGGAGTAACAGTAGTGGGTGGGCTCGGTAGGCCGGCAATAGTTTGCATGAACTAATAAGGTGGCTAAAGCATAGACAAAGAAAACTAAATCAAATAGCATATTTCATATTAATAACTAGCTGTGCCCGCGACTTCGTTCGCGTGGTTATCGGAACGTAATGTTATATAGCCTAAAGCCTTCCTCTATAAATGGACTACCCAACAAAAAAAGAATTTTTCAAATCGGACCATTAGTTCCTCAGATTAGCGCGTTTAAACAAACAAACAAACAAACTCTTCCGCTTTATAATATTAGTATAGATTTGAAGCTCTACCCGTTTTTAATAGCTTTATTATTATAATTTTCAGGCTGCCTGTTAATAATTTTACTACCTTTACATATATACTTGTATATACTGTATACTTGTGTATAAACATGTATACTTGTGTATACTTATCTTTACATGTATGCTATATCTTTACATATTACCATAAGTTTGGTGATAATACAAGTGCGCTCAAACCGCTCTCGATGATAAAACCGGGATATAAGAACTGCTCAATAGTAAATCAATCGATTTAGTTATATTAAGGGCTAGTACAAAAATGTTTCCTCCGTACTGGTCTAGAAGCAAAGGAAAATTTAAGAATGTACCAGATGCTTCTCTTCCCACGCAAAAGTCGATCGAGGAAATAGGAAAATAAGCCCATCATGTTAATAAGCAATACGGCTAGCAACCCATCACTAGATATCTACATTCTATCTTGATTCCTTTTTAGGGTTCCGTAGCCAAATGGCAAAAAACAGAACCCTTATAGATTCATCATGTCTGCCTGTCTGTCCGTCCGTATGTCACAGCCACTTTTTTCCGAAACTATAATAACTATACTGTTGAAACTTGGTAAGTAGATGTATTCTGTGAAGCGCATTAAGATTTTTACACAAAAATAGAAAAAAAAATACCTATACCTACAACAACTTTGCTATTCCCACTCTTTTTCTGTTTAAGCGGTAAAATTATGGAATTCACTACCACGCATCATACGAGACTCCAAATCTTTCCCTGTTTTTAGGAAGAGAGTAAAAGAGTATTATCTTTCCTTAACGTAATGAATGGTATACCTATATACTATATATGTATTTGTTTATAGTTAGGTATTTATATGTTTATGTATTTATGTATAATATGTGTGTATGTTTATTGATGTATTGTATATGTATATGTATGTTTAACATTTTAGATAAGTACTTATATATATTTGTAACTATAGTCTTTTGTACTCGCCTACTACCTGTTTTCTTCAATTTTCCTCTCCTGGGTCTGCTGAAAGAGATTTCTTATGAAATAAGCAGTACCTATGTACTCTATTTTCTTACTTTGTACGTTCCTTTGTTTGTATGTTGTGTACATGAATTTTGTAAATTAATAAATAAATAAACAACCTACTTAGAACTGAAAATCAAATTTTTTTTTCATCAAACCTATACGTGTGTGATATTTATGGATAGGTCTTCAAAAATGATATTAAGGTTTCTTATATCATTTTTTTCTAAACTAAATAGTTAGCGCGAGAGACACTTCCAAAGTGGTAAAATGTGGGGTGGGGGGGCTGTAACTTCTAAAATGAGAGAATGATAAAACTAAAAAAAAATATATGATGTACATTACTATGCAAACTTCCACCGAAAATTGGTTTAAACGAGATCTAGTAAGTAGTTTTTTTTAAAACGTTATAAATCTTCAACGGCAATTTACCTTTAGAACTTTTATATTATGTAACTTGCTGCTACAGAACCCTTCATGGGCGAGTTCGAGTCGCACTTGGCCGCTTTTTTCACCTTCTCGCCCATCATCACGCTAAAAGTGGCTTTTAAGAATTAAATCGTCTATATACAAAAATGGCACGAGTCATTTGACCTGTGCGGTATTTATTAGACAAATAAATGCAGTATCAGATCATAATATTTACATAAGCTTTATTTATATTAGCTGTGAAATAAAATGAACACGATTGTACTTCATATCAACAGTTACTTTCGTTAAGTAAACAGTGTTATTCAGCATGGTGTTACTATATTCCTTGGTGATGATGGTAAAATTTTGACATTACAATTTTTGCCTGAAAATGAATCAGATGGTGATAATGAAGAGGTAGACAGATATGAAAATTGGTTTTGGTTACGGCGAAAATTGGGTGTAAATATGCACTTTAATAATAGCCGGCTGAACCACGGAATCAATAATACTAACATACAGAAGGCTCACTCAGCAAAGAAATTCAAGGAAATATCTACTCAATGTCGCTAGAAATATGGTTTAATTTAGCTCACGTTAGACCTAAGCACCTTTTCGTAAAGATACCTAGACATCCATTGCAAGCCAATTTCATTCTTATTACTATTGGCAAACGATTCATATAACTGAATTTACCACCCGGAGGGGCCGGCTGCGCGCATTAATAGTAATATGTAGGTATATTTTCGATACCTAATCGGGGAGTGACACAGGCCTGGCTGAACTTAGATTTATCGTTCAAGAGAAGTTATTGTTAGTTTTTTCCATCTCTAGCCGGCTAAACTTAAGTGTAACCGCCGCCACTTGGCTAAAAGTGATAATGATCTGATGCCTAGACTCCAATAGAGCCTAGGCTCTATGTCGATGTCTAGACATCAGATTCATCGGTCATTCAACCAAAAATACTGACAAAGTCTACTATCTCTATAGTGTTAAATAACTTCTACAATCTAAGGGAGAAAAGAAATAACTATCAAATTCTACGTGTTTATTTTATCAAAACCTAAAATAGGCAAGACAACCTTTATAATGTCTAGTCGTCAAGTGAGCTAATAAACGGGCAAGTGCGAGTCGGACTCGTACATGAAGGGTTCCGTACCTCCGTACAATGTTTTAAAACGTTGAAAAAATCACGTTTCTTGTATGACGACCCCCTTTAATTTTTAACTTTATTTTATTTTTAGTATTTTTTGTTATAACGGCTATAATAATACATAAGCTGTGAAAATTTGATGTATATAGTTAATTCCATTATAAAGATCTAGTTAAAACGCTGAAAAAACAGGTTTTTTGTATGACGACCCCCTTTAATTTTTATTTTTTTCTTATTTTTAGTATTTTTTATTAAAGCGGCTACAGTGAAACGCAATCTGTTAAAATTGCAAGTGCCTAGCTATTACGGTCCAAGAGATAGAGCCCTGTGACAGACGGACAGACAGTTTGCACCCTTTGGGTACGGAACCCTAAAAACTAACAAAAACAAGCAATTCTTAAAACATTTTCGTAAAACACTTTATATTACCTATCAAACTCTTGACAAGTAACAGTTTATATTCATGCCAATCTAACACCGTTTGTTTTTATCAAAGCTACACAAAAATTCCAACGAACCTAGAGCGTTTTAATGTAGGACGTAATAAATAATACAATTCATAATTCATTCGATGTTGATTCAAAATGAATTATTTATACAATGGAAAACTTAAAAAGTGAACCGCGACTTTGATTAACGGGAACTATGCTCACGTTTGATGCTATCTCTTTCACTTGATAGGTTTGTTCCGTTCTATCCTACAGGATTTTCCTCCATTCAGTCAAATTCGCAACTTTCGTGAGAGCCCACGTCGGATGGGCCTAGCAAATACAAACACGCGGTAGAAAGTTTCTGAAATATTTTAAGTGCGTTTTCGATAATTCCAATATTTAAAATTCTAATTTATTAGTAACGTATCAGTATTATTTATGTGTTTAATATGTGTAAAACTTAGTAAGTGTCTGTATCAAGTAACAAAGTTTTTCATTATTCGATGTTGTGAATATTAAAGTGCATATAACTTGATCTTAACTGAATCAATATAATTAATTAGTGTTCTAAAATAATGTCACATATAAGTGCTATAACGAAATACTTGCCAAAACATATAAAAATGTGCTATTTAATAATATAAAATAAAATGTGTACTTCTCAATAAATATAATTTTAAATGTATTACGTGGAATATTGCTTATTGAAGTAAGAATGAAAAACTAAAATCATGATTTCGAATGTGACACTTAAGGACTCTATGTCCCTCGAGGGGTTGAAACTAAATGGGTCAGGAGCCGTGAATGGGACATTTCATTACGAGGGAGAATTGGACATATTTTTCCAACCCGAGAAAGTGCTGATAACATTGTATGTTCCAATCATTCTGCTGTCGTTTGTGGCTAATATTTTGCTGATCGTTGTTGCTGTGAAATGCAATTATACAAAAAGGTATGTAACCATTATTATTTTGAATATAAATAACTTTGTCAAAATTTTAGTAATGGAAATATTTAAAAGCCAGATTTGGCCTTTTTGCACTACTCTTTGCACGTCTTTTAATGCACCACATATACATTATGTGCTGCAACGAATTATTTTAATGCATTGAAATCGGAAATTTTATTACCTAGGATAAGTTTAATAGTTTGTAAGATATTTTGTATGTGATGCAATTGTTTTAAAATAAAACAAGTAAATGTTTTTTTAAACAAACTTTTATCCGAAATAATTAACTAAACAGTTTAAAGACAAATCAATCAAACCCTACTTAGTGGGGTTATGATATTTTCTCACAGAGAGGCTTCATCGTGAGATCAGGCCTTTGGTACCATAATATTGCATTGTCATCCAAAATTTCATAAGCATGTCAAGTTTCATCTCAATCAGATAATGGCAAGTGGGTCTTAATTAGCTTGCAAAATTTGATTACAGGCACACACACAATGGAAGAGGTGGAAGTGAATAAAAGCTTGTAAAAAAAATCTCAACAATGTTAGCTAAAAACTGTTAAATCATATCATATCAGATGAAAACTATAGAATACTTTATTTATCATCATAATTCAATCCTTAACCTTTTGAGACTCGCGCTTTTTAGTAGTAACTTCACCTTATCCGGACAGCATTAGGAAATGCCATCCCGGATTTGAGAATTAAGCTCAGTCTAGCTGTGGACGTCACGCAACTCACACAAATGTAATTATCGAAGGAATTCCATTTTTTTATTGGGAGCGACCTACATTTAACCACAGTAATGTTATCTAACAGTATTCTATCTTCATACAAACGGTCAGAACTCAAATCATACCTACGCGCCTCGGAGTTCGGTACACACTCGGTCCGCGACTCTGTACACTACAGTAGGTAGTAGTGCGCTGCAGTGACGCACGGACGTGTGATAGTAGCAGTTAGGCTCTTTGCTAATATTATTTAGTTTTAAACATTACAAGTGACACGCGACTTCACACGAGTGACCTATTTGCTTGCGATTTAAAAAAATGTACTACTTTATTAACTACTTACATGTATTATTGAAATATACAAAATATCATTATGAAATTATATTTTGGGGAGGGCCCTGAAAGGCTGGTAACTCTCTTCTTACACCCCTGGTGTTGCAGTTGTCCATGAGCAGCGGTGATTACTTACCATCAGGTGACCCGCTTGTTCTTTTGCCGCCCTTTATTATAAAAGCAATATTATAGGAGTATGCAATAAGATAAACAAGAAAGAAACTGATGTAGGTAAATGACATAAAAATACTGAAGGCGGTTAGCTCCTAGCCCACGCGTGGCTGTAGGTATTTATTTTAAGGAAAAGGCCAAGTTGTAATACTGTTAGACAACATTATTGTGATTAAACGTTTTCTTTACGATAATAGAAACGACGAGGAAGTCCAAAAATGTTAATTTTATTGTAATTTTATTCAATTGGATATTCAGCGTCATCAAAAACGAACGAAATTATAGAAGTGAAACTTAAGATTAAAAAGGCTTTGCACTCATATTGTCATTGGATTACAGAAGCATTGGCTACTAACACTTTCAGACATACAATAACAGTAAGTAAAATGTTTTTTTTGTTCAAAGTCCAAATTCATAATAGTCTACGTGTAGGTTACGTTAGTAATTATATTATCTTTAGTGTGGATGAAAAGACAATCAAATAGTACTGGGTTGCAAGCAACGACCACTTCTGACAACATCTAAATTCTTGGACACTTCCTCGATGGGTTTTTTGATATGCAAAGAAAAACCAGCAACTAATTCTACGTTTTTTCTATCTTCTGGGTCAGCACGTAAATGACCATAATTTGACAACCTCCGTGGCGTAATGGTTAACATGCTAGACCGCTAATCCGGAGGTTCTGGGTTCGATCCCCAGCCAGGGCTAGTTGGAAAATAGCCTTTTTCAAATTGTCCTGGGTCTTGGCTGTTTATCTATATATTTATCATAAAATATAGTATCGTTGAGCTCGTATCCCGTAACACAAGTCTCGGAGGAAAGAAACTTACTTTGGGGCTAGCTCAATCAGTGTGGTTTGCCCATATATACATGTATTAAAAAAAAATATCTATATGATATTTTATTTTTAACCTTATCAATATTCCATCTCGGATTTGGACTACGATATTCTGATAAAGCCTCGTGAGAAAATCTTCTATCAACAGTTGTGTCCATTGTTATTTAACCTAAATAAACATCTTTTTCTTTTTTTTTTCTTCTTAGTTTTTCGATAAATTTCATTTTTTCGTACAAGCTTTTATTGTATTCACATACAGTTTCCTGGATAGCTCATATATCGCTCATGATACATGTTCCTATTTTCCTTCTTAAATCTATAAAAGATTAATCATAGCCCGATGTTGCCGATAAACCTCCATTACAGGAAGTTTGCATATAACGGAACGGAGCTTTGTTTGTTGAGGATCAATCATGCATTCAGTTGCCTTTTAAACGCTTTTTAAAAAATCGGAGTAATCGATTTGTATTTAAAATAAAAAATGCGTGACAGGAGTTCTTCGATCGTATAATATATTTTTTGGAATTTTTTACCGCAATACGAGTATCACGTCTTTATTCCTAATGGGACAGACAGAGCATTTTGGGTCGTTGCGGCTCTAAGCAGACAGAAGGTATCTGTAATAAAATAACGCAACCCCATCGAGTTTGGGTTTATTGCATTTGTCTTGAGAAAACATCATCATCATCCAAGCCTATTGCTGGTTGCATCGTTAGCGGTTACGCTTCGCCCGGGGTCCGCTACCTAACCAAGGTTACTGGTTTTACACAGAGCGACTGCCGTCTGACCTCCGCAACCCAAAGGGTAGATCAGAACCAATCCTAGAATAGGTACAAACGCAAGATGGCGTTCGGGACCAACAGCTTTACGTGGTTTTCGAAGCACGGAATCATCATTCTTTTCGGATAATCAGGTGATTCAGCCTGCCTGCGCTGTGAACAGCGCGCATTAGCAATATCCTAACCAGACTGGAAAAAACTTTTCACAAAGTATGCTTCCCTGTGGGATTTGAACCCACAACCACAACCTCCGGATCATAGGGAAAACGCCTTGACCACTGGACCACGGAGGCAGTCTTTTGTCTTGATAAGTACTTAGGCCTAACTATAAAAGCTTGTACGAAAAAAAATGCTTTTCTAAAATCCTATTGTCTACAGAAAAGAAATAATAAAAATAATATAGAAAAAAAAATACCTATACATCTAATTTTATAAATTAATTAAGGAAACAACTAATAATTACTTAATCTAAATTATAACTAGACAAAAAATAATTAAAACTAATTAAAAACTAGAGCTTAAAATCTAAACATATTACATAAAATAAAAATTTAAAATTATATTTACAAATAAAAAATGTGGTGCAGTTCAATGCCCTGCGGTAGGGTGACTGCATTGCCACGTTGGATGGCAATGCTTACTCGTTGAGCAAAGTTGCCAACCCTTTGGTCACCCGACACCTCGACCAGCATTTTATTTAAAATTACCTATACTATATTTTTAAATAATCCGTTTGATGACCCAAAATAAATCGGTCATCATGCCAATTGTGTGCTTATAACCACAAAATGTGCACGTGGTCTAACCAGATGTTGGAAACATTATACCTATTGTTAGCAGACGTTGTTTATGCGATGGTTTGTTGACGGAGGGAACTAAACTCTTGTGATTTAGAGCCATGCTTGTTTCAGTTTCTCGTTTGGGATAAATAAATATTATTTATTAAAAAGCTTGATAGCTCAGCAGGAGCTTTTTAGCGTGTAGGTCATCACAATGATCGGAATCCGGGTGCTCCTTGGGATGATATCACTAATATGGGTATGACAATAATCCCGGGAATTCTCGGTTTTTTTTTTAATATTATTAAAATTGTGTGAAATAGTGTTTATTTTAAAAATTCGTTTATTTATTAATTCAGTGTTTGGATTTACACAGTAGAGACTTAATAATATAAATATAATATATTATCTTAAATTTTATCTATATTTATCTTAAAAAGTGCAACAGAAAATAATGAAAACGCTCCAGATATGAAACCAATTTTATTTTCTAAATGAAAATATATCAATGGATACTTACTTTTAACAATACACAAATATTTTTTGCGTAATTTTTCCGAGCTATTTACATCCAACAAGTCTTACTTAATAGAAAAAAAATATAATTGAAAAAATATTTTTCGTACAATTATAATACAATTTTGATACAATATACATTTTTTTATTGCGTGAAATATCATACAGAAAAACATGTAGTTATAGAAGGTACCGATTCCCGAGAATTCCCGAGAATGTTGGTCATATCCATACTTTTGATAGTAATAGCATCCAAGGTTCCGATCGATGACTCATCAACATCGCAACTAACTGATGAGCAGAAAGATTCTTAATTGGTGACCACGTACAGGCAAGCCCAGCGAAGGCAACCCATTCCGGAGGTTCTGGGTTTGATCCCCAGCCAGGGCAAGTTGAAAAATGGCCTTTTTCAACTTGTTAGGTTTGAGGTGTTTATCTATTTATCATAAAATATAATATAAAGTTTAAACTTACCTTGGCGCTAGCTCAATCAGTGTGATTTGACCCTATTTATTTATTTACTTAGAGCTCAGAAGACCTCAGCAAGGTTGCAGTAAAGGATATAGGCTGCTTACTATCAGTCGTTTTTAAAAAAAAATTGTGGAAACATATGCCCAGTAGTTGACTTTCTGTAGCTCAAACAAAGGTGATACATCAAAAAAATATTTTAAAATATTTATGCTAAACATGTCATGGTGCAAAACATGGGCGCAATTAAAAACATAGAATGTACCCGCTGCTTCACGTAAAGGACGGTCGATGGAGTAAGCGATATCATGCATATGATAGTACTCTATTTGTGTTTTTTATAAATACATAAAAAAAAATATAATAACCTTGGGAACTATTTTTAGGCGAGGGGCTAGCAACCTCCTACTGATTTCCTTTTCTCTTTAAAAATCCACTAAAATAGCTAAACCTTTTCGTTTTGTGACTGTTCACCCGCCTACAAAATTCAAAATTCAAAATAATTTTATTATCATAGGATATTTATAATATCTCTTAATAATAGTCACTTTGTTTTGTACCCCACCCCCCTACCCTGTAATCCCTTAGAGACGTTGAAGTGCACTAAGTGAATACAATATTTTAATGTAATTCTCAAATGTACGAGTGTATTATCATGAAAAGATAATAATTAGGAAGAGATCAGGAAAATGTGGAAAATGAACTCCGTCACTATAGTACCCCTTGTTACATCTTCGACGGAAGTTATACCAAGGGAAATTTTTAGACAATTAAACAAAATTAAGCTTACTAAATTTACATATCTGACAATGCAGAAAGCTGCAATATAAAAACCCTGCAGAATTGTCCGAATTTTTTTACAGCTTGACTCTGACAACGCGACTTTCAACCAATAGAATAAATATATAGTGTCAGCACTTGGTTATAAACCCGTGCTTTCACTTATACTACCAGGTTTTGCCTGAGCACAAATAGTGAAGTAAAAACATAATAATAATAAATCCGTAAATAGTTTGATTAAAACTCATCCCATTTCTCTCTATAAACAGAAAGTACAATAAAAATTCCATTCGTAGACACAATATCATCCATCTATTTACAAAACAACAGAGGGTACTGTTCATTCTTAGAAACGTCTATTTTTAGCTGTTCGAAATATTTTCTTTCACTAGCTCACTCCCAAATCATGGTCGGATAAAGGTCATTCGGTACTTGACAGCTGTAACATTATAATATGAAATATATTTATTAATAAATACATATAAAAAATCTCATAATATATAATACCTAAAGTTAGCTAAAACTAGAAAGAATCTAAAACTAGAAACCTATATGAAATATGTTGTTTATGCTAGCATATAGGTAATAATAATTCTACATTAAGTTTTTTTGCGATTAGGTAAAGTGTAAATATTTTATTTTCGGAAAATAATCTGAATTTTTTATCTGTGGATGACAAGAAACGAAGAGTGGCGCGGTCATGTGTGAAGTAACATTTCAATAAACAAGCTGTCAACTATGTAGGTTAGGTAGGTACAAAATGTTAGGTTAGGTTTCATTTATTTCTGGAAGATTATGCTTGATTTCTTATGAATACTTACATCAAAATGGCCTTCACAAAAGAATATCGCAGATTTATCAGATGTATAATGCTGATCTCGGCATGCCTACTATTGCCACAGCTTACGACGTTCAGAACATTTAGAAACGTATATATAAACCATTTATTTTGACATTTAATCGTCGTACTTTCTACACATGGGCACGGCACACGTCTTGTAGTTTGCCATTTTCACAACTTAAGTTAAAAATTTCTAAAAATACGCGTATGAGTTAAGAACGCTACTTAACTTTGCTTTGTTTTTTGAAATGTGACGTCTATTGACGTAAATGTCACTTGACCGACTTTTTATTGCGCGACTTTTATTTGATAAAAATAATTGTTTTCGTAATAAAATACGATATTTAAAAAAAAAAACAAAAAAATTGTGTGGTAAAAAATAATCCCACGTAAATTTTAAAATATTTTCTGAAAAACTGTCAATTAGCGAATTTTAAAATTTCTATAATGAAAGTCGTAGTCCTATTTTTCGAGCTGCCTAACATATGACGTAGCTCAATGACTGTTATCTAGTGACAACATTTTAAGAGTTCCATACCCAAAGGATGCCAATGGAACCCTCTTCTTCATCCAAGCGCGTTCCCGGTTACATCCTCAGCTGTGCTGCTTCGGAGCCTGGGGTGCGCTTTCCCGCTTTTTCTTCTCCAAATATTACATGCATGTCAATGGTCACCCGAGGATGCTAAAGACCTTGCGTTGGAGGAGAAATAGTGGGAAGAGTTTAAACATTTGGCTATAGTTTTACGACCGGCTGCCTGCCTGACGTCAACTCTCTTTGGGAATGTATTTAGGCGAAAAGTTTTACAACCGGCCGCCGCCTGATGTTCATTCCTTGGGAATGCAATTGTAGAACGAGATGTTTGTTTATGCTTAATCGTTTAATCGCCTTTTACGACATCCTCAGGAAGAGATGGAGAGGTCCTATTCTTACCCGTAACCACACAAAAACCACAGCCAACGGGACCCTATTACTAAATAATTAATTTTCATGTAACCAATTTTGTTAGATAAAGTCGTGGGTTTCAGATTCATATCCCTGTCGACATGGTAACCTAATTAAAACTTTACTTTTCACCCTGACCACTGAAGGGATTTGTTGATGTAACAAATACCGGTGGTATTTATAGGGTAAGCCCATATTCGATAGTTTACTCGATCACTTTAGCGTCCTTCTGTAATGATCCTTCACTTGACTACACATACATACATACATACATACATACATACTGATACATTCTAATACTTTGACCCTTTCTATTCCTTCTCACCGTACTGGTTTTCTTTCTAACTCTTTCGCCATTACGGCAATAAGACTCTGGAACGTGCTTCCTGAAACCATTCGAACTGCTCCTAGTCGCGCTAGCTTTAAGACACAGGTATTTAAACACTTCTTGGCCAAGT
Organism: Acrobasis repandana; assembly: GCA_963576875.1. Classification (NCBI taxonomy): domain Eukaryota; kingdom Metazoa; phylum Arthropoda; class Insecta; order Lepidoptera; family Pyralidae; genus Acrobasis; species Acrobasis repandana. The sequence goes on from OY756220.1 coordinate 1,049,430, forward strand.
TATAAAAGTTGATGATTAACCCCCGACGTTAAGAATTGCTGCATTTATCTATTTATGTATATGTATAGTATATTTAGCGTATATGTATGTATGTATTTGTGTAGGTATATGTATAGGAAGTATATATATATATATATATATATATACTAGGTCCTTTATTGTTTTTACTATATATTAATGATCTTCCAAAAGCTACTGAACACTTCTGCACGTTATTTGCCGACGATCTTTCTGTAGTGATACCTAATTTATCAAATTCAATTGACGCATATAATACGGACATAAATAAAACGTTAAATGACATAATAAATTGGCTTGACAAAAAAAATAATTTACAAATAAACACTAAAAAGACCAAATACGTACAATTTCATAATCAAAGGAATAATAAAAATGCAGATTTAACAATAAAACATAATGGACAGACTATTGATGAATGTAATGATGTACAATTTCTGGGAGTTACTTTGGACAAAAACATAACATGGAAATCTCATATCGATCAAGTATGTAGTAAATTAAATAAATTTTCTTTTGTTTTGTGGAGACTGGTCAATATAACAGAGCTTAAAACAGCCTTGTTAGCGTATCATGGGTACGTAGCGTCTGTATTACGATATGGAATTGTAGTATGGGGAAATTCGACAGAATTGGACAGAGCATTTATGGCACAGAAAAACTGTGTAAGGTCATTATGTAAGTTGCCTCAGAGAAATAGCTGTAGACCGCATTTTATAAAACTTAAATTGTTGACACTACCATCCATCTACATTTATGAAATGTGTCACTTTGTAAAGGTACACTCATATTTATTTCAAAGAAATTGTGAGGTAATTTCTAATTATCGTGGCAGATACCCCAACAGGCTTGTGTTATCTAATGTATCCACAGCTTTATGTGACCAAAATAGCTGTCGGATGGCTGTTCGTATCTACAACAGGCTGCCGGAGGATATCAAAGTATTGCCGTTGCCAGTCTTTAAGAACAGGCTGCGTAGTTTCCTGCTGGAGAAGGGTTTCTACTCGATACAGGAATATCTTTGGTCATAGAATTGTTACTTATAAAATACTTATTACTAATTCAATTTTTTAAACATTAGTAATAACAAATTAGACCAAATACTAATATAATTATAGAATAGAAAGATATGAATACAATAAATAATTAAATTAATGATAACTTAATTGACATTTGCATGCCTAGACAGGTTAGAAGTGTGATCTAAAAATTGTAATTAACAACTATTGTAACCACTTTTACAGCAAATAAATATATTATTATTATTATTATTATTATTATTATATATATTTATGTAACAATGTATATTGTGTATTTTATGTATACCTTGTTTATCTTGCAACCCACATTTAGACTTTCTGTATAACCCAAAGGTTAACTGGTAGACAACGCTTTTAGCGTTAAGTTCGCCTATTGTTCTGTACAATTTGTATTTGATGGACAATAAAGATTGAAATAAATAAAATAAATACTGTCACGCCTGTTTCCCACAGCGGTAGGCAGAGACTATGGACCTGCACTTGCTACGATCCTGACAGACCTCTTTCGCTTCATCCACATTCATCAACCTCAAATAATAGACTACACAAGTCTAATAATAGGGTAGGTATTAGACTATATTTATTTTTGGAAAATATTTTATACGAAACTACAAATTATACTACAAACGTTTATTTTTTAAAAAACAGCAATTAATTGGTTATTTAATGAAGCAGCATTTCAAATATTATTATGAAGAAAAGCGTGTGGGGATATCTCGCTATCTCTTTCTTACGCGCGATACGTAATATCAGTGACGTCTCAAGCGCAGTATGTGCACCCTTTTTCTGTAATATCACAGAAGATAGTAAGAGTAACATACAGAACGGAATCTCCTAAGGTACGCGCAATATGCGTCCCCGTTCCCCATCCCCGCACCTCTCCCCTGTTCTCGCCTTGTCGATGGGCGAGAGCGGGCGAACACACACTGCACGGCAACATGTGGAGGCACAACAATGGGAGGGAGGTGCGGAGACGGAGAACAGGAACGTATATTGCGGGTACCTTAGGAGATTCCGTTCTGTATGTTACTCTTACTGTCTTCTGTGGTAATGGGGTATTTCACTGTATTTATTTTAGGACAATATTTTATAAGAAACCACAAACCTAAAAAAACCTATTTTTCTCTAAACAGCATAAAAATAGAACCTTAACGCGAACTGAATCATAAAATGTTCATTTTATAGTAAAAGTACTATCTTCAAAAGGAATATAAAACTGACGTTATGCCTCAATATAGGAAGTGCATTTGCAATTGCCAGTTCGAATTATTTATATTAAATAAATGAAATCGTTTAGGCATATTTTTACGGACCAAGTTATAAACATAATATTATGACTAAGTAAATTTTTTTGGCTAGATTTATTAATTCTTGGACTTATATTATTTTATATACCTTATGTGTGGCAATCCAAAAAGATCGCCATACCCTTAATTAATTATTTCTTTCGAGTGCGATTTATTCCCCACGCGTCACCAGACGGGCGCTGCAGGGTTAAGGGGATCATACAAATTATTTGAAAGGAAACGAAGATATCAGGAAAATTCAACAATATTGTATTTTAGCCAAAGAGAAAAAAAACGTAAACTTAGATTTTTTAGCACATGACCTTTGAACAAAAAATATAAACCGGTCAAGTGCGAGTTTGACTTGTACATGAAGGGTATCTCCATAAAATGTTTTAAAACTCTGAAAAAATACGTTTCTTGTATCGTTATCTTATTTTTAGTATTTTTTGTTATAGCGGCCACAGTAATACATTGTTGAAGCCGCGCGCCAATTGTAAAAACTCATATTTTTTTTATTTAAAAAATATCCTTGTTCTGCGCGAATTCAAAATTCAAATTCAAAATATCTTTATTATCATAGGATATTTATAATATCTCTTAATAATAGTCACTTTGTTTTGTTTTGCACAAATGTTGACGTCAAATCGTTACTTAAAGCTAAGTTTACGCCGCTTCCTAGGCGCAAGTGCAGAAGAAGCGGCAACAAACTGCACTGCACGTTTTCTCCAAAGACGTCAACTAACAAACTAAAAACTTAAAATTAGTTAAGAAGATACATAATTGGTAAAATTTCAAGTGTCTAGTTATTACGGTTTAAGAGATAGAGCCCTGTGACGACGGACGTACAGACAGCGGAGTCACAATAATAGGTTGATTGTTTCGTTGGCATCCTTTGGTTACGGAACCCTAAGAACAACAAAGAAATTACACGCCTATTTCTTTTTCCTGCATTTAAAAGTCTATCAAGGAATCATTCCACGTAGGCAATTGGAAAGCAACCTTCTTTAGGCCCAAAACCTAAATACCCTTATCAATGAAATTTTATCTTTGCAAGAATGAGTGGGTTAAAATTCGAGTGGGTACTAAGATTTCTGAATACAAAGAAATGAAAGTTTGAGAAATGGGGTATTGTTTCTTAAACAATTGGCAAATAATTAAATTTACCTCGCTCGTAATAACATTATAAATAATTTACGCTCTTATTCTTTAAATGCCTTCCTTTGTTTATCTTTTGAATTAAGTCAAGATCACCGGTTGTTTATTTTAGACGGTGACTTATTAAGAGCCCGTACTAACTGCTAAAGTTCTTAAAGCGACCTCAAATATTATCAATACTAACGAAATACTCGCTTTGAAATAAAAACACAGCAAAGTTCAGGACTAACTCTATACATTATAAGATGTTTCGAAAACACGATTGCTTAAAATTTTCTTGATAAAGGAACATTGCGAAGTTGCCTCCAAATCACCTTAGAATTATACTTAAACGAAAAGTATTTAAGAAATACAACAAATAAGTCAATACTTTTCAATACTCTTTGTAAAACGAAAAAAACCTCAAAACCAAAATCAGCCTCATTGACCTATCGTGATCTTTTCACCCCGCATGGCTCGCTGTCTCGCTTCGCTAGAGTAAATTTGTGGAAGCGGAATCAAAACTTAGATTATTAGCATTAGGCCCAGTCTCAACCTAAAGCACAGAATACAGTAAGAGTAAACAGAAAGGAATCTCCTAAGGTACGCGCAATATGCGTCCCCGTTCCCCGCACCCGCACCTCTCCCCCGGTTCTTGACGGCCAACGTGAGTCATCGAGGCGAAAACGGGGGAGAGGTGCGGGGACGGGGAACGGGGACGCATATTGCACGTACCTTAGGAGATTCCGGCCTGTGCCTAAAGTACCTGGGGGACCGAGCTTCGCTTGAAGAGAACACCAATAAAACGAGATTTTTGTAAGAATGAAATCTAGCTAGATTGATTTTTCGGAATTTAATACATTTCCATCTGATACTGGAAATGTATTAAATTCAGAAATCCACTAGATGACAACAAGTCAAATCAGACACTTTTTTCTAAATGTCAAAACAAACATTTTCTATGGGATTTGTTTGAAATACAAAACCGTGACGTCATAGATTTTGTGAGCCAAATAGTGCTCTTAATATCAGTTTTTCTGTATTAATAAGTCTAAAATTATGTTAAAATGGATATGATCGATGACAAGTGACACTATTTTGTGACTTTTTTTCTCTAAACAGCACCAGATAATTTATTTTTGACCCAGTCATCTAACCAATTGTATACAATTTCTAGGAAATGTAAACAATTCCTGAATTCACAGAGTCTGTGGATTTCAGATTATTTGATTTCATAAAAAATATTCTTTCTATGCTAGTCTGGAAGAAGAAAAAACTTAGAATGTCCCAGCTGCTTCTCTTCCCACGCAGATTGTAAAAGCCGAGGAATGGGCAAAAATCTGAGTCATGTTAATACTTTTCTCAATAAGCGACAAATGAATATACGCCTCACCTGTTTTCGTCAAACATCTCCGACACCTCAGTTGCCTAGAAGAGATTGCAGTTGCGATAAGGCCGCCTTTTGTCAAAGTATAAGAACGTAAACGGCCACTTTTGGAAAAGATGCGTAGAAAAGCTTAACGTTCTCACTATAAACTGTAAACAGTAGTTCATAAAATAGTTTGAAGAGTTATCTAAGGCTTCACAAAGACAAAATTTTAAATGATATCTCCTTTTCCTTTAAAATTATTTATTTCAAATGGGGGCAGCACTGGACCTCGGAAAATTCATGTATTCCCTTAATTTAAAAAGCCCCGTAAAAATATTCACATTCAGCAAGAGCACCTATTGTAAAACATACTAAAATTGAAAAAAAAACATTTGATTTTGGCATTGCACGGAACCCTCTCCACGGGAGTTCAACTCGCACTTGGCCGGTTTTCATGTTTTAAATTGTTCTGTACTATAATGTTTTGGTGCAATAAAGATTTTAATTAACTAAATACTAGTGGTTTCGTAGGAACAGTAGACCTCGCAAGCTCTTGTAACCATACAATAACCGAAACTTTCCCCTTTGTGTTGTGTGCTTTGTGTAAAACAAAATAAAGTGACTATTATTAAGAGATATTATAAATATGCTATGATAATAAAGGTATTTTGAATTGAATTGAATTTCTCCTGGCTTATCAAAGCCATATCAGTAAAATCCGTCCATATATAACGCTACAGCAAACTTCCCGCTTTTTCCCCTTTCACTTTCTCTTTTTGGAATTTTTCTGCAACACCCTGTGTAGAATGAAGTCGTTAGTGTGCCTCTCAAAGATCCGTGAATAAATATCTTTACAGCAAAGTTCCCCCCTTTTTCCTTATTTCTACTTCAACCAACGAAAAATTATAATAAATCAAGGAACTTGTGTGCCAATTTTCGTCAAAATCGGCTAAAAATGCGACCTGTAGGCGAGAGCAGACAGATGAACGAAAGATTTTCGGCCAATTTTAAACTGAATCACTCGCTCAGTCGATAAGGACAATTTTTGTCTCTCGAGCTTCTAAAAGTGAACTCTATCATGAATAGTTTCTTTCTCTGACTTTATTGACATTGGTAATTCACGAAAAATACTGTCTAGACGTTAATGAAATATAAAGGGTTCCTTACCTCCGTGCAATGTTTTTAAACGATGAAAAAACACTTTTCTAGTTTGACGACCTCCTTTGATTTTAACTTTATCTAATTTTTCGTATTTTTGTTATAGCGGCCACAGTTATACATAATTGGTGAAAATTTCAAGTGTCATAGCCCTGTGACAGACGGATGGACAAACAGCGGAGTCTCTGTAATAGGGTCCCGTTTGTACCTTAGGGTACGGAACTCTAACAACATTTTTGGGAAATCAGAGAGATTTAGGAAATCAGACAGTAAACTGCCTGGTGGCTGGAATAATTTTTAAACAGAGAAGCTATTTCCAACAGTGGACATCATGCGGCTAAAAAGATGATGAAGGGGTAGATTGACGCTGGCCAGCAATATATTGTATGAACTAATGGCACCGGAACCCCACAAAGCAACTTATGTCAAACAGTATGTTAAGGCCGTACCTGAATTTTAAAATGAGTTTATTTTAAATGGGGGCAGCACTGGACCCCGGAAAATTCAGGTACGGCCTTAAATCGTTTTCAAAGAACGTAATCTCCTTTCAAAGCATTAGTTTCGTAGAGGCGCTACGCCGTAGCTCGTAGACTACTATGGCGAATCACTTTGTAGATAACCCTGTACAGTTGTAGCAAGAAATTTAAATGCAACTTCGTACTTTATTATTCATTTAAGTATTTATATTTAATGCTTTTTTAGGTGGAGTATGAAGTCATAAAGTGTACTTTATGTTAAGAGTAATAATAAATTGGTGCTAGACGTAATGATAAATAAATAAATAGTTATATTATAAGGACAAATGACACTGATTAAGCTAGCCCTAAAGTAATTTTAAACTTGTGTTATGGGTTACTAACTCAACGATACTATATTTTATAATAAATACAATATACACAGGGTGGATTGAATCCGTTGGCATCGTTTTAAATATCCACCATATCCATGATACACAACATGCAGCAGCAAAACCTAAATCAAAAGTCGTCATTTTCATATTAAAGAAAACTTCTAAACATGCCTTAGACACCATTTATGCAATAAAAAAAAAACCTACTGTTTTTTGATAGTACAGTCGTATAGTCAAAAATCTCACGTAAAATAAATTAATTATAAAAGTATTATTAACAAAACTACGCGTCGTCGTAGACATACCTATTACCTAAATTGTTGCAAACATTCGTAAATTACCTACTATCGTCAAGCGGTTGCTTCAAGTAGATACTGCCCTTCCCCACTCATCTTAAGGGGCCAATCTATCAAATATTTAATATTTATTTAATCCTTATTTTTAGTTGTTTTTTTTTTTCATTTTTGGGCTGATTGGAGCTAAACTAAATTAGTGACAATATGTTTAATTGAAGTTTATTTAAGTATTAAAAAGTGGCAGAGACACTTTATTGATTTTCATTGTAATACGAGTAGTTTGTTTAATTCCAAAAAACCTGAGACGTGTTTAAATTTTTTGCGGTGCGCGACGTTTGTCTTTGTTGTTTACACGGAATTTCAAACATGAAGTTGTGTATAAAAATAAATGACAGAGAAATAAAGACAAAGGATAATCCTAAAAAGTGGCAAACGAGGTTTTAGTACTTTACTTTTAATTCAAAGAAAAACTTAGTTAAAAAGGTTAAACTATGAAGAAAATATTAGCGTTACGTCGTCGAATTTCTTGCGCATACGAATGAGTTAAAAAATACACATTGTTATATGAAGATTGATTCATACTTAAACACGTACAATACATAAATAAATAAAAATTGTCTTTTGTAAAAAGATTGAAAAATTTTAAGTTCTCCGAAATTCTTAAATAAATATGGGAACGCAAACGCTGATAAGGCAGACCGCGCGCTGCGCTTCTGAATTCATCTAAATTCGTCCCCCGGGTGCATGTACAATACAGCGCAATGCGTATGTGTAGATAGAAAATATAGATTCGGGTGTTCAAACAAAAATGCCCACGGTCGAAGACCGCAGTCTTAAACCTTATTCACCAAACTAGTCTACTTTTGTATGCCAACCATAAGCTAGAACTGAGCGAAACAAGTTGTAGGTACCTACAACAGTGGAGTCAACGCGCTAAACGGAGCGGGCTGGCTTGAAGACGGCGATTTGATATTTTGTTATGTTTTCTTATTTTCTTTGCTTTTTACTTAACTACTGCTATGATTTCAGTATTGTTACCGTACAAAATATCCTTTATGGGAGTATGTTAACAAGTTAAATTGATACCAATGATTTTAAATGCTCCCTGTATAGGCAGATAAACATCCAAGACCCAGGACAAGAACGTAATAGAGAATAGAAGAGGAAAGATGTAAGGCCACCTAATATGACACGACGATTTCATAAAAACTATTATGTAAGAAAAAAAAAAGAAAAAAATGGACTAGGACATAGCTAGTACATACCTACATGAAACAGATAAATAGGAGAAGGTGAACGTCGATACAAATAGAAAAGAATTTATACTACACCAGCATGGCACTTAATCATAGATAGTAGATGAATGATATGATATCCCCCGTGTGGTTTCGAGTTAGAGTAGGACCACTCCATCTCTTCCTGTGGATGTCGTAAAAGGCGACTAAAGGATTAAGCACAAACATCTCGTGCTACAATTGCATTCCCAAGGAGGGATAACGTCGGGCGGCGGCCGGTTGTAGAACTATAGCCAAATCATTTAAAGTGTTCCGGCTATTTCTTCTCCATTTTGCAAGGTCTTTGGCATTGTTGGGTGACCATTGACATGCATATTATATTTGGAGAAGAAAAAGCGGGAAAGCGCACCCCGGGCTCCGAAGCAGCACAGCTGAGGATGCAACCGGGAATGCGCTTAGACGAAGAAAAAGTATAAAATAGGTACTTACCTAATTATATAAGGGGAGTGGGTAGATATTAGTTAGATATTAGTTAGATATATGTATTTTGATTATGTCACTTTGCCGGTAATCTGCCTGGCAATGATGGGAAAATAAACTAAAGTGTAAAATAGATTTAAGTTTTGGGAATAAATAAATTGAATTGAAATTGAATTGATATGAAGTCGTTGAGATGGCTTTAGGTAACTTGCGACATCTGACATTAGCATACACTTATACTACACACGAAGAACAAACAAAAACAAAGGCGGTCGTCACACAATGTAAGTTAGGACTTTCTTTCTGGGACTATAAACATAAGCTACTTCAGTAAATGTGTTCAAAATTCAAAAATTCAAAAAAATTCAAAATATCTTTATTATCATAGGATATTTAAAATATCTCTTAATAATAGTCACTTTGTTTTGTTTTGCACAAATGTTGACGTCAAATCGTTACTTAAAGCTAAGTTTACGCCGCTTCCTGTGCAGAAGAAGCGGCAACAAACTGCACTGCACGTTTTCTCCAAAGACGTCAACTAACAAAATAAAAACTTAAAATTAGTTATATAGATGGACAGAGATTACATTGTTTATTATGTCATAATTAAATTGAATTATAAGAATTATGAAATTTAAAATAATGTCAATTTGTAAATTTAGTATGTACCAATGTACCTAAATTATGACATGTCTAAGTATACAAACCTTTAAGAGGGACCCGCGCCAAGCTCAAGCCAGACCTTTTTTTTTTGTGTATCGTAAAATATAGAAATAAATAAACTAGTTATAAATAAAAAAATTAAAATAACCCGACTTAATATAACAGCAGCATGGCGAACTAGTTTTTCGTAATATCAGCATCATTTCCAAAAATCGTCATAATCGGAGTAGGTTTAAGGGGAGGAAACTGTCATCGCTTGTTGTATGAAAACTTCGCTTCACAATCCTCTTAAGTAAACATTCCTGATTTTCATTTGACATCTTATTACATTAAAGAGTGGCTTTGCACATTTTCGCAGAGTGTCACTTGAGTTCAAAGCTCACGTCTCTTGAGTTTATCGAGTTTTTTGTGATCTTAAGGACTTTAGCGCTTTTATGATCTTAACATCAGTTAAGAGCCTATACAGGGTAATTTTGAATCTCGTAGTTATATTCGAGAAAATTACTCTTTAAAATGTACATATTATTCTCTCATTTGTATCTTATTCCATAATATAAAAGGAAAAATAAAGATTGCAGCCGACAAATAAATACAAAAATCTCCCATTAGAATGTCACAACTTCTGCTACCGGATTCGTGACGGGTGAGGGGCCGGTGAGCGGGGAAGGAAATACGGCCACGTGTGTAGTAAAGTCAGTAGGATAGGTAAAATTAGGAGACAAAATATTAAGAAAAATATCTTCAATAAGTCTTTTTCTTACGGTTTTCTGTTCAACTAATGATTCTGATTACAGCTACGGGGTGCAAAATCAACCTGTATAAATTTTGAAAGTTAAACAGGTACAACTGATAAACGCTTATGATTTATCATTAGCGTTTATCACTTACTTTTGCCGTCTTTATTTTTTTTGCCTAAATTATTTGAGCATTGGGGACTGTAACTATTATTTAAAAACAAATTATTGATCGCACACAGTTTGCTGAGATATTAAGCTTTATAAAAATCCTTTTTAAGAAATCAGAAACGTTAAATAACACGATAGTCGTCCGATAGTATCGCCTATTGCTTTGTCAAACCAAATTAGACTTTATAATTATTACGTAACGTTCAATGGTGCTTCACACTGAAATGCGGAGACGTATGAAGCTATGTTCGTCGGCTAGCCAATTTTTGAGTACAGGTACCCACCCACTCCAGATAAAATTGACAATCTTTTTCTTATATTTAAGAGCTGGGCTCATGTCGGTGGAGTGCTATCCATGTCTCTTTTTCTTCTGCCGAAAATTGACAGTAATACGTATTTCGAAAAGGGTCTTAATTAGATCCCATTGTAAATCACTTAAGACGATACACGGAGTCCAGTGCTGCCCCCATTTGAAAAAAAATATTTGTAGGGAAAGGAGATATCATTTAAAATTTTAAGCTACTAAAACCTAGATAACCTAGATAGTGCTGAAACGCTAGCCAGCTTTAAATCTCAAGTGAAGTCGCACTTTCTATCCTTATTATAATATGACTTTCTTTATTTCCACACTTACCTTGTTCGGATTTTCTTTTTTGTGTACATATTGATATAGGTATGTATGTATTTATGTATATATTTTATATTTGTATGAATGTATTGTGACGACCTCCGTGGTGTAATGGTCAACACGCTAGTCCGCCAATCCGGAGGTTCTGGGTTCGATCCCCAGCCAGGTCAATTTGGAAAATGGCCTTTTTCAAATTTTCCTGGGTCTTGGGTGTTTATTTATATATGTATTTATTATAAAATATAGTATCGTTGAGTTAGTATCCCATAACACAAGTTTAAAAAAACTTACTTTGGGGCTAGCTCAATCAGTGTGATTTGTCCTTATATATATTTATTGTATGTATCTTTATTAATTACACTTTTTTCTTCTTGCATATAACTTCGCACCTCACCTGTTTTCGTTAAACATCTCCAAGTACCTCGGTTGCCTGGAAGAGATTGCAGCTGCGATAAGGCCGCTTTTTGACATCTGTTTCCTTTAATCTATTACTCTGTATCATTATGTTTTGGTGCAATAAAGATCTTAACTAACTAACTAACTAACCCTTCAGACTATTTTATGAACCACTGTTTACAGTTTAAAGTGAGAACGTTAAGGTGACGTGGGTTCACAATTTGCAATACCGTGCGTGTTTTTGAAAAATCACTGTTATTAAACAACTACAGTTTATTCTTCAAAAATTTACATAAAAATTTTAAGGATTTTTTACAGACACCCACAATAGCCAAAACACGATTGAGCATTTTTGGCTTGATAGAAAAAAATCACAAACATACCTCTAATTAATTTGCCTAAATTTGCCTTTATAATACATGTTACTATTTTATACAATCACCTTTTTATATGAAAATTATACCAAAAAATGTATTATCTAAATATCTATCCGTTTAAGCTACAAAAAAAATTATAAATATAATACAAAAAAAAATAATAAATAAAACACAGTGAAATATTCGTCGAAGGAGAAGAAAGGCCCGGAGCCGTGCTCGACGATATTTCGCAGTGTTTTTTTTTATCGAGCCAAAAATGCTCAATCGTGTTTTGGCTATTGTGGGTGTCTGTAGAAAATCCTTAAAATGTATATGTAATTTCTTTGTGGAATAAACTAGTAGTTTAATAACAGTGATTTTTCAAAAACACGCACAGTATTGCAAATTGTGAACCCACGTCGCCGTAAGCTTTAGTTTGCATTTTTGCGAAAAATGGTTACTTTTGGCAAAAACGCAAAAAAAACACAATTTTTTTTATTCAATCGCTCCAATAAACAAATACCTACGTACAATTTTACGAAAAATGTAAGAACGCATTATAAAAAACTAAAAAAAATAATTTCATACATCAAAAGGGTCACATAATATTATTACATTTTGACATTAAACATTAAAACATCAACTAGCTTGATTTAAACCGATATGTGTTATATCTACGACACAAATTGCCTGCTAATGGCGTTCCCAAAAAACCTGCGAATCATGGCTATGTTAACGTCAATTAGTATAAGTTACGCGTAAAACGTAACACATGTAGGTATGCAAACTTTCAACTTAATCGATTGCAAAAAAGTTTAAAATGTTGTTGCAAGATTTGACTCACATAAATAAAATATTGGAAAAATGAGCATCAATAACTTTAAGAAAGCTTTCTTTTATTTCACTGAATATTTTTTCGACGTTAGCCTTAGTTACATTGACTTTATAATTATTAGACTTCAACATTAGTTACTTTTACTATCTTGTTTAGCCTTGGTTAAAGTAGCAAGGTTAAACAAATAGAAAAGTAAAAAAACGTTGAAAGCGCTCACAATATTATTCATTTTCTCACTATTTTGTAATATTCTGGAACATACATCAAACGAGAAAACCGTTTCAAGAATATAAGGAAAATGAAACAGCTTGATTTGCGAATATTATATGAAAAATCAACGTCTATCATGTTTGCATACAAAATTATAAATACATTTTACCATCTAGTGGTAGGTATATGTCTGCGTGAAGAACAAGATATAATTATAAAACTAGAACCCGACTTCGAAAAAATGCAAAAAAGTACGCTTATCTAGTTAATGGAAGCACAGCAGGGCGAAACAGCTAATAATGTATACATTTTGAAATGTGCCTTTTAGGCCTTTCATTTGATACCCACAATATGATTTGATTTATTTTATTATTTATGCTATGGCCTATAAAAGGCGCCACAGTGGATTAAAGGTCATAGCCCATTTACACGACTCTGCTCCCATCCAATAAATAAAATATTATAAAAAATTTGGACTTTAGGTAGTGCTATTTAGATATATTTTACATTGGCAACATAAATTAGCAGACAGCTCACTGTTAGCGAGCTTACCGCCATCAGACTGCTCGGTGGTTGACGCCGCGCTGGCCGCGCGTTGGAAACAAGCGGTCTAAGCGCTGTCCGCACGCTGACTGCTAACAGTCGCTGCGGCGACTAGATGAACCTTCCTCCCCTAGATTAGCTGTCGGAACGAAGACGGCTGGGCGCCTGATAGCTGTCGGTGCGTGAAGCGCTAGGCGCCTGCTAGCTCTCAGTGCGTGGACCGCGAGCAGTCGTATAAGTTTAGGGCGGTGTTGGAGTCGAGTCGTGTAAGTGTGCTATGACCTTTACTGTGACGCCACATATCCTTTAACCAGCGGACAGCCAAGATGATTCCACGACTATACCTCATTTGTCAAGGTATCATGGATATCTTAGAAGATACGAGGGAACAGATGAACATACATACATACATACAAACAAGTTAAGCGACGAAACACACCCTCATTTTGGCTTGCCGTAGTTGGGTAAGAAGTAAATAACATCATCATCAGTCCTAGCTGTGATCCCTTTTCATTAGGGATCAGCTCTCCTGTTCTCTTCGCGCCAGTTTTCTCTATTATAATTCATGTCAGGGGTTACCCCTATCGTCTTCAAATCTTCTTTAATGGTACTGGACCAAGTTTTGAGGGGGCAAGTTAAAGAGTTCATACATATTCTTATAGAGGCACAACGAGAACCACTCTTTTTATCTTTGCATGTCGTAAGAGGCGACTTAATGACTAATCACATCTCAAAAAACTTTGGAAAATTTTGCAAAGCCACAAGTGATCTTATTAAGAGATCTGGCCTGTCTGTAAGCGTGGACGGCAAGAGTGATACTGAGGAGATTGCAAATAGGTTAAGGGAGCACTTTCGGGTGCGATCCCCTCTGGGTCCATGCACTGAAATGTCTGGTTCTGGTCTGAGTGACTGCTGAGCCACTGCCTATATTTACTGCGGGTCAAATAAATGACGTAATTAAGGGTATGTGCAGGGACAAGTCCCCTGGTCATGATGGGCTCAGTATTGAGCATTTAAAATATGCAGGGAGTCATCTTCCGAGGGTCCTGTCCTTGTTTTTTACTATGTGCATAAGTCATGCATACTTACCAGCTGATCTAATGAAAACTACTGTTGTGCCAATTGTTAAGAACAGGACAGGAGATATGTCGGACAAAACCAATTATGGTCCTATCTCTCTCGCTACAATTGTAGCTAAAATATTGGACAGTCTGCTTGACTCTTGCCTGCAAAAGTATCTAAATCTGCATGACGCTCAGTTCGCGTTTCGGCCACGACTATCTACGGAAAGCGCGATATTGGCTCTCAAGAATACGGTCCAGTATTACACCAAACGTAAAACGCCGGTGTACGCCTGTTTTCTGGACCTCTTCAAGGCCTATGATCTCGTTTCATACAAGGTTCTTTGGAGAAAAATGTGGACCACGGGCATACCGGCGCACTTAGTTAATTTATTTAAATATTGGTATGCAAACCAGACCAATGTTGTAAAATGGTCAAATAGTGTCTCTAAAGCGTACAGGTTGGAGTGTGGAGTGAGACAGGGGGGGATTTCGTCTCCTACACTCTTCAACCTGTATGTTAATGACCTCATAGTCGAGCTCAGCAGCAAGCGTGTCGGATTCCGGGTGGGGGGAGTTAATGTAAATAACATTAGCTATGCGGATGATATGGTGCTGCTGGGACCGACCTCGAAGTCGATCATAGAGCTTTTAGGAGTATGCGAGACATATGCAACGTCGCATGGTCTCGTGTACAATGTTAAGAAAAGCGAATACATGGTCTTTAAGGCCACCGGTAGATGTCCTGAACATATCTCCCCCATGCTAAATGGAGCAAATTTGACACGTGTTTATCAATTTCGATACCTAGGACATATTATACTGACCGATGACCTTAAGGACGATGCAGATATAGAGAGGGAGCGTAGGTCGTTGGCGATTCGCGGAAATATGCTGATCCGTAGGTTTGCCCGATGTTCTGACCAAGTTAAAATTACTTTATTTAAGGCTTATTGTCAAGGTATGTAAACAGGCGGCCTATGGTTTAAGTTTGCCAAAAAGTCGCTGGATATACTACGCATCCAATATAATGACATTTTTAGGATGATGTTGAAACTCCCTCGTTTTTGCAGCGCCTCCGAAATGTTTGCTCAGGCCCAAACAGACGGTTTTCACACCATATTTTGAAAGAAGGTAGCGTCTTTGGTAAGGAGGGTGCGAGGAAGTGACAACGGCATCATGAAAATGATAGCTGAGGACGTACACGCACCTTTGATGAGACACTTCGTCCGGACGATGGCGGAAAGACAAGATTGTCGTCTAGAAGTACGGTCTCACCCGCACGGAGTGCCTCGGAGGTATATGATCTATTAATGTTTAATAATATTTATATTGTAATTTTAGTATCATAACTTTGTAACAAATGGATCTTGTTATCCGATAATAAAGAAATTTGATTTGATTTGATTTGATTTCTTGCTACAATGGCGTTGCCAAAGAGGGTCGACATCAGACAGATAAAAATCATTTTAACTATTTCAGCTATTACTTTTTAACTTCGCAAGGTCTTTGTTATCCTTGGCTGACCATTGATATGGGCCATAGCCTCGGGCGTGATCTACGAGTACACTTAGATAAGTCACTTCTTCTTCTTGTAATTGCTGTAAAAGCTTGTTCTTGTCATTATTGTAGTTAAGTGGAGATGCCTCCATTCCTCTCTTCTCTCTGCCATCTTTTTAATGTCCTGGTTGGACTTAGTCTTAAGTTTTCTTTAATTTGTTGAAAAAATGAATATATTTCTTCTATCTCCTACTCTTTCTGGTAACTCCTCATTGTTTACTCTATCTGTCCAGCTTATTTTCTCCATTCTCCTCCAGCACCACGTCTCGAATGCTTCTATTCTTTCTCTGTTCTCTTTCTTAATCAGTACAAGAGGTATAAATTTCTTATGGTATTCCGTGTTTTGGAAAGTAAGTTAAGCCACTGGTCCCAACTACGTCATATGTGTCAGACTGTAAAATACCGCAAGCGCAGGCTGTAAAATGTAGTGTCTTTAAAAAATTTGAAAAATCAGACACTATGTTGACTATTTATACACACGAAAAACAAACATGCACTTGTTTATTTTTTGGCCAAAAGTAAACAACATAAATAAAATAAAAATACCTCACATTCTTACTTGCATAAATATTCAATTCATTGACATAAAATAGTTACTCAACTTTGTAAACATTTAAATCTGTGTAACAGCGCATAGAGGTATATTTAATCAATCATAAAAACTCCAGACAAACGTTTAGATTACTATTTATGAATGTTTTATTGTGTATACAAAGAATTCTGAACAGATGTGAATGGATTGAAGTTTGAAAAACTGCCAACAGTTGAACATTTGTAAATTTTATTCTGGAAATCTGCTTGCACGAAGGTAACCGCTGGGATCTTGATAAAAATAAAAATTCCCATACGACAGCTTTGACGACCTCTGTGACCTAGTGATCATCATGCCAAGCTGTCACACTGGAGGTCCCGAGTTCGATTCCCGTCAGGTCAAGACGGAAAATGATCTTTTTCAGATTGACCCAGGTCTTGGATGTTTATCTTTTTTTTTAATTTATTTATACACAAAATTAATATGAATTACAATTATATGCACCCATAAACCACAAAGGTTTGTCCGGGAGCATATTGTCTACTTTCAATCTTAAAGTATTCATCTGACAATACATAAGTACTTATATCTTAAAGTGGTTAAGTAGTAGTTAATAACATAAATCATCACAACAACTGTCGTTCACTGCTGTATCTACGAGTATATGTATATGTATTTGTTGCAAGATGTAGTATTGAGTTAGTATCCCATAAAACAAGTCTCGAACTTACTTAGGGGCTAGCTCAATCCATAGACAATCTGTGTGATTTGTCCGAATATATTTGTTTTATTTAATTTAGCTTTTAATTAAGTCTCGCCCTTAAGGCACAGCTATCCGAAAAAGATAATTTCAAAGTTAGTTGCGTAGAAGAATTAATTGTTGTTTACAATAAAAAAAAAATATGTCGCAGTTGGATGGTATAAACCGCTACTTCACTAAACCTCTAGCTGTTTGGCATTACAGCTCGGTTTTGTTAAACAGCTGAATATCGTTCAGCTGGATTATCAAGGTGTCACGTTTAACAAACAAGCCAACCACGTTTAGACCGCAGAATATGTTATGTGCAGGCATGTTATAAATAAACTTTATGACGGGGCATCAAAATAAAACCTCAATTCAACTTCTTACTTTGTAATCTAGTCTCCATCATGATAAAATACCAATAAAGAATTATACAAAGTTCGATGCAAGTGGATACAGAAAAATTTGTTAACGCGACATAATCTCAATGGCGGCGTAGCGGTTTCTCTCAGCCTTCATTTGATTCACGTAAATTCTCAATTTTGCCGGAAGGCGAGCGTCGAAATAACTATATAGGAACCAAGCTGAAGATCTTTATTTTTACTTACCATTTGCAGTCCAAAATCATAAGCGATGTACTATATGCAAATACATCACGAACACAGCATATAATAAAACCTTCCAATCAATACCATTTTCAAAATTCCACTTTTAAGATAATTAATTTTTGTTCTGATTTTGTTATTGTTTTGTTTAATAAAGGGTATTTACCCGTGTGGTTCTAGGTCAGAATAGGACCACTCTATATTCTTCTGTGGATGTCGTAACAGGCGACTAAAGTAAAAATAGCACTTAAAGCTCGTGCTACAACAGCATTCTCGAAAAAGGTTGACGTCAGGCAAGTGGCCGGTCGTAAAACTATAGCCAAATCGTTAAAATTGTTCCGCCTATTTCTTCTCCAATTTTGGCTTCCTTGGGTGAAAATTGATATGGATATTATATTTGGAAAAGAAAATGTAGGAAAGTGCACCCCGGGCTCCAAAGCAGCATAGCTGAGGATGCGTTTGGATGATGAAGAAATGCAAAAAGGGGTATTGTATTGCATCTTCTCGTCTACAAGTCGCATTTTTCAACCAATTTTTGTGAATTTTTTATTTTATGTCAATTCAGTTTTTACAAATTTTCGAAAAATTTCAGAATCTTTAATATTCCTCAATTCTCGGCCGTCGTTTCCTATTATGATTACTGTAAATACCTATAAAATAGATTCAATATACGGAAAATAAAATTGTTTACTTTCGTAAATGTTTTTCTAGAAGTGAAGGGCTTCCGTAAAAAACAAATCATTAAAACTTATGAATTTATTTTCCTCGTGAATAAAGTATTTTCGAAATATGATGTGTACAAATTGATACCATAACATTATAAACTTACAGCAAAATATTACAAAAGATAATAATAATATTGCAAAAATAATATATGAGTAGAAATCATCATCATCATCTGGTCTTTTTAAGTCTCCACTGCAGGAGCATGACCCTCTCTGTATTACCAGAGCCATATATTAGTCAAATCAGTCAGATTTTTTTAGTCTACATTCCCCACGCTGGCCAGACGGGTAGGAGAGGTCTCATTGATGTTTATAAGCTTTGTGTTTGTTCGTTTAAATATACACACGGCTGCGGTTTCGCCAGTTTTGCACGCCTCATAAGCGGAGCGTTGAGGTAGTGCTCTACTCTCGACATGCCAAAACCCAGTCTTTCGAAACTTAAATGACGGTTTTTTTTTTAATATAACACTTACAGGATAATATGAGTGCACTAATATGAAGTTAAATAATCTGTCTAGCACATATGGTACATTTTATAAACAATTAATTTGTTTAATATAATAAATAATAACATTAAAACTAATCATTCTTGGACGTCCGTTAGTCTGTGTTTATGTGACCATGTATGTGGCAGAGAAATTGGTCGAAAAATTCATCTTACCGGAGTACTTTTGTTTTTAATATATAAAGTATTACACTGTGCTGATTCCTTGTTAATATTAGCGTTCTAAGTACTGTCGTTTAATGATAATTTATAAAAAAATCAATTTAATTGTGAAAAATTAGATTATGAGGCGTGCACTTTTGGATTTTCCAAACTATTTTACTTTGAACTCGAATGGACACGCGGCCACTATCTTGATTTCCCTTAAAGAGTACTTCGTTGAATTTAGACGAAGCTACGAGGTTCAAAATCACTCTGTATAATAACCTCTTGTCCGTTCTATGAAAGCTTTAATAAGCTTGCTAGTAAAAGCGTGAATACTTTAATGTGTATTTTGCGGCGCCTGTGGCCATATCAAATAGATTTCTCCATTAATTGCTTTCGCTGCCGGCAATTTATAGCAAAACCTCAGCGAATCGGAAACATGGACCTCTTTTTATTTTCAAAGGCTATGAAGTTGGGTGATTGTTTATTTGTACATCAGCCAGTTACAATGCTACGTAATAAAGTACGGATTATTGCAAAGATGGTACAGAATTTCTTGTATGCAGCCTGCTCGATGGATTTATGGTATTGACCGAATGGTATTCTAAAAATAAAATTGATGACGGTTGATGACATATTGAAACGTGGGCCTCCACTTATTCACAAATGCTAGGATTGATAATGATCTCCATTAAAGTTATTACAAAATCAATTGCTTTTATAATACTAAACTCACACATAAAAATTGGCCAAGTGCATGTTAATCCACGTGCAGTTTTCCGAAGTGGCCCTTGGCCTTTACAATATTGGGACTAACCATAATTGGGGGTTTTCCATTATTTTACATGTTTACTAAACATTTTAAACAAGTAAGAACTTCAACTCTGTATTATTTAACTAACGATTAAGTATTTTGTATAAAATTTGCCAAGTAGGTATATTTTCCAAGTGAGACGGCTAAAACAGCTCTTAAACTAACTATACACTATCACGATTGTTTTTAGATTTTCCAAGCCATTTATTAATATTTTGCAAATGGGTCTTATCCATTAATCGAAAATTTGTCTTTACAACCTCTCAAAGTTATTAAAGACTTTAGGTCTATTAAAACTTTAGTTTTTGTCTGGACTTTGGAACCCTAAAAAATAAAAATAAAACTTAATCCAAATCAATCTTTCATTAGGGAACAAGATTTTGAGACAAACGAAAAGGATACATCGAAAGTGGAGAGACAAACAAAATCTTAGGAGATTGAAAATCTAATGATCGATCCAAATAGTATAACGTTTAAAAAATGTACTGAAACTATATAATGAATGAATGAATAGTTTATTTTTCAAGTAACATGACTCATTTTGTTAGTAATGCTTATCTTATATATAAAATTCTCGTGTCACAATGTTAGTTACCATACTCCTCCGAAACGGCTTGACCGATTTTTATCAAATTTTTATGCGTATAAAGTAGGTCTGAGAATCGGCTACTATCTATTTTTCATACCCCTAAGAGATAAGGGTTGTCCACCCCTAACATTTTACTAGAAATTCCCTAGAAATAATTTATATGGCAAAACAACGTTTGCCGGCTCAGCTAGTAGACTATAGATTAGTAACATCTGGGTATCATATAAAAAACATTATAGAGGCCACTCCTGCACCACTCCCCCCGACGTGACGCCTTGTTAACATACCGGCAGTCCAGCCTACTTGCAATAATTTTCAGGATGCTGTTGTCGCATTATAGTATAAAAGCACTGTGTTCGCGGCTCAGCGAACATCCCTAATGCACTACAGACATAATATAATGTAATAATGGCTGACTTCAGTCCATGATACTGAACAACTTTCTCCAAAGATCATATAACGAATATTTAGAATATTTTTCTGCTTTTCACACAATCTCGGTCAAATAGTATGGAAGGCCAACAACTATTTTTCATATTTCGATATGTGTTCCTTAAGCAAAGTTTAGTTATTCAGTATCACGAAATCAGCTTTAAAATAGTTTCCCTATATTTTGTGTGACCCTATACAACAGATAAATATGGCCAGTCTTCGTAGTAAATGCAACGCATGGAAACGCACCATGCTCCTTATGCAAATAATTACCTATGCAATTTCACCCATGACTTAACTCTTGTTTGTAATATAGAGGAACAATTTACAGCTTAACTGAACACTGGTGTTCCACGATAATAAACACCTTACTGTCAAGTGTGTACAGAGCGTACACCTTGATTGCTATCGCACAATCAACAAACTTAAAAACCAAAATGTACGTCTTGTGATGTCTCGAGACATCTTCGTGTACGCGTCGGGAGTCACATTTGCCCTGAAGAAGGCCTCCGGTTAAGGTCGAAATATGTCGGCCAGTAGCTGACATTTTAATATCAAACATGTACCTGTGTCACAGGTATGGGTCTTCATACAAACGACATAACGCTCTTGTTACACCCCTGATGTTGCAGTTGTCCATGGACAGTGGTGATCACTTACCATCATCATTTTGTTTTATGTTATAGGGCGGTAAACGAACAAGCGGCTCACCGCTTGTTCGTTTGCCGCCCTATAACATAAAAAAAGAAGTAGCATTTATACCTACTACTACTACAAACGAAACTATACATCCGTGCACACCCATGTGCATGTCAATGTGTGAATTTCAGTGGTCAAAGCCATTAAACTCCACCGGGAATGGGAGATAGGTGCGGGGATGCCATATTGCGGGGAACACTGCGAGTTTCCGTTCTGTATGTTAATACTTCCCTATATACTAATTCTGTACCTGCGTATATAGATAGATACAATCTTCGGTTGCTTGGAATTGCAGTTGTGATCAGAAGGATTGAGGACATCTGGACCTTACTCCATAAAATTACATGAGAGCCGTCCGATAGTGTCGTCCATTTCAATGTCAAACTAAATTTTACTATAATATCATCTTTTATAGTGCTCACACTGCAAAACTGGCATGCTAATATCATCATCAAGTGTTTTTTTAGTCTCCACTGCAGGAACACGACCCTCCCTGTACTACCAGAGCCATCATTAGCTTACAAGCAGGTAACGGGTTCCGTATCGTGCAAATTAGAAAAAAAGCTTACGCACCTGATGTACGCCCTTTGATCTGCGTTGAGATTATATAATAAGCCCAATCAGTCGTTCGCTCAAATACGTTTCATTTTTTTCAATAAGGCACATACGTTTCATAATTCAACTGTGTCTGAGGCTTTTATTAAAGTTGCCACGTATATACGTGAGATTTCTCTCCACTTATAAGTGGAGAGAAATCTCTTTTAAAAACCTCTACTTCATTACATCTTTGATGATTAGAAGCGGTTTAGGCCGCTGTACGTCTTTGAGGCACGAGTTTGATCCTCGTTAGGCACGACTAGTACCTCCGAGTTTGAACTCGTGTACTATGGTTATTTTTAACTGCCACTACTTAGGTACTTCCATTAAAGGAAAATATCGTTAGGTAATCTGCAAACTGAAACTCGTTCACAAGCGTTACATTGTGATAACATTATGCCTAGAAGGGCTTTCCCTTCTAGCGCGTTAGCAACCAATACTGTGTAAATTAGCTGTTTTCGGCGTTTCTTCTCAGAAGTGTTCATTGAAAAACGCTACATCTCTTTCGATAGTCAAATTTTTGTGTCAAGGAACCTGTACTTTTATGTTAATGTAATAAGGTTGAGATTCGTCTGTGTTAGAGCGGCCCGATTGAGCCGCTATGGAGTTGACAGGAAAAAACCGGCCAAGTGCGAGTCGGACTCGCGCACCGAGGGTTCCGTACAAACCTGCAAGGTTTAGTATTTGGTATGAATTTCAATTTAATACCTCTACGCGTTTATGAGGAAATGGGTAGTAAGTTTAAAATTATTAAAAAAAAAATATATTATGTGATGTAACTAAAAATTTATGGTTTTCGTAATTTTTCCTTTATTTATGCTATAAGACGTTGCTTCGTACCAAATTTCAAGATTCTGAGTTCACGGGAAGCACCCTGTAGGTTTTGATTCCCTTGCAAGTGTCGAAAATTTGCGGCATAAACGGCTGTATCTTTTGATTGCATTGGCTTAGAAGTTTGATTTTTTCACAGCTTCAAGGGACAGTAGACCTGAGTAATTGATATAAATTTCAGCTTCATACCTCCACGTGTTCCTGAGAAAAAGGGTCTTGACAGACGGACGGACGGACGGACAGACGGACAACAAAGTGATCCTATAAGGGTTCCGTTTTTTCCTTTTGAGGTACGGAACCCTAAAAAACTTGCAAAGAACTAATTAGTATTAAAATATTTGATTCCTGATTCTAGATCCCAAAAAATCTGACACCACTGTTAGCTATTAACAAACTGGATATGATAAATATATTCGGTTTCAAGGTAGGCTTAGAATTCGACAACTCCACTACATCCCATAACTGAAATTCAACGACTAAAAACAACTGACTTGCGCTACAACTGCATTCCGACTATTTCCGACATGTTGTTGGATTACCGCAACAGACAGTTGTTAAACTTCCCGCCCAAATACATTCCTAATAAAGTTTGGCGTCGGTCTAGAGGTAGCCATAAACTACAGCTAAATCGTTTTATTGCTTGCGGCCTTTTCATTGCTATTTATCTTACATACATAACGCCATTCGCATTTTCGCTTATTCCCTCTTTCAGCTTTTACCTTTTCTTTGTAGTCCGCGTCCTGTAAGTTTTTTCTCTTCTCCCAGACCAGTACGGAATAAACGGGCAAGTGCAAGTCAGACTCGTACATGAAGGGTTCCGTACCTCCATACAATGTTTTAAAACGCTGAAGAAACACGTTTCTTGTATGACAACCCACTTCAATTTTTAACTTTGTTGTTATAGTAACCATAGTAATACATAATCTGTGAAAATTTCAAGTATCAAGTTAATGCCATTATAAAGATCGAGTTAAAAACGCTGAAACAGACACGTTTCTTGTATGATGACCCCCTTTAATTTTTAACATTATCTTATTTTCATATTTTTTGTTATAGCGGCCAAAGTAATACATAATCTGTGAAATTTTCAAGTATCTAGTTAATGCTAATATAAAGATCTAGTTAAAAACGCTAAAAAACACGTTTTTGTATGACGAAGTCCTTTAATTTTTTACTTTTTTTATTTTAAGTATATTTTGTTATAGCGGCCACAGTAATACATAATCGGTGAAAATTTCAAGTGACTAGCTATTACGGTTCAAGAGATAGAGCCCTGTGACAGACAGACAGACAGACGGACAGACAGCGGAGCCTCAGTAATAGGGTTCCGTTTGCACCCTTTGGGTACGGAACTCTAAAAAGCAGTTATCTTTAAAGAATAAAAAGCTGGAAAGCTGCCCCGATGTAGTACTGCTACCAAACTGCTACAGATATAACCTGGAACACGCTCCGATGAAGAAATTATTTCTATGGTAAGCCTATTTCATTTCGTATACAGTACTTAGCTAACGTTAATAGAATATAAACATTACAGGCATTCCCTTTGAACCAGATTTAAACAGTTCCATAGATGAAGACATGAATATTCAAAATCACTATACGAGTACCATACATAGTAAAATTAGTAGTGTTAAACAGTATTGACATTATTCGTGTTTATCTAATTCTACTCAGAGAACGACTAGCAAGACGTTTTTGCTTTGTTCATAGTTCTATGGAGGTTTGAAATGATATATTATTAGATTTACATTTTATGGTAAATGCGGGCAAGTGCGAGTCGGACTCGTACATTAAAGGTTCCGTACCTCCGTACAATGTTTTTAAATGCTAAAAAACACGTTTTTGTATGACGACCCCTTTAATTTTTAACTTTTTTTTTATTTTTAGTATTTGTTGTTATAGCGGCCATAGTCATACATAATCTGTAAAAATTTAAAGTATCTAGTTAATGCCATTATAAAGATCTAGTTAAAAAATCTGAAAAAACACGTTTTTATTTATGGCGACCCCCTTTATTTTTTAACTTTTTTATTTTATTTTCAGTATTTGTTGTTATAGCGGCTACAGTAATACATAATCGGTGAAAATTTCAAGTGTCTAGCTATTACGTTTCAAGAGATAGAGCCCTGTGACAGCCGGACAGACAGACAGACGGACAGACGAACAGACGAACAGACGGACAGTCGGACAGTCGGACAGTCGGACAGTCGGACAGACGGACAAACGGACAGACGGAGAGACGGACAGACGGACAGACAGCGGAGTCTCAGTAATAGGGACCCGTATGCACCCTTTGGGTACGGAACCCTAAAAAGGGATGGGTGTCGTCGTACACACAGTGGAAACTGAGTTCCTTACTGAAAAATCGAAAGCTTTATAAACACACACTTCCACTGCTGAAAACGCACCGTATGTGTTTTCCTCTTTGGAAAAACACACACGTTGCATTTTTCAGCAGTGGAAGTGTTAACTTAGAATTTAATTCAATGATGTCTTGTGAAAAAAGAACTTAAAAATTAATTTCAGACGGCCTGTGGCCTCGCGGAATGTTGAGAGGAGCTCGAGTTTCGCCCTCGCCACATAGCGGCCATTTAGAATAAAAAAAAGTTGAAAAGTAAGAAAAAAGAAAAACAAATGAATCGACCTACCAAGATTCGAACGTCGAACCTTCGGATTCACAGTCTACCTAAGCGAAAGACCGCTTAGGTGAAGCTCAAGGCGAAATTACTCGTACCTTACACTTTTACTGTTTTGTCAATCAGCGTTTCACGAAATGTCAAGTCACGTCGCGTGTGTAGTGTACACGTAACGCACACGACTTGTGGAATTAGTCCCACCCCCGCACCTGCAAGAAGGAAGTAGCGGGGAGGAACTTCGTCCAAAAAAATAAGCTGAAGCAAAGTATTGGCAATAGTAAACTTCAATTTACCTTTTGCGCACAATATCGTTCTTTCAATCTACGATATTTCAATAACAATTTTCCGTGCATTTCTTTTTGCGACGCAAATTGGAACTGAAATTCTTCCTGCTCTCTTCGCACTGGAGTATCAATTATTTTTTTCTAGTAGCTTTCAATTTTTTTCTGGAGCTTTTAATATCATACTAGCTTTTGCCCGCCTGCATCTTCGCCTGCGTAGACTACACAAAATACATTAAATATTTCATGTGTCTTACTTTAAGAATTACGAAATTTCATACAAACTGCCAACCCCTATTTCACCCCCTTAGGGATGGAATTTCCAAAAATCCGTTCTTAGCGGACGTCTTCTAGTCACAATCTACCTTCCTGCCAAATTTCATTTTCATTGGCTAAGTATTTTTAGAGATTTCGTGATGAGTGAGTGATTTTCGCTTTTATATACAGAAGAAGATAGCAAAATATGAAAAAAAAATTTGACCTCCCATACAACTACAGATCAGAGTTTTTATGTAGTCAACAAATATTTTTCACATTTCAGTGTATGTTTTTTGGGGAAAGTTGTTCAGTATTATGGACTAAATTCACCCTTAAGGTGAAGGTATAGACAAATGGCCTTGAAGTGGCGCCCTCATTTGAAATAAATTGTTTACTCGTAAATATGGAGATAATTTCCATGTTGCTCTTCGTCATGCACTAGATAGCCCTTTAAATTATTTTATGAAACACCGTTGAAAGTATTTACATTAGTCCGTCTAAACGGATCACCAATAATAGTTTCAACGGCAGTTTATAAAATGATTTCAAGGGCTATCTAGTGCATGACGAAGAGCAATATAGAAATTATCACCATATTTACGAGTTAACAATTTATTTCACACTTTAAGGCCATTTAATCATAATTTCTGAACGCAAATGCTTGATTTACTGAAAAAACATCAAAAACATGCCTGTATTTGTGCCTTGAATATTTGACCGCGATTTGTCGAAGATTTTATTATCAGATTCTTGACTTGGTTTCAATGGAACAAAAAAATAATTTAAATCAGTTTAAACACGGAGAAGTAATTGGTGAAAATAAATAGAAAAAAAACTATGTATACCAATTTGGGAAGTTCTCCTTTTTACCAGACTGCGGCAAAGCCGAAAAGGAGGGTTCTGTGTTTGACCTGTATGTTTGTCCCTATAATTCTATGTTCCCTCGTAACTAATAAACGGCCAAACCGATTTTATTAAATTATACATGGTTAGATTCGTCTTACCCACTAAAGTGACATAGGCTATATTAAAATTATTGGAAATCTAAATGGCGGATTTTTGGCGCCATGCGCGGCATAAAAAATATTTTCTTTTCAAAAACTATCAAGTGAAAGGATTGTATTCAAGAATTACAACAATATATATAACTTATAGTTTTTAATGAAATTTGGTATGAGAAATGCTAAAAAACAACGATTTTTAAGTCCGATTCTATGTTCACTAGTAACTATTAAAACGGCTAAACCGATTTTGATAAATTATACGTGGTTATATTTTTCATAACTACTAGAGTGTCATAGGCTGTGTGTCGGCATGTTAAAATTATTGGAAAGCAAAATGGCGAATTTTTGCTTAAGAAATGCTTAAAAACAACATGTAACATCGCTTCGCCAAGCGCATTTCCGGTTGCGTCTTACCTAGGCCACAGAATACATAAGAGTCAAACAGAATGGTCTCTCACAGCGTCTCCCGCAAATTGGCGTCCCCGCACCTCTCCCCCGCACTTTGTGAGCTTTGACGGCTCCAAACCAGGGTTTAATTACTAGCCGCACGCAATACGCGACGTGTGTTGTCTTGAGAACTGTCAACCAATAGTAACCATCATGGTGAGAAAGTGCGCGTATAATAATTGTTTATCCACCCAATACTCTAAAGAACGTATATTTCATACATTTCCAAATGATGAAAACAGGTAAGCAAAGCAACAATATAATTTCACGTTATTACCCAGCAACCATCTTGATATATATACCCTTCTCGCTCTCTCGCATTGGCGGGAGATACACAAGAGCGAGATTGTAACATTACCGGATTGCTAATAAGCAATCCGGTAATGTTACATAGGCTACTCGCTCACAGGTCACGCAGATGGCGTGTACCTATGTGATTAGATTTCCGCGGGTTATAGTGCTAAATGCCATTGTTGACAATGACAACTTGACATGCTGTTCGTATAAGCGTGATAAACATTTTTATTGAATTTATTCATATAATTACCGTATAGTTTTGCGCCGAATATGTAAATTACTATATTACAACAGTGAATTAGTGAAATAAGTGCGTTACATTATAAATGACTCAATAATAATCAGTAAAGTGAACTAATGGTGAAATGGACAATGGACATAATGAAAAATATTTGTGAAGTGATATTATGTAGCTGTTTCCGACTTTCCTGTAACATTTAATACATATAAAACAGAATATTTTTTACGTCATAGTGTTCGCAAATCTTCCGGTATGGAAAAATATAATCGTAAATATGTCGAACTCGTTAGTAGGTAAGTATTAAAATAATTCTGCGGTGCGACCCTAAGTATAAAACTCACACATCGACGTGTGTACAGATAAATTGTTTCGTTTGTAGTAGTAGTAGGTATATATGTTACTCTGAATCAATGGAGAGTCATAACAGTGCCTAGGCCACAGAAGACAGTAAAGGCCCATAGTGCAAGTTTCTTGCCTGTTGCATACAATTATATTGAAGCAATAAATGATTTGTATGGCTGACGTTCTGTTTAGACCATGCAAGTTTTCTATTGCATCAATTTAATTGTATGCAACAGGCAAGAAACTTGCACCATGTAAATGGGCCTTAAGTGCCTAGGTATGCCTATGGGTAAGTAGGTAGCTACTGCTGTTGTATCACGCAGTCGGTTTTTTGTTTTTTTAATAATTACTTGTTTAATGAACATTTCTTTTTCTACCTTCATGCCCACCATTATGACAAATGTGGCCTAGGCATCGCCTAACCTCTGTCTGCCCCTTTAGGGATAAAGACGTGATAGTGTATCTATATCAAAATATAAAATAACAATACGAGTATCATGTGCGTAACGATAATATCCATCACATTAGAAATTTATTGTATACCTTGTATATAGGTACCTCACATTAATAAATTCATATATCGGGCTTATTACTAAACCAGTCACAAGAAAGATAAAAGCTACTTCACTTCTATTATGTAGATATAACAATAGGGATTTGGGCTGGCTTTATGAAAAATGTTTTGGCAAAGTTCAGCATACCTTTGCGAAGTATTACATTTTTTGTCAAAAGAATAAAACAAGTAACTATTTAAAAAAAATATTTTTAAAAACAAGTTTTTATCTGATACATTAAACTAAAAAGTTTAAAGTGCTCTTGAAGACTAAACATTTGAGCCCAAACTCGGTGGGGTTATGTTGTTTTATCACGGAGATACCATGGCCACCATCCGGCTTCATCATGAGATCAGATCATTAGTACCAAAATATTGCATTGTAATACAACTGACATATAACGTTTCAACTGGATCAAATAATGGCAAATGGGTCTCACTTAGCTTGCAAAACTTGATTACGGACACACACTTATAAGAAAACACGAACACTGCTTTAAACTGTTTAATTAATCTTCAATTTTCCACACTCAATATTATTCCATTTATAATTTTAAAATTAAATATTACACCAAAGAACTTAGATAATAAAACTTTAACAAAATAACTCAAACTGACACAGATTTAACTTAAAGATGTTTACTGCTCGAGATTCTAACGCAAACTGCCCCTGGCTGGCCCGAGTAACACGTTTTTGTTGATTCGAATTTAACCCCCCATATTTTGTAACGTCAACCGATATTCAAAATAACAAAAAAAATGTTCGTTAAACTAATAACAAAATATTTTTAAACATAACGTTATTTTACAATACAATGTAACATAACTTTATTAAATTTAATATAATAACGTTATTTCTCTGTTTAAAATAAGGAAAACCTTACACACTCAACGGAACAAATGAAACTAAACCTTTTTCTGAACCTATATTTTGACGTGACAACGTCTTAAATTAGGTTGCGGCTGGGAGTCACTTATGAAAAAGTGTAACGCTCGGTAACGTTACGATGAGTCACCGAACGATGGAGAGGCCCGCCGAATGCCTTGCGTCTCTCTCCCACTCAACTATGATCGGTCTGCCGCGCGCGTTGTCACGTAAAATCTTCGCCCGTAAAACCGACTTTACAGGCAACCATTTTTTTTTATTATTTTTCATGCTGTTCTGGGAGAAAAGAAAAAATTTAAAACTTGAATATACCAGCTGCTTCTTTTCTCGTGCGTTCGCTACCGATTGAAGGAACATACGAAAATGCGTATCATGTTAATAGGCGATGAGGCTAGCAATCCATCACTATTTTGATTCGTTTTTCCACCTTCTCGCCCACCATCACGCTAAAAGTGGCCTTTGGGTCTTACGGTTCTGGGCTCTGGCTGCTTAGAGCCGCAAGATCCAATATGCTCCACGTTTTGTTTTTTTTTTTTGCTCTTATAGTGTAGGTATGTAATTTTTTTTTTGTAATGGCAACAACACGTCTTCTTTATTCAACATGTCAAAAGGAATTGCAATTTGACAGATACACATACATACTTCACTTCTTTATACCAGACGGGTTGCACAGGACAGAGCCCAGGGTCATAAGACCACGACTAGCATGATGGTGGCCGTGAAGGTGGAGATGTATTTCTGGATTGTAGTTACGGTTAAATCGTCTAAACTGTTACCCATTCTATAATATTACTCTGTAATGAGTACAGAGTAATAATATAGCATGAGTAACAGTTTAGACGTTAGAGTGTAGGTTGACAAATAAACTCATAATACCTATATCGAATTGTGTGTAACAAAAGGTAAGATCAGGGCTCCATACAAACAAGTCTTTCATTAAATTATAGACATTTGAATTCAGCAAATGATTTCTGAAAATGGATATACGAATTCACTCCTCGGCTGTGGCGGATTTACACATTTGCCGCCCGTAAGCTATTCATATTTTGCCACCCCTACCCTACCTAGAGTAGCTTGCCCCAGATAGGTACTAAAACAGAAACCCCTTTCACTTCTTTATCCGTAAAGGGGTAGACAGTGCCTAAGGCCGTAAACCCAAAGGCCACGTCTAGCAAACTGGTGGACGTAATTGTGGAAAGGAATTCAAAATAGTGATAGGTTGTTAGTTGCATTCAAAATTTAAAAATTTCGGCGACCGTTTTTTTAGTTACCGCGACATTTCGTGACAGCAGTGACAGTAGGCGATAGCTACAAAATGGCGCAGAACGGTCACCGAAGGTCGGCAAACAGTGTCGTACGACCGTCGGTGAACGTCGCGCGACATTTCTTAACAGCAATGACAGTACGTGACAGTTTACGATTGGCGTTTTTTTTGGGTAGATCCAATAACTTCTTCTTATTTAAGAGCTTAGTGGCTCTTGTCGGTGGAGTATACGCCAAACTTCTCGGTTCTCTGCCTTACTTTTTAGTGCTTGATACGACATGATAACAATAACATTGGTCTCAAAAAAAAAAACTCCCCTAAAATCTTCCGCCCAATGATCCACTCTCAGTCTGCTGGTAAATGTGTCACTGCTCGTTGGCTTAACTCGATAAAGACTGAAGTGAATTACGAGTTGGAATAATATGTTAATTCAGTCAATGAAGGATTTTTAAGTTAATTTTATTCAATAAGATGACGCAGTTTCATTTTTGCTCCAAAATTTGAGGTGCGTCAAAATTACAGGTTCCCTAACAAGGTAATTTTTAGGGTTCCGTACCCAATGGGTGCAAACGGGACCCTATTACTGAGACTCCGCTGTCTGGCCGTCTGTCCGTCTGTCACAGGGCTCTATCTCTTGAACCGTAATACCTAGACACTTGACATTTTCACCGATTATGTATTACTATGACCACCATAACAACAAATACTAAAAATAAATAAAGTTAAAAATTAAAGGGGTTCGTTATACAAGAAACGTGTTTATTAGCGTTTTAAAACATTGTGTTGAGGATCAGTCAACTTGTATGGGAGGTCAAAAATTATTTTTCATATTTCGGTATATGTTCCTTGGGGAAAGTTGTTCAGTATCATGGACTGAATCCACCCTTGAAATAGTTTCAGTATATTTTTTTAGACCCTGTATATATATATAACGAGACTTAGCACGAACCTCTTTAGGGTTCCGTACCCGAAGGGTGCAAATGGGAACCTATTACTGAGACTCCGCTGTCTGTCTGTCTGTTCGTCTGTCACAGGGCTCTATCACTTGAACCGTAATTGCTAGAAACCTGAAATTTTCACCGATTATGTATTAATGTAGCTGCTATAACAACAAATACTAAAAATAAAAAAAAGTTGAAAATTAAAGGGGGTCGTCATACAAAAAACGTGTTTTTTTCAGCGTTTTTAACGAGATATTTATAATGGCATTAACTATATATTTAAAATTTTCACAGATTATGTATTACTTTGGCCACTATAATAACAAATACTAAATATATATATATAAAAAAGTTAAAAATTAAAGGGGGTCGTCATACAAAAAACGTGTTTCTTCAGCGTTTTAAAACATTGTACGGTGTTACGGAACCCTTCATGTACGAGTCCGACTCGCACTTGCCTGTTTATTATTGTTTTGTCTAACGTTTCGAATAAAACTTTGTATTTTTGCGACCACTCTTATACGAAGCGTTAGACAAAACAATAAAAAAGGTTCGCGCTACGTACCGTTATACATATAACTAAACATAAATCGTGTGTTCAAAGCGCGATAGTTCAAAAACCAATATCAAATGAAGCCATCATCATCCCTCCTCTTCTTTACCTTTTTCCAGTTTATTTGGGGTCGGCCAAGCCAATCTGTTACTTCATACCTAGTCTGTTATCGGTGCAACCTTCGATCTACCTCTTTCGTATACATTTCTCACCCTATCCATCCGCATCACCGCGCACATCCAATCTCAACATCCTCGTTTTATTTCAAATGAAGCCATATTTACCAATTTAATTTTTTATTCGTTCACAGGTAATCCCCAGGATCGGGTGTAGCTATTTATGCTTAATCATCAATATTGATCAAGCACACTTTACAAAACTCAATTCACCATTTATGTAAATTACAAGTCAGTCAGTCGATCAAATAAATAAACCGGCCAAGTGCGAGTTAAACTCGCGTGGAGAGGGTTCCGTACAATTGATTGAATTCTTATAGATTTTCTTGTTATCTACAAGCAATGAACTATATTTTCTATTTTTTTCAAAATTTTAGGCTCAGTAGTTTCGGAGATGAGGCCCGGAATGGTAAATTTTCGTCTTCTTTCATGAATAAAATCAAAACTATTCATTTTACAATAATAACAAAAATATATTTGAGATCTTCATAATGAGCCCTTTCATTGGATATATGGCACAGTAAAGTTTGCAAAATTTTTTTTTTTAATATCCTAATTTGACCCCGAAAATAACCCTTATTTAAAAAAAATATTTATTTACTTTGCACATATGTGTTTGGGTCATAGGATTACAACATTCTACCAAATTTCACCTGATTCGGTCCAGTAGATTTGGAGCAAATTGGCTGTGACAGACGGACGGACAGACAGATGCACGAGTGATCCTATAAGGGGTCCGTTTTTTCATTTTTTGTTCGGAACCCTAATTAATGAGTAACGGTCCTTTTTCTGCCTATTAAATTGGTTTATACTAAATTTTGTATTTGTAATATAGTGTTATTATGTGTAATAACACTACGAGACACTTTAAAAATACCCTCGATGATCTACTAGCTCAGAAAGTTACTACAATTTGGATGTTTTTTTAAATGACAGGCAATTGAATTGCAGGCCAAAAATGATGCAATTGAATCATTTTGCGATCTTTCTAAAGCATTTGATTGCGTTGATCATCCAACACTTTTGCTCAAATTTCGTCAATACGGTTTTGATGATAAGTCAATTAAATTAATAGAATCTTACTTAACAGATAGGCTTCAAACTGTTGATATAAACGGCGTAAAATCACACGGGTCTAATGTGAAAATGGGCGTTCCCCAAGGTTCAATTCTAGGACCGTTCCTTTTCTTAGTTTATGTCAATGACTTGCCTTACATGGTTGAGAAAGAGGCTGACATGGTGCTGTTTGCTGATGACACCTCGCTAATATTTAAAATAGATCGACATAACAGTGATGCTAGCGCGGTGAACAGCACCTTATCTTTAATTTCTGATTTGTTTTCGGCCAATAACCTCATGTTAAATGCGAACAAGACCCAATGCATTCGATTCTCTCTTCCTAATGTGAATCAAGCCTGCGTTGACATACTAATTAATGGTCAGAAACTCGATCTGGTTGAAAGTACTACCTTTTTAGGAATCACAATTGATTCGAAACTTCAATGGGGCGCTCATATAACTAAACTTTCTAATAGGCTTAGCTCTGCGGCTTACGCTGTTAGGAGAATAAGACAATTGACAGATGTAGCAACTGCTAGACAAGTGTACTTTAGTTACTTTCACAGTCTAATGTCTTACGGGATACTTCTATGGGGGAGTGCAGCCGACATTCAGACTATTTTTCTTTTACAAAAAAGAGCAATTCATGCTATTTACGGTTTAGGATCGAGAGACTCACTGAGGGAATTATTCAAGGAAATAGGTATACTTACTTTTGTATCACAATTCATATTTGAAAATATAATGTATGTAAGGAAAAATATTTCCATGTTCAATAAAGTAAGTGATTTTACAGATAGAAATTTACGTAATAAGAATGACTTAGTTAGCCCGTATTACAGGCTGAATACAGTCAGTAAGTCTTTTATGGGGAAGTGTATACTTTTTTATAATAAATTGTCAGAATCGGTCCTTGATATGCCAGACAGAAAATTCAAAGCTTATGTAAAGAAAGTACTTTGTGAGAAGGCTTATTATAGGACCGATGACTATCTTAAAGACAAAAAGGTCTGGCTTGAGCTTGGCGCGGGTCCCTCTTAAAGGTTTGTATACTTAGACATGTCATAATTTAGGTACATTGGTACATACTAAATTTACAAATTGACATTATTTTAAATTTCGTAATTCTTATAATTCAATTTAATTATGACATCCATCTATATAACTAATTTTAAGTTTTTAGTTTGTTAGTTGACGTCTTTGGAGAAAACGTGCAGTGCAGTTTGTTGCCGCTTCTTCTGCACTTGCGCCTAGGAAGCGGCGTAAAGCTTAGCTTTAAGTAACGATTTGACGTCAACATTTGTGCAAAACAAAACAAAGTGACTATTATTAAGAGATATTTTAAATATCCTATGATAATAAAGATATTTTGAATTTTGAATTTTTTGAATCTTTGAATTATAATGTTTTAATGATAATGTGGTTTTTAAGTTACGTAATTATTATTGTGTAACCTATAAACCACATTATCATTTATCATCACGCCCGAGGGCAGGAAACAGAGAGCTAAACCCTTATATTTTAATAGTTATCTTTAGTAACTGGTTTCCACAAATAAAGAAGTTTGAAGTTTGAGTTACTGTGCTTACTTAGCGACCCAAAGTGGATCTTGACCACAGAATTTGATATAAGTAGAAATACACAGAACGGAAACTAATAGAGTCCCCCACAATATGGCGTCCCTGCACCTCTCCTCCACTCTTGGCGGCGTTTGATAGCTTCACTAAAACCATAGAGCAGAAAAAAAGATAATCTGGTTAAAACCCATCTTTTGTCACTTAACCTCGTAACGGCTTTTTCTGTTGCTAGAATGAGACTTCGCTAAATGTCAGACGTAAAAATTTAGCCTGAAATTTTAATGAGATTATCTAATGACCATCGAAATATAATTTTCTAGAAACCTAACGCTCCTACATTCACCGCTTCGATTCTGATTCCATTTACGCGAAAAACAGTAATTACAACAAAACACTCAAACGCACACATAGACAAAAATGCATGCGATTGGTCACGACAAGGTCACGTGTCGTCGTCGGTCGGGTGGGGCAGTCAACGCAATAAGCGGTGAGATACAACGCGCGGGTGGACCTATTATGCAGTACGCTACGCTAAAATAAATAACCTTGTTACCGTGTAACTTTTTTTGTGAAGAACTAATTTTTATGTCTGTATGGCTTCTACACCACTTCACGGCACATGACGGCATTTTTAATGAACCAATTATCGCAAAAACACAGCAATATTCTCAAAGGAAACTTCTTGAGACGCAACCGCACGACTCGAGTATCACGGCGAACTGTCGCGCCGCGCTGTTCATATTTTAAGCCCCGCCCGCCGCGGTACATATCGCGTGGAATGATTTTTCGGGATTACTTACGATTCTAGAGAATTATTGTTCGTAGCTAATGACAGACTTTTCTTTAGATGAATGTTCTATTTAGTAGCATCTTACACGTCCTGGCATATAGTGTTAAAAAATACGCCACTACGTTTCAAAACATGTACTTAACGCTTTTGACACTTTATCGCAGAACCTATTATACCTCCCATATTTCTGACTGAAACTCACACATTGACGAGCGCACGGGTGTGCACGGATGTATGGTTTCGTTTGTAGTAGTAGTAGTAGGCATAAATGTAACTCCGCTTGTATGCAGCGCCATACCTCTGCATATAATAATAATACGTTGCATATATAATTTATACTAATATAATAAAGCGGAAGAGTTTGTTTGTTTGTTTGTTTGTTTGTTTGTTTGTTTGTTTGTTTGTTTGTTTGTTTGTTTGTTTGTTTGTTTGTTTGTTTGTTTGTTTGTTTGTTTGTTTGTTTGTTTGTTTGTTTGTTTAAACGCGCTAATCTCAGGAACTAATGGTCCGATTTGAAAAATTCTTTTTTTGTTGGGTAGTCCGTTTATAGAGGAAGGCTTTAGGCTATATAAGATTACGTTCCGACAATCACGCGAACGAAGTCGCGGGCACAGCTAGTCTAATATAACACATTTAACTATCACATTTAATAATTATTTGCAATCTAAAACATTTAAATATAAATATATATATATATATATATATATATATATATATATATATATATATATATATATATATATATATATATATATATATATATATATATAGGGACAAATTACACTGATTAAGCTAGCCCCAAAGTAAGTTAATTTAAACTAAAATACAAATTTATTATTAAATTATACAAATTTAAATCAATTTCTTCTATATAATCTCGACAAACTAGCTAACAACTGCATCAGGTTTATCTTCGGACTTCGTAAATATGACCATATCTCCTCCTTTCGGTCACAGTTGGCCTGGCTCCCATATCCCCCAGCGTCGAAACGTTAGAATCCTATGCATGCTTTATGCTATCCTCAATAATCCTTACTCCCCAGCTTATCTCAAATCTCAATTTTCTCTTCTCAGCTCTACGCATTCGCGAAATCTTCGCTCTTCTAATCTTCTAACATTATCCATCCCTCATCATCGCACTGAATTTATGAATAAATCTTTTCAAATTCAAGCCATCCTTCTATGGAATTCTCTTACTGATTCTATTAGACGAGCGCCTAGTCGTCACGCTTTTAAACAGGCGGTTCAAAAACGGTTTCTCCAAGAAGTCTCTTCTTTTCGTCGTGTCCCTGCGCGATAATTAGTAGTCATCCATATATGTATTTATCTATCCGCATACATATATAATTAGTTCTTTATGTATTATATTTACATAATTATATATTTTGTATATTTATTTTATCTATAGTTATTGTATTGGTATATATTTCTTTAAAATTAATATTTATGTATATTCTTGATTTATTCTTGTAGGTATTTAAAGATACTTTTAAATTTTGTTTACACACTCTGTCGCACCACCCAAATTATTTCTCTACTTGGTCCAATGGTTGACTGGCAGAGAACGCCATAAGGCGTTAAGTCCGCTATTTGTACACTTTTTTTTATGTGCAATAAAGTTTAAATAAATAAATAAAATTAAAATTAAATGCACCGTCCTTGATCTATTTTAATAAGAGATAAGAGAAATGAATGCTTTGTATTTTTACATCGTAAAGTCTTTTGAAAGTCACATTGTGTAAGTTTTTAAATGATTGTAACTCATAGTAACTAATAAAAATCTTTTTTGTCGAATATAACTTATTTCCATCAGACTAGCAAAAATTAAAGCGATAAATGGGTTCCAATATCTTGATTTGCTACACTAAACAATTTGCATAAGCAATGTAAGTTTAACTACGCCTAGATCTAACAAAAGTGAATAGAACCAGCAAAATAATAATCCCTTTGATTACATACTAAGACCTTTTAATTATTCCTTCTCATAGACGTTAACTGATATTGACAGTGTCTCTATAGACACTTGTTGGGAATCTAAATAGCCAATCAATATTAATTTGTTATTTAGATATTAAGATATGTGTCAACAAGTTGTTCGCCGCCATCAGTAAATCCCTGATAAACAATTCCACATTTCAATATTCAATACTTTATTGCTCCTCAAATTACATGCAGATTATACAGTGTTGTTTGATCCCACACCAGCCACTTCCTGAATGATTTGGCTCATGTTCAAATTAAAAGTTATGTTGTTCTCCTTTACCTGTTACGACATAAATATATCCTTATGCACGTCAGTATGTTCCAAGTAGATTTAGAAGACCCTGCTCATACATACAGACACTAACACGTCATCATCATCCAAGCGTATTCCCGGTTGCATCGTGAACGGTTACCGGGGTCCGCTACCTTACCTAGGTGATATGACGGTTACTGGTTTTTACACAGAGCGACTGCCGTCTGACCTCTGAAACTCAAAGGGTAGACTAGAACCAATCCTAGGATAGATACAAACGCTAGATCGCGTACGGGACCAACAGCTTTACGTTCCTTCCGAAGCACAGAATCATCTTTCTTTTCGGATAATCAGGTGATTCAAGCCCGCAATATCCTAACTAGACTAAAAACAACTTTTCACAAAGTATGCTTCCCAGTGGGATTTGAACCCACAACCTCCGGATCACAAGGCAAACGCCTTGACCACTGGACCACGGAGGTAGTCCACGGCACAGACACTAACACGTATTTATCCCTAATAGGGTAGACAGAGCATTTTGGCTCTAAGCAGACAGGGCCCAAGGCCTTGCGGCCTTGGGCTCTGTCTGCTCATTAGCCCTTTTTAGCGTGATAGTGGGTGAAAAGGTGAAAAATGGAATCAAAGGGTTGGCAAGACGCATCGCCTTTTAACATAACCCTTATTTCTGTGCGGGTAGTACATTCAGCGTTTGGTGTAGTACATTCAGCGTTTGGTACATTAAGGGTTTTTCTTTTCTCCCAGACCAGCATAGAAGAAACTTTGCTCGTTCGTACAATTTCGACTTAGTACTCACTAGGCTACAAAATCTAGATAGGGACCTATTACTCGGAAATAATTCCTTTTAAATTTCTCATTATTATAATAAATTTGTCATCAAAGGTCCAGTAAAAGTTCTCTTTTATTATATTTGACCATTTTGTTCAAATATACCTAATAAAAGAACAAAGTATTTTACTTTGTTCTTTTTTCGTTCAAAAAACTATTTTCCAATTTAGCTTTTTGGTAAATGATTTAATGAATTCTTTTATGTCTAAGGAAACGAAGTGAAAATAATTTCATCGAGTGGAGTTACAAATGTCATCATCATCATCGTCTGTGCGTATTCCCGGGAGGTTTTATCCTCAGCGGTAACGCATCAGAATCCGGGGCCCGCTGCCTAACCTAGGTGATTTAACGAGGTTACTGGTTTTTACACAGAGCGACTGCCGTCTGACCTCCACAACCGAAAGCGTAGACCAAAACAAATCCTAGAATAGGGTTAAACAAACAGTGCCTTCCGAAGCACGGGATCATCTTCTTTTAGGATAACAGGTGATTCAAGCCTGCAATATCCTAATCAGACTGAAAACAACTTTTCACATAGTATGCTTCCCAGTAGGATTCGAACCCACGACCTCCGGATCACAAGGCAAACGCCTTGACCACTGGACCACGGAGGCAGTCGTTTAATCTTACAAATGTATTATTGTATAAGTTTTATCTTATAAATTAATTAATATAAGTTTACCTAATCTTCTAGATTCACCTAAGATTCATTTTTTATATAATCGTTTAATAAGTTAGTATGCTGTCGGCGCACATCAAAGGCAGCATTGGCTTTTTCAAAGACGCGGCCTTTGTGTTGCGCGCCGACGCGACGGCATACACACCAATTAAACAAACGGACTATACATATAAACACACAAGACCCATTAGTTTAAAAGGCTATTTTCCAACTTACCCTAGCTGGGGATTAAAACCAGCCTAAATGTTGGTCGTGCAAAGAAAGTTTGACAAAGCTGAGATTATAATATCAAGGCCTCCACGTGACGTTGGAATGGACTTACGAGTATATTCATATTGTAATTCAGAAGTCGATCCGAGTATTCCGAGTCAACGTATGTAAAAATATTCATACTATGAAACATTTTTTATATAAACCTTCACGCGGAGTATAATGTAATTTCCTTGCCGACAACGTTCTGGATACGGCTTATATATATAGGTAATAATAATATAATACATCCGGTATCCTCCCTGAATCCAAGTAAAATATTTCAAATTCTGAGAAGGCAGTGTGTGTCGGTTTTATATTACGAAGATTAAGAAACTCCGGAGTATACTGCTAGTGCTGCGCAAGTTAAGTACCTAATAGTAATCCCGAATTGTCATAACAAAGGTGATCAGCATACGAGTATAGCATTAAAACGAATCTGATTCGTCAGACCAGCATGGCAAGAAAGAATTATGGCAAGGAAGTTATATTTTGCTGAACTCAATTATAAAAAAAAATCATACTGATTCATAAGTGCTTCGGATGGCACATTAAGGGGCCCCTGTCGTGTCGTCCCACACTTTGGGATATAAGGTGCGGGGCGATCCACAAAGCACGCAATAAAAGGGAATTTAGCAAATTTGTCTATAAATATTTAGGAAGTTTAATTGAGCTTAAGGCGAAGAGATAGGCAAATGACCTCGCTTGTTTTCACTCACACATGCACAACCTAATACGCACAGTGAGTGTGCACACATAGAAACATGGCCAGCGCCATCTATCAAAAAACCGGAATTACATACAATGGACGGCAAGCAGATATCACTTTTCAAAAAGTTTTTTGCGCGTCGTTAGTTGTTACACACAGACTTATTCACGTTATAGATTCGCCCAAAATATTTTACAGAGATTATAAGATTGACTATTTTAGTCTATTTTTACGAGAATTTAATACAAATGTATATACCCATGTTTTGACGTAAAAACATTATTTGCTATTAAATTCAAACAACTTATTTGTTGCCAGAAATATATTGCTTTAAACAAAAAAATCCGGAACAATGAAATTCTAATTCTAATAGTAGGTACCTACTCCAAACAAACAATTTTTAGGGATCCGTAGCCAAATGGCAAAAAACGGAACCCTTATGGATTCGTCATGTCTGTCTGTCTGTCTGTCTGTCCGTCCGTATGTCACAGCCACTTTTTTCCAAAACTATAAGATCTATACTGTTGAAACTTGATAAGTAGATGTATTCTGTAAACCGCATTAAGATTTTTACACAAAAATAGAAAAAAAAACAATAAATTTTGGGGGGAACCCATACTTAGAACTGAAACTCAAAAATTTTTTTTATCAAACCCTTACGTGTGGAATATCTATGGATAGCTCTTCAAAATTGATATTGAGGTTTCTAATATCATTTTTTTCTAAACTGAATAGTTTGCGCGAGAGACACTTCCAAAGTGGTAAAATGTGTGTGTATCCCCCCCGCCCCTGTAACTTCTAAAATAAAAGAATGATCAAACTAAAAAAATATATGATGTACATAACCATGCAAACTTCCACCAAAAATTGGTTTGAACGAGATCTGGTAAGTAGTTTTTTTTTATACGTCATAAATCGTAAACCGCAAATAACTTAAAAAAAATACACTATCATTAAAACATCGATCAAAGTTACAACGAACTACATGAACTTTTATATTATGTTACTTGCTGCTACGGAACCTTCATGGGCGAGTCTGACTTTCACTTGGCCGTTTTTTTTCGTGTTCCAACGGACCAAAAAACTATAAAAAAGTGGATCATTGTTATGAAGAGAGATCCACTAGCAAGCAAGAGTAGGTACTTTTTACTGTTGCGAAGATCATTTTGACATATTATAGTACTTATTTAGTATTAATTAAGTATGTACCTACCTACCTAAACGATCAATAAAAATAGGTTATATTATAGGTACCTATCTATCTCTTTTTCTCATTATTGCTAGATTTATCTAATTCAACCTGGTACAGCCTTTTAATAACCCATCGGCCATTGCTTAAAATCTAAAAGTAAACGTTTGGGTTATCTGAACGCCTATCTACCTACGTAGGTACATGCATAGTTCAGGAGACAACTGTATTTTAACCTGCAATAAATGTTACGATTAACTAATTTTCAGGGTTCCGTACCCATAAATATATAAAATACTGATTTATGGATAGTCCTTTTTCAAATCCATCTTTCAATTTGTTACTTATTATTACAGTTACCGAAACAATGCAAAAAACCAACAGTGTTGACCACTAACCACGATATTTGCGGGCGGACGGCGCACGGCGGTGGCGTGCCGTATGGTCCGGAGTGACGTCATCACTACTTGGCTGGCAGACGCGTGTTTTTAAATCGGGTCCAATAAAATATTGAATATCTTCTGCATTTATGAACGGATTTCAAAAATTCAAAAAGTACCGTACTAAAAAAATCATGATGCATGCGAAACACTAGTCAAAATCTGTTTTCTGTTAATTTATTGATTCTCATTGATAAAGATATAAAATGCTGAAAAAATCTGACCACGAAAGTCACACCAGTAAAAAAAACAACCATTTCTGTTACTTTTCGCTACAATTAAATAGTCTTGTGCATTAAATATCAATCAATTAAGACCAGTACATGCTTTGCACAAGCGTTGAGTATTTACATGTTGCAAAAGTACTCACTTTGTTTCATTTTACATCAACTATCTTTATAAAAATACAATAGGGATGACCCCTATTGTATTTTTATAAATAATTACGTATAAGGCTTTCTATGATGGTAATAATTTTACAATTCATTTAAAAACCTTTATTGTACATCAGCGATAGTTACACATAATAAAATAATTGATATTACAAATGGTGGACTTATCCCAGAAGGGATCTCTTCCAGTCAACCAGTAGGTAGGACAGAGGATAGTTACAAATTTAGTAGGAAGGCAGAAGTACGTACAGAGCAATGAAAAAAAAAACAAGTATAATCATAAAGCTTAAACGCTACAAATACACTACATACATACCTAATGAATATGCTACATATAATATATAAATAAATATTTTATATTACTCAAGTCTAGATTTAAAGGAGCCTAATAATTGAGACATTTTATCTCCACTGGTAAAGCGTTCCATAAACGCGCAGCGAGCACAGCGAAGGACTTCGCGTAGGTCTGTGAGGAATGTGATCTGGGATCTGTAGAAGTGGTTCACTACGAACGACGACGGCTATCAAAAACTTTAAAGGAGAATTTTTCATGAAGATATACGTGTGAGCGAGGATTAAATAGAATGTTAAAGAGAAAGAAAAGAACGTGAGTGTGACGGTGTTGTCTGATAGATAAGCCGAGAGGCTATTGTACTCATACAAATTAACTTTAGTATTTACATAACATTAAATCTGTAAATTTCCATAATTGAACCAAAGTTAAAAATGTAAGTAGTAAAGAGGTAAAATGTAAGTAGTATAGGGTAAATAAAACTAGACAAGTTTACTCCTCTTTACTTTGTATATGGATATATCATATAGGCTTAACTTTTCCTATGAAATTAGGAAAGGTTTTAGATCTTACAATGCTTCATATTTTATCTCCAACACATACCAATACTTATCAACACATACCAATAACTACTAATACATACCAACACAAACCGTTCTCAAATGTTAAATGATATCTCCGTTTACTTTGAAATGATTTATTTTAAATGGGGGCAGCACTGGACCCCCAAAAAATTAGGTACGGCCTTCAGAAATTTTGAAAAACTTGGATACATATACACGTGTATTTAATATACACGTGTATTTTTTTTCCATGGATATCATCATTATGCCGAGGGAACAGATGAACACGTACCATACATGCATAGCGGCGAAACACATGCATGAACCTCTTTTTTCGTTCGACGTAGTCGGGTAAAAACAAAACGAATTTAATTATTTGGATTATTTGTTGTAACAACTTCAGTAGGTATAATTTAAACAATGACGTCTCTGAATCGATATAACTCTATACATTCACGCAATGTAGGTACTGAGTCAAATCCTTTGTGTGCCGCGCGGTTAAAATCATAGAAAATCTAAAACATTGCAATTCAGATGAATGCATATCAGATTACTACTTACAAAATGAACATGAGTACCTACCTATTATACTTATTCTATTTGTTCAACTTTCCAGTGTGGTCCAGTCCTATTCCAACCCGGAACGGGTTAGAATAGGACTAC
Source organism: Acrobasis repandana (assembly GCA_963576875.1). Classification (NCBI taxonomy): domain Eukaryota; kingdom Metazoa; phylum Arthropoda; class Insecta; order Lepidoptera; family Pyralidae; genus Acrobasis; species Acrobasis repandana. The sequence continues at coordinate 1,094,234 of OY756220.1, forward strand.
TCCATGTCTCTTCCGTGGATGTCGTAAGAGGCAACTAAAGGACATCTCGTGCTACAATTGTATTCCTAAGCAGGGTTAACGTCGAGCAGCGGCCGGTTGTAAAACTTTTGGAACAAATACATTCTCAAAGAGGTTTGACGTCAGGCGGCCGCCCGGCCGGTCGTAAAACTAAAGTCAAATAATTTAAACTGTTCCGCCTATTTCTTCTCTTAACAGTGCCGGTTTTAGCTCTACCAGCGGCCCGGGCGAGTTCCCCCCTCCCCCCCTCCCCCTCAAACTGCAATTTAGACTCTGAGTTAGGCTTCAATCTTATAGGATTTATTTCTGCCGACGGGGGGGAGGGGTGCAAGTACGATATAGAATTCTTAAAATTTGCCACTCCATTGTGAACGAAGGGAGGAAGGGCCCACCCCCTTCCTCCCTTCGTTTACAATATGCATACAAATAAGAGTTTAGGAGTTGCCGCCATTAACCAGCCGCTATTTATATATTTATTATTACCCCCCTTGCCCAAAAACGCCCCCTGTCACCCCTTTGTATCTGGTGCCCTGGGCGGTCGCCCAACCGCGCCCTACCCTAACGCCGCTACTGCAAGTTAAGCAACCCCGGGTGTGGTCCGTACTTGGATGGGTGACCACAAGTGATACAAAAATTTCTCGAGCTCCTCCGTGCTTCGGAAAGCACCTAAAAGCCGTTGGTCTCGGTTGTCATTGTATGGCAGTCGTCAAGCTATGTCTGATGCCTTAAGGCAGCTTGAAACATCTGACACCAGTGTTGGCCACTTACATACACGAAAAATAAACATTACCCATTTTTTTAAAATCAAATATACAACAGCTCGAAATTATCACATTATGACTTTTTCCATCAAATATATCACAATACTCGTAGGTTAGGTAGCGAAACGTGCACGAGCTGGCAACAACGCCGCGTTTACAAACGCTGCACAGATCGGCAACGCAGCGCCGCCGATGCTTTTGCGCCTGATAGTTTTTGCAAGCAAATATAGTTTTGACGTTTTCATGTTTTCAGTAGGCGTAAATTCTTTTTTCTAAATTATTCAATTGTTTGATTACTTTTTCCAACTATTGGAATGTTGAATAATAGACACAAACTAAAGTCACAAATATATCCAGTATAGGTTTAAAATGGATTTGTAATAATGATAAAAAATTTGCCCAAAAAATAACAGATCGACGCTTTTCAAATTATTTCTGGATGTGAATAGAAACTAAAAGCAAGCATTTTCAATCGTAAAGCAACACTTTAGGATATCCTATACAGTATATAAATATTTCAAAACTTCACGTTCTATATTTAAGCCAAAATATTTGCCCAAAATCACTTCGATTACACTGTTTCTCTTATGTCTTCACCTTAAGTAGTAGTTTAGTCAGTCTTGAATAATATTACAAAAATATGTATACACATTGGGGTTACTTTGGGATTTTTTTTCATCAAGTGAAGTTTACTAGATCGTGTAACTGAAAGCGAATTTGAAAAGATAAGATCCTAAACTAAGACATTTTTTCAGATTTTAAAAATACTTTTTTCTTTGTCTCAAATGGTTTTATAAACTCAAAATCTTGGCCTACCTAGCCTTAAAAGTAGTTGGTACCGGTTGTTTGTTGTTTTATACACAACTAGCTGTGCCTGCGACTTCGTTCGCGTGGTTGTCGGAACGTAATGTTATATAGCCTAAAGCCTTCCTCTATAAATGGACTACCTAACAAAATAAGAATTTTTCAAATCAGACCATTAGTTCCTGAGATTAGCGCGTATAAACAAACAAACAAACTCTTCCGCTTTATAATATTACTAGTTGTGCCCGCGACTTCGTTCGCGTGGTTGTCGGAACGTAATGTTATATAGCCTAAAGCCTTCCTCTATAAATGGACTTTCCAACAAAAAAAGAAGGGGATATAGAGGAGGAAGGATATAGAGGAAGGCTTTAGGCTATAGCTAGTCTTTTATATAAAAACCCAATATATCTTGTTATTTGCACCCTTTTTGACTTATGAAGTGGAGTTTTGACAAGGAGTTCATGATATGTTCATAGAGTATAGAGGCAAGATACGAATACACGAATTTATCTTTAACGGGGCAGACAGAGCCTAAGGCCAAACTTTATTTTAGTTTCTTAATTTTAAAGCAGTCTTTAAGTAGTTTCATAATCAACTAAGCACACATATAATATTTTATTCGTGTGATTCCTTGAAACATTACATCACATCTAAAACTTAGTCAAGTCAAACAGTTTAAGTAGTGTTTAAGCTTTAATATTTTACTTGCTTTTTTCATTGCTCTGTACGTACTTCTGCCTTCCTACTAAATTTGTAACTGTCCTCTGCCCTGCTGGTCGACGGGAAGAGATCCCTTCTGGGATAAGTCCACCATTTGTAAAATTACTATTTTATTATGTGTAACTATCTTTGATGCACAATAAAGTTTTTTAAATAAATAAATAAATAAAAACTGTGTCTCCTTAACTACCCTAAGTTTTCCTCAAAAGAGATTACATTAAAAGGCCGCCTTTTGTATACCTATCTAAATTTGTCTTCATAAACAACTTGTAAGGGACATATGCGTACTCGTAACAAATCAAACCACGGGAATCACTATAGTATTATTAAATAAAAATATCATTTTAAAACAAAACATGAAGACATTCCCATACAATTTTCTCGGGTGGCTGCACACTTTTGTATGGAAATGCCGATTTTTTTTGTTTATTGACTGATATTTTAATTTTATAATACTTTCCCTAGTAATCGAGTTTAGCCCGTTGTTCGATTTATAATGCATATGTCCCTTACACGTTGTATATGTATCTTTTTAGTAAATCTGTGAGTAATAGTGTAAAATAAATAAATCAATAAACACAACAAATTATTGTACATTTTACAATTTAATTCTAGGATATTTGTCATGAATCGTTAATGGACATGAAACACAGTAATTAGCCGCAATTTGAAGTGAAATCCTAAACAAATTCATTTGGAAGGGTTCATTCGGTTATGATTAATGGGTCTAACACAAATTGATAAACAGATGTTGGGGTTGGCATTGTGATTGGATTTTAAAAGGATTTTCATCGAGACCTGGATTTATGAGATCGCTCTGATTTTATTTAACAATGCCAAGAGTTTTCGAAGGAAATTGTTTGTGTTTGCTATGCTTCTACTTGAATCAAAATTAAAAGTAAGTAAAAAGTAAAAAAATCGTTTATTTCTCCAAAAATCTTACAATACGTAGAAAAACAGTAAACGGTTTCATAACCGTTTAAGTTACCAGCACCGATTGAAGGAGACTGGAGACTGATGAAGGCTGAACCTGTGTTACAGTTCTCCAGTGCCCCCGCCCTTGGATTAGGTACATAGTTTAAAATATAATCTAAATTAACTAAACATAACTAGAAATAACTATTATTAATTTAACTCACAAGCTTCAATCCAGACAAACATGGATTCATACATTGCAACCTGAGTAAAAGCTGTAAAGAAAGTAATTGTAATTAATAAGAAAGTAATCGTAAGTAAGAAGTAATTTATTGAAGGGTAAGTAATAAATGTTCAGAGTCATCGTAGGATAGCGTTAGGAGATATTTAGAGAGAAGGCGTTTACATGAGTAATTAGGGAGAGACAGGATATTAAGAGTAGCCTGAAGTTTATTATACAAGAATGGTCCCGTGAAACAAGGAAAGCGATGCGAAAATTCGGTTTTGAAAGGGGAGGAAGAAGCTACAAGTCGGTTACGTCGAAGTGAGTTTGGGTTATACGGGGTAGATTTATGCTGTTGGAGGACGGTATTTAATATATAAAGCTGACGAACTGTATGGACTTCACAATATTGGTATAATTCACTGGTTGGAAAAAGAAAGGGTTTGAAAGTGCAGACCTTGAGGAGGGCTCTTTGAGCTCGCTCAACTTTTATTAATGCGGATTTACAGGCACCACCCCATACGGGAAGACAATATGTTAGTAAAGACTGACCCAGAGAGAAATATACCATTTTCACTACATGGGGTTCAGCAACATGCCGTAGACGTCTAAAGATGTGCATTAACCTGCGGATTCTCCCAGCAGTGACATTTAAGTGTTCCTTAAAATTTAAATTTTTATCAAATATTATGCCTAAATATGTTACTTTATCAGAAAGGGATAAAATACAATTCTACTTTGAGTTATTATAACTTGTTTCTGGTCTGAAAGCAAGAAAAAAACATATGATGTACCTACTAGTTGCTTCTTATTTCTTAAAAGTCGATTAAAGAATACGTGAAAAACTCGAGAAATCATGGCCGACGCAATAAGGAATATGCATGTAACACCAATACGGCTCATATTTTTATTTTATAATTTTTATTAATACGTTACCACGCCTAGTTAATTATTTTTCTTATTTATATTATCTTGGATAAGAAATAAATTATTGAAAATATGCAAATATTGCGCGGGAACTTTTGACAAACAAAAGGGAAATAACGACAAAGTTCACAAAAGAGAAATGACAAGTTCGGGTGCGTTCGGTAGGACTGTCCGTCTTTGTAGTTTGACATTCGAGATGTATGTACTTTAAAGAGGTTTAACAAACATCACTGGCTGATAATATCGAAAGTACCCAAAAAAGAAAAACATGCGTTGACAGCTTCTGTCTCTAGCGGATATTGCAGACTTTGACGTCATATTTTAAAATGACGTGTTTTAGTTGTTATAATCTACTTGCTATTTTTAATACTTATTTTCTACACCATATACATGTTTTTCGGAACTGATTTATTTTTTGCGGCTATTTTTCGACGAGGACTATCGATTAAAAATATAAAAAAAATACATGCATACTCTCTATTCGTTATATTTTTATTCTCTTTTCCACTTCAAGCTCACCTTTACGCTGAACATGAACTTTAGGTCAGATGCTCATAGGCTCTGTCTACCTCATAAGATAAGAAGACGTTATTAGTATTTACGAAAAAAAAAATTGTTTTTGGTCACAATCGTCTGTAATCATCAAATCGTCAAGATCGTCGTAAAGAATGAAATTTTTTAATGATTAGGAAGATATAAATAGCTTGCAATGTATCATCTTGTCTTATAGAGAGAATCTGACTCTTATCGGCATTTACTGTTGCAAGAAAGAGACTTCATGAAAAGTAAAAAGTAAAAATGTTACTTGTTAATACGACAAAATAATAATGTTGCGTTTAAGCGACTTTTCAATTTAGTAGCGACATGTATGACGCTACTAAATGTCACGGCGTCGCAAATGACACCAGCGTCAGACTCGTTCAAAATACGAGTATGTGACCACTACGTTTCAAAACAGGCTTTGTTTTTGAGACGTCATCGCGGAATATATTTACCTCCAATATCTTTGGGAAGAGAGGTATTTGACAAATAAATCTTGAATCTCTTGACTTAACATTTTGGGTCAAGTGTGGGCTGTGACAGATGACCCTAATTTTCTACATACGGGTCTGTTTTATCAGGGACCCTTTTTATTGCGTGGAAAATAGAACTTGCATTCCGACCTAAATGGAAGGCGAAATTTAGGTACTTGCACTAAACTTAGAGAGTCTCGACTGCCTCCGTGGTCCAGTCATCAATGCTTTTTTGTTTGCTTTGTGACACGGAGGTCGTGGGTTCAAATCTCACTGGGAAGCATACTTTTTAAAAAGTTGTTTCCAGTCTGCTTATGTATTGCTGGCTTGAATCACCTAATTATCCGAAAAGAAAAATAATTGCTTCAAAAAGCATGTAAAGCTGTGGGTTCCGAACGCCATCTACCGTTTGTTTAAACCTATCCTAGGATTAGTTCTGGCCACCCTTTGGATTGCGGAGGTCAGACGGCAGTCGTTCTGTGTAAAAACCAGTAACCTCGTCAAAGCAGGTTAGGTTAGGTAGCGGACGCGACTCTGAATCGTTACCGCTGAGGATGCAACCGGGAATACGCTCGGATGAAGATGAGCAACCCTGAGAGTCTCCTGAAATATTAATTTATTTTTAATGTCTTTACTGTTGCAGTGTCACCAACATATTCCTGGTCAATCTGTCAGCAGCTGATCTGCTAGTGACGGGCGTGTGCATGCCCACACAGCTTAGCAAAGCCATCACAGTGCTCTGGTTTTACGGAGAGACGGCCTGCAAGATTGTCAACTACATACAAGGTAAGATAACTTGATTCACTGCCTTACTACAACAATATTATACAATTCGGCATACAATCTGCCGGTGCGATGTTTGTATTACGAGTATCTTGTATTATATTAAGGCGTGCAGTTTCTATGTAGTCATGTTCTCAATCTAATCTGTTAGATGATAGATCTTGATAGAACAAGATACACATAACGTAATGAAAATAGCGGCCATGTGCGATTCGGACTCGCCCATGAAGGGTTCCGTAGCAGCAAGTAACATAATATAAAGTTCTAAAGGTAAATTGCGGTTTACGATTTATAACGTATTAAAAAAAAACTACTTACTAGATCTTATTCAAACCAATTTTCGGTGGAAGTTTGCTTGGTAATGTACATCATATACTTTTTTAGTTTTATCATTCTCTTATTTTAGAAGTTACAGGGGGGGGGGGGACACACGTTTTACCACTCTCGCGCAAACTATTAAATATCATAATATTTTTTAAAGACCTATCCATAGATACCCCACAAGAATGAGTTTGATGAAAAAAAAATTTTTGAGTTTCAGTTCTAAGTATAGGGAACCCCCAAAATTTATTGTTTTTTTTCTATTTTTGTGTAAAAATCTTAATGCGGTTCATAAAATACATCTACTTACCAAGTTTCAATAGCATAGTTCTTATAGTTTCGGAAAAAAGTGGCTGTGACATACGGACGGACAGACAGACAGACATGATGAATCAATAAGGGTTCCGTTTTTTGCCTATGGCTACGGAACCCTAAATATGTGACCAGAAATGAAATGTTTCTGTGTGACCTTAAAAGAATTGTATTTGTACCTTCCTTGTACTGCAGCCCGACACGATACCATATATTCAAGGTATTATAACTTTTATAACTTAAAAATCCGGTTTTCATGTGACTATCTTCGTTCGTACCGCCAAAATGATACTTAAAAAAAAAAAATAAGAATACCAGCTGCTTCTTTTGATAAGCGATATTGTTTCTCGTACTAAATGCTCGCACATGTGATGTGCTCGCTGTGCGAGCGCAAAGGCATGAACAATTCAAAGCGGCCAGCATTCAGCGTTTTTCTAAAGTTGCTCAGGGCGTTTGAGCAACTAATAGGTCAAAGTGTCACATAGTAAGTTGTTTCACCCAGTTTTACTTTTAATTACAAACTTTTGTTTAGCTTGCCCTGTTTGTTTTGTGATTTGGGTCAAATCTCGCAAGTTAAACTTGAGCCACTTACCGGTTTTAGTCAACAATGCAATATTATTAGAACAAGAAGCTGATGTGATGATGGCTATAGGATGTCATAGAACGACGATTTTGGGCTTATTCCATTTGTTTTGTTAAGTACCCACGCTGAAAATAAAAGCTCGTAGATATTTTTTTTCTTAAAATATTGCAGCATGGGAATTAAACTTTGAATCTTAGACTTAGATCAAATAGGAATTTTTGCTCTACAAACATATAAAAATAATACTTCATTTTATAATCCAATTGTGAGGATGGCCCGTCAGTGTAATGAGATTGCGAATTTGATGTTTTTGATCCCAAACTTGCCTCATACACTAAAACTTTAAAGGGGATCTTGTATGATTGAAATTTAAAGTGTATACATATTTAATAGGTAAGAGTTTGTATATTTTTATTTTACTTATTTTCTCTTAGATTGTAAGAACACCTCTTTTATTATTTCATGTACTCACATGTTTTGGATTGCAACCAGTTTTAATGTTTTTGTATGTTTATTTTTGTGTAGTTTTGTAATAGTTGTAATCTGTTTTGTGTGATAATAAAATAAAATAAAAAGACATCAATCAATTGTTTGTACTCTACTTCTAGTACAAGTACTCAGCTAATAAGAATCTTGTATTTCTCAATGATCTTTCTTTTATTTCAATAAAAAATGTAAATAAAAAAGAACAGAGGGTTAATGTGCCGTAGATCACTTTTCTTCCGTTTGTCAGTTTCTTATTAACGTTTCGCAATTCCGATTATTCCAGTTATTTCAATCAAACTTTTGCCGTTTCAGAAATGATTTGGGCCTTTAATTTTTGGGAAATATTTGTAAGGAAGACCAAGAAAGACGTTGGAAAGAATTTATGAGATAAGTTATTAATTATTAGGTATAGAGATATACTTTTTTATTTTTTAAGTAAATTATTTTTCGTACAAGGTTCTATAAGTTCGTACACATTTACACACTTTTCAAATAAAAAGCTGGTTTAGGTAATAGATGACCAAGTAAAATTTTAGATTATGTGTTAAGTCTTTTTTATGATTAAAGTTGTTGCTATAGTTTAAGTTCGTTTTTATTCGTGTTTATAAGTATCCTTTAATTGGCATAATAATAACAGATGATAACGATAAAATCTTTATCAATTCAAATTGTCATGATAAATTCTAGTACCTACTGTTTTGAATGGTTAATTGGGACGTCATTGGATACACAAACAAACTTGGCAATCTGTAGGCCGTTTAAACAATCATACGTAACTGTAGCCTGTAGCCGCGTTGTATAGTTGTTTATTTACGATAGATGCTATTGTTTACCGGTGGTATTACTTAATTATAAAAGACATGTTTTGAATTGAACCACATATATACATACTATCACGTCTTTATCCCTAATGGGGTAGACAGAGCATTTTGGGTCTTGTAGCTAGATAATGTTTGCCACTAGTGTAAAACGAATATGTATGTCAGATTCGCATATTTACATTGGGGTAAATACTTCACTACTTCTATAATATTATCTATACTAATTTTATAAAGCGGAAGAGTTTGTTTGTTTGTTTGTTTGTTTGTTTGTTTAAACGCGCTAATCTCAGGAACTAATGGTCCGATTTGAAAAATTCTTTTTTTGTTGGGTAGTCTATTTATAGAGGAAGGCTTTAGGCTATATAACATTACGTTCCGACAACCACGCGAACGAAGTCGCGGGCACAGCTAGTATTATATAAATTTATAAATTATGGCTCAGTCTGATTCGCAAACTGACAGTGGTTAAATTTGCTTGAGTCTTGATAAAATCTACCAAGCTTAATAACCTATATCTTTTTTCACAGGTGTCGCAGTAGCAGCAAGCGTGTTTACCCTGACAGCTATGTCAGTAGACCGCTGGCTGTCCATATCTCCGGAACCCCGGCTGCGCCCCCCGAGCAGGAAGCAGGCGTTGCTGCTGCTACTGCTGCTGTGGCTAGCAGCGCTGCTGATCTTCATCCCACTGCTGATCGTGGCGCACGTGAGGAAAGAGACTGTTCCTTACATCGCTAAGGGCTATAGGAATGTATCGGTGAGTACGTGATCTATGCGCGAGCGCACACCTGAACTTAAAGATTGCAACACATTTATTTGGGCCGGCACATGCCGCCGGCACAGCCGGGCGGTAAAATTGAATATATGTAGATGAATTTTCCGGGGTGAAGCCCATATAATTGCTTTGGGTTCAGCTTTGTTGTTGTAAGTGAACCTCAGAACATAGAGAAGTGAACCGACAGAGGCGAAAAACAGGTGTGTAGCAACCCTAACTGGTTACACCTGAACGAACCATAATAGCTCTTACAGACAAGCGACAGTATGCCCACAACCCTGTCGGTGACGATCGGTGACCTGTGTTGAACGACAGTCGCTGACTGTCACTGTCGTGAACTGCCGCGCGATGGTCACCGACTGTCACCGACCGTCGTCGCCAACCAGGGTTGCGAGCTGTCATTGGAGCGTCGTCACTCGTTTGTCTGAGCTCTAATTTCCGGCATAGTCTGAATGTAATTACATAATATTACACATATGTCTACTCTTTCACGCACAGTCATCGTTTTTTCGTTACGCTATGATTTCTTCGTGTCAAGTCGCTACCTACCGGAAGTCGCGTTAAGAAACTTAGTTTCAAAAATATGTTCTAATAACTACAATTCTGACACGAACACTATGACAGCTATGTTAGTAGACTCCGATAATCCATTTTCCTATAGCTTCCTCGGGATATAAGAAGTCACAAAGATAGTTGACATTTGAAGTTTTTGTGTAAATTTTGACTCTCCACCAATTTCAAAAGTATGTCTCCTTTTTAAAAATTTTGGTTGACTAGAATAGGTTCCTGGGATAAGTCTGCCTTTGTGCAAGTCTTTTTTTTTATATACATATACTTTAATGTGATTTTTGTGCAATAAAAATATTGGGGGGGGGGCGGTATGGCTATACATTTGTTTCCCACGTAACTTGCCGGTTTCCACAAGACATAACCGTACCAGCGTAGGCGACTTAAATTTTGTTTCTATAAGTAATATTGTCTTTCAGAAGTTATTAAAGTTAAATTAAAGGTATTTCATTTCAGTCGTGTTTCTCATTATTTAATCATTAATAAAAACAAGTTAACATTTTCTAATTCAAGTTTTATAATCAATAAAGCTTCACCATTTAGCCAACCAACAAATTTTAAGCAATTAACCATTTTCGTTAATTTTAAACGAAAAAAAATATGTTAAACTAGAGAAGACCCCAAATATCACTGTTTTGTCCCGTTCAATTGTAGCTGTCTCCATAAACTTCACTTAGTCGCTTGCTTGCTCTTATATGCCTAGTACTTTTGACAGGTAAACAATAACCATATGAAAAGATGAAAAACATAATATAAAAAAGCCTTGCATATTTCAAGGAACATAGCAAAGTAGAATAAAATAACTTTTCATCAGTATATAACCAGATTTCATTGTTTGAATATTAAATACGTATACGTAATAAAACTCACGCCGCTATAAATAACGTGGAAGGGACATACATACCCTTAATAAATTGAACCACGCGCTATACTAGATCATTAAAGTATAATTACATATTTTGACCCGTGTGGTTCCGGGTTCGAATAGGACCACTCCATCTCTTCCTGTGGATGTCGTAAGAGACGACTAAAGGACTTAGCACAAACATCTCGTACTGCAATTGCATTCCGAAGGAGGGTTTCGTCGGGCGGCGGCTGGTTGTAAAACTTTTTGCACAAATACATTCCCAAAGGCGGCCGGTCATAAAACTGTAGCCAAATCATAAACAGTTCTGGCTATTTCTTCTCCATTTTGCAAGGTCTTTGGCATCCTTGGGTGACCATTGACAGGCATGTTATATTTGGAGAAGAAAAAGCAGGAAAGCGCACTCCAGGCTCCGAAGCAGCACAGCTAAGGATGCAACCGGGAACGCGCTTAGACGAAGAAGAAGGCATTTTTAACACATTAAAAAGTTTAGTACACATTACGTGTAATGTTTGTTTATATTTTAATTTATTAATTATTTAAAAAAGCTACGGATACTTCCATTTTGCAACGACCATTGCTGAAAAGAAACGCTGAAGGAAACTCATTAAAATAGTATTGGTCGACTACTCTGGCTTAGTATGGCTCTGGTAGTTTAGAGGGTCGTGCTCCTGCAGTCGAGACTAAAACATCTGAGACATAGACACTACTTTAAGCTATAAACGTCTGTGACTCGGTACGTCTTCGTGTGAGCGTCGCGCATCATGCGTTTCTTCTCAGCAGTGGTCATTGCAAAACGTATTAAAGTATCAGTATGTTTTAAAAAAAAATAGTAATTTTAATATTATAAATAAACATTACACGTAATGTACTAACACTAAAATTACTGACGTGTAAAAGTGCCTGCGAAGTCCTAATTACTGAATAAATATTTGATTCTTTGATTCACGGTCGCCCTGAGGAAGGCCTTCGGAAGAGGTCGAAACACGTCACGAGTTACCCGTTTATAGCATAATATATTCGTAGTAAGACCTGTTGATGATAATGATTAAAGATAGTCGAGTTATCGTCGAAGTCAAACTCATAAATTACAGACTGAATATCCAAGTGGACTTGGAGAACTTCGCTTGATTTACTCATTCAGTTTTAAAAACTTACGATGGCCAACTTTTACCAACTTTGGTTACCTTTTACAAAGTTCAAACTAAGAAAAAAGTTATGTCTCTAAAGTCTCACCGTGTCGCTGTTTGACACGACTTCTTTATCAAACTTCGGTAATAAATAAGATTCGAACTTTACTTCAAAGTATATAAATAAAACATTTTGAACTGTCTTCCTTTTTTACAAGTTTATATTTAGCTTTCCCTGTTTGTTGTTGTTTGGGTCAAATCTTGCAAGTTTTGACCCAAACAGGGACAAATCCGATTGAGATTCAACTGTGTATGCTAATGTAAATCAGATGACAATGCTTTATTATAACAAGAAGCTGATCTGATGATGAAACCGGAAGGTGGCTAAAGGAACCCTTTTATAAAACGATGCAACCCCATCGGGTTAGAGCTTATTACATTTGTTTTATTAAGTACTTAGAATTCACAAGAAATGCTTGTACGAAAAAATTAACTTTTTAAGAATCAGGAACCCTAAATAGATTTAGTTTTCTCAGAATCAAAATGATTGTCAAGTTTTGTTTTTGTAGGTTAACACTGTCACAATATAGATACCTAAAAGCCTCTGACGTAACTGTACGACTTTTGACGGCTGCCCTCTAATTACCTTCTTCTTTGTCCTGGAACTTTCCCGTTTTATGCGGGGTCTTAATTACTCAGTGCCAGGATAATCTGTCCTGGTTGTCTGGGCTGCCATCTAATTATGATCCTCATTCCTTACAGATCTACGAGAAGTCCTTCCCTGTGCTCGCTGCGCGTTTACGGACACATTACAAGTGGAGATAAAAATATCTTAATCAATTTATCCTTTAAATTCAGGGTCAATAAATTCTAAGCAGAATCATAAATTGAGTTATACAATATACTAGCGGCCCGCCCCGGCTTTGCACGGGTATGTTTTATACATATAAGCCTTCCTCATGAATCATTTTATCTATTAAAGAAAACCGCATCAAAATCCGTTGCGTTGTTTTAAAGATCTAAGCATAGTTACATAGGGACAGACAGACAACCGGACGCGACTTTGTTTTATACTATGTAGTGATATATTTTATATATAAATATTTAAATATTATATGTAGTATATTAGTTAAGTATGTATTTAATATACTCACAGTGTTACGCTTTAATATTATACTTGTTGTAGGTATTACATTGTTCTGTACGTACTTCTGCCTTCCTATTTAATTTTTAACTGTCTACAGGTCGACTGGAAGAGACCCCATCTGGGATTAGTCTAATACTTAGTTTTTTGAAGTCAAATAGCCCTCCTACTGCATTAATAAATCTATTATCATGTCGCAAATGGATATGATCAATGACAAGTGACACTATTTTTAACAGTACCAAATAATTTATTTTTGACCCAGTCATCTACCCAATTTGGGTTTAATTCCTCAAAAATAAATTATTTGGCACTGTCAAGAGAATTAAACGTACAAAATAGTATCACTTGTCATTGATCATATCCATTTTCAACATGATTTTTGATTTATTAATGCAGAAAAACTGATATTAAGAGCGATATTTGGATATATCTGGCAAGAATTGGATTGCAATGGCCAGGGACAGATTAAGATGGCGCAGACAGAAGGAGGCTTATGCCCAGCAGTGGGTCCCTGAAAGCTGACGATGATGATGATGATGACGAGCGATATTTGACTCCACAAAACTATGACGTCACGGTTGTGATTTCTATACACATCCCATAGAAAATGTTTGTTATCGAAAAAGAGTGTCTGATTTGACTTGTTGTCATCTAGCTAGCGGATTGTGTTGGTATTTAATTGTGTGTGTGTAAATACTAATGATCAATAAAGTTTTTAAATAAATATGACAGAGATACATTGACAAGACACAAATCATATGATTGACGACACACAGCACCACTCTGCCTAGAAATTACTTTATTTAGCAAAAAATATAATACAATAGAAAGTTTGTAAGTACGGAAAATATCTAAACTTTGAGGGGATATTATTATTATCACTGAATATTACGTTAATCTTATTATATACACTATAATGTATTATTAAAAGTGTGTATGTTTGGATTTATGGATGTATGGATGGATGTTTCACTTCCACACCAAAATCCGTTTAGGATTGGAATTAAATTTAGCATGTAGATAGATTATTACCTGGTTTAACACTAAGAAGAAGACGACGTCCGTGGCGTAGTGGTTAACACGCCAGTCCGCCACTCCGGAGGTTCTGGGTTCGATCCCCAGCCAGGGCAAGTTGGAAAATGGCCTTTTTCAAATTTTACTGGGTCTTGGGTGTTAATCTATAAGTATATGTATTTATTATAAAATATAGTATCGTTGAGTTAGTATCCCATAATACAAGTTTAAACTTACTGTGGGACTAACTCCATCAGTTTAATTTGGTCCTATATATAAAAAAATATAGAATACTTATGTCCAGCTAAAAAATTCAGGTTTTCGTGGGATAGACAAGATATTGACTTTAAAAATAATAATAGACCCTGTTCTCGGTCTTTTTCCTAAATACTAAACATTTGTTGAATACGTATTTGGTTATATATTATACTTATTCTAAATAAATAAAAAGATGTTGCCTTATCTTATAGCTAGATTTATTCCCATCAATCTCCATTGACATGCCTCACCTGAGTTGTTCTGAGTGCCTCAAATTACTCAAATTTGACAACCAACCATCGACAAAGTACCAACAACATTTATTTATTTATTTTTAGTTAAAGTAACGTTATATATATATTTATTATATAAAATAACGTACCTTTACCCGTTGTGTTAAAATGTAAAACAAGAAGATTAATAAGGTTCAACTGGTGTTATGTTTCGTCTGGTTCGGGCTACCTTTCTGGGATTCAACTAAACTTTTGGGGCTTACAAAGGAAGCCCACTATTATATTAGTTTGTTCCTACTTATTGAACCTATTGTGACATCACATAGCCTAGGTATAACCAGGCATGTGTCACTCCCCGTTTAGGTATCGAAAATGTACCTACATTATTTCTATGCGCGCAGGCGGCCCCTCCGGTTGGTAAATTCAGTTATACGAATCGTTTGTCTAGAATAATAAGAATGAAATTAGCTTGCAATGGATGTCTAGGTATCTATACGAAAAGGTGCTGAGTTCTGATGTGAGCTAAATTAAACCATATCGCTAGCCACATTGAGTAGATATTTCTTTGAATTTCTTTGCTGAGTGAGACTTCTGTACGTTAGTATTATTTACTCTGTGGTATAAACAGCAGACAGTCAAGATGCTTTCAACGATACCGCATTTGTCAAGTTATACTAAATAAACGGGCAAGTGCGAGTCGGACTCGTACATGAAGGGTTCCGTACCACCGTACAATGTTTTAAAACGCTGAAGAAACACGTTTCTTGTATGACGACCCCCTTTAATTTTTAACTTTATTTTATTTTTAGTATTTGTTGTTATTGTGGTCATAGTAATACATAATTGGTGAACATTTCAAGTATCTAGTTAATGCCATTATAAAGATCAAGTTAAAAACGCTGAAAAAAACATATTTCTTGTACGAGTATGACGACCCCCTTTAATTTTAACAATTTTTTATTTTTAGTATTTGTTGTTATAGCGGCCACAGTAATACATAATCGGTGAAAATTTCAAGTGTCTAGCTATTACGGTTCAAGAGATAGAGCCCTGTAACAGACAGACGGACAGACAGCGGAGTCACAGTAATGAATGAATGAATGAATGAATTGTTTATTTTTCAAGTAACATGACTCATTTTGTTAGTAATGCTTATAGACTATGGATTAGTAACACTTAGGTATCATATAAAAAAAATATTATAGAGGCCACTCCTGCACCTGCAACCACTGCTGCGCCACGTCGGGGGGAGTCCCCCGACGTGGCGCAGCAGTGGTTAACATACTGACAGTCCAGCCTACTTGCAATCATTTTCAGGATGCTGTGGTCGCTGGCTCGCACCCTGCGCACCAGGGATGCGCATTATAGTATAAAAGCACTGTGTTCGCGCCTCAGCGAACATCCCTGATGCACTACAGAAGTGAGGCAGCCCCAACAGCATCCTGAACGCATTATTATATTGGACACGGAGAGCGCTGTAAGCTTTTTGAGTATATCTCACAAGCCACACGAATAGAACGATGTGCAGAAAGCTCTAAATAAAGTAATTTTTACTTCCTGCGAACAACGAGCAAACCTGTGGGCCAGCATGTTCGCTCTCACTGACAACGCTCTCCGTTCCCTCTCAATATCGGCATCATCTTTGAGGTCGGGAGTCAACTCATGGCCAAGATATTTTAACTTATATACTCTCTGTAACATGTTACTATTAAGAATAACCGGTGGTATATTATCATATCGTTTACTCCCGGCCTCAAAGACCATAACTTGGCTCTTTTTGGCATTGTATGTCAAACCATGAGAGATAGCTTACTCCTCACATATGCCCACCAAGCTTCTCAGACACAGATAGAAGCGCTCAGCAAAATCATATCATCAGCATATGATATATTATTGACGCAGACGCCATCTATATGACAACCGACGCCTGAGCCGCTCAGTCTCTCTATCAGCTCATTTACATACAGATTGAATAGAGTGGGTGAGCTTAACGCCCCCTGCTGCACCCCCCTGCCGCACACACTCCAAACTGTATGTTGTAGAGAGGGCCCCATCCCATCTCACGCTATTGACCTGGTTTCCATACCAATATTTGAAAATATTGATGAGTTCCCCAGGCACATAGGCATTATCAAGTTGTCCCCATAGTACATCACAGGAAACCAGGTCGAAAGGCCTGTGATAAGTCCAGAGAACAAGTGAAAACTGGCGTTTTACGTTCCGTATAGTAAGAGATAGCGTGCTTAAGAGTCTCCTTACCTGAGACAGAATCAGTTTACCATACAAACGTAGTCTACGTTTTATTGTGAAACGACATGTCAGATTTCGGTAAAAAATTGTAACTTAAAAGAAATTGCATACTTATATCTAGGGTTATAATTAGTTTTTACAGTCAAAATATGAACTTGAAAAAGAATATAGTGTATTACATCATTTTTGACCATCAGTATGAAAAACGTTTACCCTTATATTTTTTTTCAAGTTTATATTTTAACTGTGAAAACCAATTATAACCCTAGATATATGCAGTTTCTTTAAAGTTACAAATTTTTACCGAAATCTGACTTGTCGTTTTAAAATAAAACGTAGTCTACGTTTGTATGGGAAAGTCTAGGGTAAGGACATTCTCAAGACACAATATGGCACTTTCCGTGGATAATTTTGGTTTAAAACCAAACTGATTGTCATGCAGATTGACAAATTTGTTTAAATGTCTGTTAAGCACGCTATCAAATACCTTTGAGATTACCGTTGCTAACGATATAGGCCTATAGTTGTTTGGATCTGAGAGATTGCCTGTTTTATTTTTAACAACTGGCACCACTATCGTACGCATCATATCATTAGGCATGTAACTATGTCCTAAACAATAATTAAAAAGTAAAAATAAAACACGTGGTAGATGCGGGCCAGCAAACTTAAGATGCTCAATACTGAGCCCGTCATGGCCAGGAGATTTTCCTCTAGACATAGATTTTATGACAGCAGCTACGTCTTTAGTCATACAAGTTATTTTCCTTTTCACGTTGGACTCAATATTAAGTTTCGATTGTGAGGGCCCGAGTGGTGATTTAGCTGTAAAGCGATCTGCAAACATGTTTACTATATTTTCAGGCTCACTCACACCACCAACACTCGCGGGCTGACCCGGCCGACATTGCAACTTGTTGGTGTGTTTCCAAAATGAACAAAAGTCATTTTTAGAATGATGCGAGGCTAAGATATCCATCTTAATTTGGGATTGGTGATCTTGACACCACTTTAAACGAGATTTCAATATTTTTCTAGCCTCACACATTTCATTATACGCGTCACCAGTTGCAGGTTTGCCCTGCAACTCCCATAATTTAAATTTTTGCCTGGCCATCCCGTGAGCCTTAGCCACATGTTTATTCCAGCCCGCAACTACTTTTCTGACTGGTTTTTTTCTTTTGCGACTAACTATCGGGGATTCCTTGAGGGCCTGCACTATATTTCTATACAGTTCGTCTATAACTTTTTTATGACTAGGGTCATTACATACTTTATCACTACAGTTGTGCAGTTCAGTAGGGCAATTAATGAGTCTTAACCTCTTATGACATTCCTTTTGATACATGTCTATCTGAGCAAATGACCTTTCTCCCCACACTCCTTTATACAAGTCTCACTAGAACTTTTCGTAGGTTATATAACGTTTAAATTACATTCCATTACAAGTGAATAGTGGTCAGACCAAAAAACATCATAGGCAACATATACGTTCTGAATAGAATTTAAGGCACCTTTGGTACATACCAAATGGTCTAACCAACGCTTAGATCCATTTATTTCACTCACGTAAGTGTGCGTACTAGATGATAAACCTAAACTATCAAAATCAACACAAAACCACTCTTGATCTGAGCAAAAGTTCAATAGTTCGTAATAAAATTGTTCATGAGGATGGGCATTATAATCTCCCAACATATACACACAGTCTACGCTACAGCTGTCTATAATAGCACTTACCGAACTCAGTACATCCTTAAACTCCACTAGGTGCGCTTTTTCATCCGTGGGCATAGTAATAGGGTCCCGTTTGCACCCTATGGGTACGGAACCCTAAAAATAATAAAGATACGAGGAATAGATGCATGGCAGAAGCACAAAGCACTTGTTGCTTACATTCAGTCTCTGGTGGGGAGGGGGGTCATGTAGGGGGTCAGGTAGGGGAGTTTAGAGGGGTCTCGGACCTCGCCCTTGCCACGTAGTTCAGCTTTCAAGCTCGCTTTCTCCTTGTCCTACGGTCTCGCGGTATACACTCGGAAATTGTTCATTATGGCGGCCATCTTGAATTTTGAAAAAAGTTAACAGATAAAGTATTAACATTAAATAAGTTTATGTGAAATAGTCTAAATTACTATCCTACATTGTGTATATTATTAGACCTTTTATTGTTCCAGATACAAACCAGAGATGTTCATTTCTGCACAGAGGAATGGCCGAGTCCAGAGAGGAGGAAACAGTTTGGCACGTTCAGCTTTACCATAGTCTACGCCATACCAGGTCAGTTATTCCATTAGTTTGAACTCTATAAGCGACTACTTTACGCAGTCAAAATGCTAGAATCGGTAGAAAAAAAAAATACATAAATAAACATTACACGTAATGTACAGTAAAATTATTGACGTGTAAAAGTGCATGCAAAGGCCTAATTACTGAAAAAATATTTGATTCTTTGATTCTTCTTTAAGAAGAAGACGTCAATTTGTATACACATCTATAAAGAAAGCCTAAGATCTATTTTTTAGTTCGTAAATCGCCCATTGGTCTTCCTCAAGCTGAGGAACCCACACCGGAATCCATACTCGAACTAATTTAGTGAAGCAAATACCTTGACAGTTTGGGTGAGGCTTTGTTGAACAAGTCAGTCAGTTGATTTCATTTCCGTACGTTCTTTGCCGAAATTACTTTATTATTGCTTTCGTTTTTATCGAGTGTTAGTAACACTTATGTCAGATATTTCAAGCTCCCTTAAGCCTGAGGCTGATAATAATCTAAATTTTGCTCCTGCTTCCACGCACACAAGTTGTTAAGATTTTTCGTTTTACAAAAGAGTTATTTAAAAAGTAAGACATATTACGACTGCCTTATGTTTAATACAATAATAATCCAAAGTTACAAGGGCTAATTTATTGAATACTTCCCGTTTTAGTATAATTCTGAGGTGATTTGGAGGCAAATTCCCAATTTTTTTCTATAAAATCAAGAAAGAAATAGAGAAAATTTTAAGCAATCGTGTTTTTAAAACATATAATGACTAGAGTTAGTCCTGAACTTTGTTGTGTTTTTATTTCAAAGTAAGTATTTCGTTAATATTGATAATATTTAAGATCGTTCTAAGTACTATCAGGGTCATACGCGATCTTAAGGGATCTGACGTAACTCAAGGACTGTTATCTAGTGACAACATTCATTGCTACATACTAGTGAACTAGTAGTGGTGGTAGTTTTTGACATCTACGTCCGTGAGGGTTGCTACATACTTATTCAGGCCGGCATTGTCGGGTTTGGTAGTATTTGTCAAACAACAAGCCGACCCGAAGCAATTATTTCAATTATTTATTTACCAATTTATGTACACGGACAATATATACAGAGAATACATAAACTAAAAGTTGTACAAAGGCATTTATCTCAAAAGAGATCTCTTCCAGTAGGCCCGTGAGAGGAGATGTTTATATATGAAAGGCATACAGGCGTATATTTATAATTATATTTGCTTTTTAGCCGATCATTTATCTACATATGTATATATATTTATTCGATTTTACCGCTCGGCTATGCCGAATAAGTGTGTAGCGACTCTCATGTGGTCAAGATTTTACAGAAGCTTTACTGATGTACCATACGGTAACAGACAATTTTATCCCACCAAAAACATTCTGTAAGAAACTAGCCAAGTCTCGATGGAAAAATTAATGAAATCTAGACAAAGTCGTGCCAAGTCTAAGTCTCCTTACTGCGATTTCTTTATTATTATAGTTAATGTTGTGTGACCTGGCCGACCTGACAGATTATGAAAAACAAAAGGTTAGTAAAAATAATAAAATTTAAAAATATAATCCAAAGAGTTCTAAGAATATAAAACAGTTCGCAACAATACCTACAGCCTTTTTTTTCATTAGTACAAATTACAAACCTATAATTTTTCTTGAAACATTTTACACTTACAAGTAATACTCCAACTAAATTCCATTAAGCTTTAATACCTAGCCTACAAGTTAAACACCCTAAAGCTTGCTAATAAGAACTTCAGGCCGAGGATTACGTGACTCGAATTTGGCAACTCTTGGCAATCTTAACAAATTTGTCTTTCCAACTACGTTTTTTTTTTATCTTTAATAAATATAGAATTTCTTCTTAGGTGGAATTTTCATTTAAACAAGAAATAGAAAATAAATCCTCTAATACTGGAATTTCTAAATAATTTCTATTAGATCAAAAGCTACATTGCATGTTTTAAATCTATGACTCAAAGATAGGGGCTTTATTAATTTGACGTGTGTATTTTTTATTTATTTATTTATCTAATTTATTGCACTATAAAATTAATGTACAATAGGTATAATCTTAACGCTAAGCGCTGTCTACCAGAAAATACCTTTGGGACGTATAAGAGAAGGCGATAAATGGGGTGCAAGCGTATACAAAACAGGAATGAGAAAAAAAAATCTGTTTACTAGCTTAGATACATAAACTACGCCTACATATTAAATTAAATAACATATAATAAGTTATATATAAAACATAGGTATAATATACTTAATATCTCCAAATATATACGTACATAAATATTTAAAATAAATAAACATACATAGACTACTACAGCATAGCTTGCTCATGGAAGTGTCGAAATACAAGTGATTTAAAATGATCCCGTATTTGTTGGTTGTAGTTATACTTACATGTCCAGTAGTTTCAAAGTCTATAATGCTATATATAATGCTATATAGCAATTTATGCCATCTACTATCATTATAGTTTTATCATCGAAATAGATTATTGTTCGTAGAGTTTTATCTATTTATATAAAAGCCAAAATCACTCACTCACTCATCACGAAATCTCAAAAACTTCTTTTTTTTTCTATCCCTAAAGGGGTGAAATGGGGGTTGGCGGTTTGTATGAAACTTCGTAATTTTAAAGTGAGACACATGAAATTTTTAATGTATTTTAGTAGTTAGAAATAATAATGCATTTATTAGATTTTGAAAATTACATCCCTATAGGGGTCAAATAGAAGTTGCATGTTTGTATGCATCTTCGTCATTTTTGAAGCGAGACACATGACATTTTTTAGTGCTAAGTAAAAAATCTATTAATTGGATTTTAATAAATTGCAACCCCAGTTTTAAAATAAACGGGAAAGTGCGAGTTGGACTCGTTCATGAAGGGTTCCGTACCGCCGTACAATGTTTTAAAACGCTGACGAAACACGTTTCTTGTATGACGACCTTCTTTAATTATTAACTTTATCTTATTTTTAGTATTTGTTGTTATAGTGGTCATAGTAATACATAATCGGTGAAAATTTCAGGTGTCTAGCTATTACGGTTCAAGAGATAGAGCCCTGTGACAGATCGAGTTAAAAACGCTGAAAAAAACACGTTTTTTGTATGACGGTCCCCTTTAATTTTCAATTTTTTTTTTATTTTTAGTATTTGTTGTTATAGCGGCCACAGTAATACATAATCGGTGAAAATTTCAGGTGTCTAGCTGTAACGGTTCAAGAGATATAGTTCTGTGACAGACGGACAGACGGATAGACAGACGGACAGACAGCGGCATTCTCAGTAATAGGGTCCCGTTTGCACCCTTCGTGCGTGCACGAAACCCTGAAAAACAATCTAATTTGTGTAGTCTACGCGGGCGAAGCCGCGGGCAAAAGCTAGTTATGTATAAGACTGTGGAGAAAATAAAGAAGTTCTGAATTTGAATTTTCTAGTAAAAAATCGACTGGGCCGAAAGATTTTAAAACTTTTCTTTTCTTGAAGCTGGTCTGCTTAGAAATTTATACATACATACACTAACACTACATACTGGGGTAAACACGGCATTTTGGGTCTTGCGGCTCTAAGCAGACAGAGCCCAAGGCCGCAAGACCCAATACCACTTTTAGCGTGATGGTGGGCGAGAAGGCGGAAAATGGAATCAAAATAGTGATGGGTTGCTAGCCGCATCGCCTATTAACACGATTCGCACTTTCGCCTAGAGAAAATACATCTCGTCGCACTATTGTGCCTCCAGATTGAAAAGCGATATAGGAATATAGTTCCCTAGCTTTGTCTACAGTGATTCAATTACTGAAACTCCGTCACACGCGATAACCAAGCCTATGTTAGCGCAGAAATTTTTCGGTCACTATTGTAGACAAAATTTTATGCGTTTTCAAAATTTTGCACCTTAACTGTATTAATATAAGGGCGATAATTCTTATACAAAATAAAAAGTACGTAAAAATTTTTGGCAGGTGTGCCGTTGATCAATACGTTTTCAGGCTGTATTATCTCTATACTCGTACCTTCGCAAAATTTTCGTCAAAAGTAACACATGCTTAATAAAAGATTCCTTAATATTCAGATAAACACTTCTTCCAGAATTTTATTAATCAGCTGGAATTTGCAGGCCGCTAAAAAAATTTTATGTAAAAATTTATTACCAACGAAAATAAGGCATATTGTTTAAAAGAATATTAAAGGCCACCACGCAACTTGCACAATACCTGCTTTGTTGATGTAAAGGTCAATGTGGGCAAGAATTTCAGTTGAACTCTTAATTTGCGTATTCAATTAATTTTTGCAGTGATTTTGTTTATAACCTAACAATTTGTGTGTTTGTGTTACCATTGGTATTATACTCGTAGTTTAAAAAAAATCACATCTTCTATGTCCAGTCGTTTTAGAAATTCTAATGGGAGGCCTATGTCCAGTAGTAGACTTCCATCGGCTAATAAATGATGATGATAATTTTTTTATTTTTTTTCTTGATCACTTGATCACTCAAATGACAGAAACAGAAAGAGAATACTCAGAAACTAAGATCACAATAAAATTCCAGAATCACAACAACAAAGATTAAAAAAAAACAACTTAATCTTCGAAATCTTTTAGGACGTAAAGGTCTTCTTTAAAATAATTACGAGACTAATAACAATAGAACCATCAAAATAGGTTTACAACTGGCGAAAATATTACGTAACATATACATAAAAAAACATACAGTAGAAATAATAAACCCTTCTTTTTTGAAGACGGTTAATGACAGTCATTTGGCAATATTGACAATGAAGCCTTACTAAATTGTAAATGGACAATATTGATTTAGGCCCAGCCCAACACCGAAACACGACAAAAGCGAACTCTGGTCATGATTTCATTTACCGAAATTCTTTAACACGCGATGACCAAACCCAAGTTGTCGCACAATATGTACGGTCACCTATTATTGGAGATAAAAATAGAGCTATTGATAAAATGATTGGATTATGTGTCTACAGCAAAGTGTATAACATATAGTAATGTATGTGTCTCACGTAAGTTTTTTATCAAAAATATCATTACTATTTACCACATAATTTATTTTTTATATTTTATTTATTTAACTTTATTACAAAAAATGTAACAGGCGGACTTAAGGCCTAGGGCCTTTTCTACCAGTCAACCTACAGGTGGTGCGGATAAAAGCAAATTTTGGACGATTAGTACATTCAAATTAGCTATTTGACCATTATTAAACATTTACCTAAGACACATAATCATATATATACTTTCTTATACAATTATAGACCTACATATAAAAATACATAAATACTTTATAAATTCATAAACCCTACATAAACTACATAAATATTTATAATACTCTATGACAATTTGTGAAGAAGTGATACAGATCCCAGTTGTATAATTGTTAAACCGCTGTATTCAAACCCTGCCCCCTTAAATCAGTATGATACTGACTATAGAGGGTCTAAACGCATAATATACGAATAAATAAAATAAAAAATGTATGAGACTGATGCTAAAAGTCGGCCTTATCGCTACTGCGATCTATTAGTCAACCGTTTCACTTTCAGATTGTATGCCGATATTGTGCAAAGGAATATAGTAATACAGCCCAGTTTTGGAAATTGAGTCTATTTATAAATTTCCCTATGAATAAAATTTGTTGAGACGTGATTTTCAGCGATATCAGCCGTCGGATCACTTTGTACAGTATTTTGCAAACACCGCATTGGCGTCAACGAATTGAATTCCATTGTACCTCATATAATTTCTGTGCTCAGCATTTACTTTAGTTGTACTTTGTGAAGGAGTTTTATTTATCAATTAAATTTAAATTAAATAAATCAATTATTTTTTTCAGTTTTAGTAGACGAGTATTTGTTATAACATTTTGCAAAGTTTTCTTTCTTTCATATTTTTATTTGTTATTAGGGACCAGAACTACTCGTAAAACATGACTGAAACAAACAAAAGACATAAAAAGTGTCTTTTGGACCTTATACCATGTACTATACAGATCAATTTACTTTGCATATGTTTAATTTATTTTGTTAAGTATTTCGGACTTAAAAAACGCTTAAGAAAGATTTATGAGTTTATTTGTACATATAGAATAAAAATATATAAGAGCAATCTTATCTCTTTCGTCTTATCTAATCGTATTTCTATACAGTTTAAATTGAGTTACTAAAATTAATTTAAGATCATCTCGAAGACATTTTAACATCAAATTATATTAGTCAGCATTTAATCCTAGTTCTATTAATTACACCAATTGAACGAGAAGCTTGTTCGAGTCTACTTTGTATCATATGCCCCAAGATAATATATATAAAATAGGATATAGAAATTAAATTGACCTACCGAGATAGCTTGAATCTTCGGGTTCATAGTCCATCACTAAATAAACTGAGCTACCGATTAGCTGAAAGTCGTGGCGAATTTACTTTTCACTTAAAATGTTTTGTTAATCAGCACTTCTCGAAATTGTGAATTTAATCCCCTGCAACTTGAGAGAAGGAACTTCGTTCTAATAATATACATAGGATATTATCAGAATTTGCCGTTGGTTCCCGACAGAGTAGAATAGGACCACTTCAAGTCTTCCCGTGGATGTCGTAGAAGGCGACTTAGGAAACACAAGCTAAACAAAGCTTATAAACATCAATGAGACCTCTCCAACCCGTCTGTCTAGCGCGGAGAGTGTAGATTAAATCCTCTGACTGATCTTCTAATAATATACATAGCATATTATCTGCATGACTACAGCCGCGATTGATGTTTTGTCTTTTAAAAGCTATATGTCTTATGATTCCTATGATCTTTTTATCCAAACAAGTTTTTTAATGTCCTTTCTATTCGGCAAACTGTCTTTGGCAAAACAAAAGCGTGGGTACGGTTCATAAATATGAAGATGTTATTTTTTTTGCGAACAAATACATGTGCGCTTTGTGATTTCTGCTTGTGATTTTTTTTTTGTTTCTAAGAGCTACATTTTTACACATAATATTATCCGTCATAGCGGTTAACTTTTGTATGAAATAGTAATTAATAGAACATATTTTATAAATTATACTATTTCGAAAAGTATTATTCGGAAGTGTAAGTATTTTATATTATGTAGCGAATATGAGGTGTAATATTAAACCGTGGACGCGCTCCACACTGTGTTTGGTTTTATGGACCAATATAAGATTTTGTTATTGAATGGTACATAGAAAGAAATAAAGATAGTGTACTTATCTGTCTAGTTATAACATCAACGAGATAATAGAACTCCACGGATGCTTGCATCTAGCGTTTTCCAGCTATTTTATTCGTCGTCCGATAATTTTTAATGCTACGTAATACGATTATATCAATCTACTTCACCATCTCCAAGTAATTTTTCAAGATTCTTTTCCATCTAATAAAGGAATTCACGCAGTCTCTATTAGGCGCAGCTATTAGGTTAATAAATCACTGCGAAAAGAAAATTGGCGATGAATCAGCGACTTCGTGCGCAGTTATGAAGGGAACAAGCTACCTTGTTTCAGACCCAGACTCCAGTCCAGTGGCTTGTACGAGTATATTATATTATACATATTGATTTTAAAACACTGAGCTGTATTGAAATCTTGGAATCAGGATCACTAATAGAACACAAAATAGCAAGAAACTTTTTTTTACTATTTTTTATTAGGAAATATCCCCACCTTTGCAATACATGGCTAAAGAATTATTATTAGTGTCAATGACCTCGCTGTCGCTCGATTCCTCCGTATGACCGCCCCGCACCCTTCCCGCCGGCCGGCAGCGCGCGGGGCGAGCGATCATATGGCGGTCGGTATCACTGCGATTGAAATCTTGCCGTACAACTTTGAGGGCTTTTATCTTTGGTGTTTATTATGAAAAAAGGTAATTGTAAGAGAACACGTATTTTTTTTTATTTAGCGCATAGAGTACTTTCCTTGAATATAGCTCACAGGGTCAAAATCATCCTGTATACAAGGTTCTTTTAATTAAGTACAAATATTTTAATTGGAGATTCAGTTCATTTTATTTTTCAATATACGTATATCGAAACAAGAAATAATTAAAAAAATATTTTTAAAAACAAGTTTTTATCTAAAACAATAAACAAAAGTTTTAAAATGCTCCTCTATATCAATCAATTGACCCCAAACTCAGTGGGTTATGTTGTTTTATTACAGACATAACTCGGCCACCTTCCGGCTTCATCATGAAGCATTGTCATTGTATTGTCACCCAACATACATATATGTGAAGTTTCAGCTGCATCGAATAATTGAGAGTGGGTCTAATTTAGTTTGCAAGATTTGATTACGGACACAGACAGCGGGACAGGTGAAACTAAATAAAAGCTTTTAGTAAAAAGTGGCCAAGTGCGAGTCGGACTCGCCCATGAAGGGTTCCGTAGCAGCAAGTAACATTTTACGATTTATGACGTATTAAAAAAAACCTTACTAGATCTCGTTCAAACCAATTTTCGGTGGAAGTTTGCATGGTAATATAATGTACATTATATATTTTTTTTACAATTATAATTCTCTTATTTTAGAAGTTACAGGGGGGGAGCAACATTTTACCACTTTGGAAGAGTCTCTCCCGCAAACTATTCAGTTTAGAAAAAAAACGTTTTAGAAACCTCAATATAATTTTTAAGACCTATCCATAGATAACTTAACTTTTTTATAGATACCCCATACGTATGGGTTTGATAAAAAATTGAGTTTCAGTTCTAAGTATTGGGAACCCCCAAAATTTATTGTATTTATTAATCTTAATGCGGTTCACAGAATACATCTACTTACCAAGTTTCAACAGTATAGGTCTTATAGTTTCGGAAAAAAGTGGCTGGACAGACAGACATGACGAATCTATAAGGGTTCCGTTTTTTGCCATTTGCTTCCCGTTATAACTTCATCAAGTGATTACTTCGATATTTATGAGAACGGAATTTTTATTTCGTATCTCGATATATCTTCAATGCAAAAATTTATTAACAATGATGGACTAAATTATCCTTAAAAATATTTGTTCTAAATTAAAAAAAAACTACTTGTATATAATTATAAAATTACTTACAAAATCCTAAAGGCGACCATAATTCAAATTATCTTTACAATTAGGTATTTAAATAAACGCCACTGGATTGAATTTTTGTCCTAAAACTGAGATAGATGTTTTTATATTTTAATCGAGTTTTAAAAAGGAGCAGGTTATCAATTCGACTGTACGTTTTTTTTAATTTTTTTATGTATGTTTGTTACGCGATATCTTCGCCAATTGTGAACCGATTTTTATAATTCTTTTTTTATTTGAAAGCTTTTACTACGAAGTTGGTCCTACTTTAATTTGGTGAAAATATCATGAAGAACTTTGGAGATATGGAAGAAACTCCCAAAAAAAATTGAAGTCGGTTTTTTTTTTCTTAAAAATTTATTTATGTTCTGGCTTTTCACATCAAACGATCCAATAATAAGCGAAACTTTTAACAATTCGGAGAACCATGTAATAACATAGGTATTAAAAACTAACTTTAATCCCTGACTGGGTGACAGCCAGTTAAGCTTGATGATGGACGTGAAGGTGGAAATAGGAATCATGATATAATAAAACAAAGTATTCTTTTCCCGCGATAGCCCAATACGAATTGTTGGATTCAGTTAGTATTCGTTATTCGAATATTTCATAAACAGTCATGACATTGCAATAGTTAAACAATTGTTTTTTTAATTTTTTTTATTTAAAATTTAATTAGCTGTTATAATTTTTAATATTTTTAGTTGAAGCCTATATTATATATTCTACATATATCCAGTAGGTTTTACCATAGCTACTTAGACCATAACCTATAACTGAAACCTCATGGGCCAAGTATAACTTACTTAATAACTTACCTTTACAATTTTTGGGGTTCCGTAGCCAAATGGCAAAAAACGGAACCCTTATGGATTTGTCATGTCTGTCTGGCTGTCCGTCCGTATGTCACAGCCACTTTTTTCCGAAACTATAAGAACTATACTGGTGAAACTTGGTAAGTAGATGTATTCTGTGAACCGCATTAAGATTTTTACACAAAAATAGAAAAAAAACTATAAATTTTGGGGGTTCCCCATACTTAGAATGAAACTCAAAATTTTTTTTTCATCAAAACCATACGTTTGGTGTAAATATGGATAGGCCTTCAAAAATGACATTGAGGTTTCTAATATATTTTTTTCTAAACTGAATAGTTTGCGTGAGAGACACTTCCAAAGTTGTAAAATGTGTCCCCCCCCCCCTGTAACTTCTAAAATTAGAGAATGATAAAACTAAAAAAAATATGTGATATACATTACCATGCAAACTTCACGGGAAATTGGTTTGAACGTAAACCGCAATTTACCTTTAGATCTTTTATATTATGTTACTTGCTGCTACGGAACCCTTCATGGGCGAGTCCGACTCGCACTTGGCCACTTTTTAACGTAACGTTTCCCATGCGGTATAAAGTTAATAAATCATTTCGGAAGGAAATGATGAATGACAATTAGTGATGAGTCAGCGACTTTTCTGGCAGTTATGAAGCGATACTACCTACTGTGTTTCGCAGAACTGGGACGGGACTTTAAAGTTTTTGTTCTGGTTACGTATACAGCTTTATGTTTTCCATTAATTAGTCATTATACGTAATTTTAGAATGTAGAAACCATAAAATAAACACACCTTCATTTTCTTCAATTCTAAAAATTTGTTCGTATTTCGTTCGTGTACTTCATTTGTTTAATTGGTGTGTATGCCGTAGGCGCGCCACAAAGGCCGCGGATTTGTAAAAGCGGATATTGCTTTTGAAGCGCACCGACAGCATCCCATGCAATTGAACGAATAGACTATACGTACTTCTGCCTACCTATTTAAGTATATTTTATTGGTTTCGACTTGATCATTGTCAATGGATATCTGGTAGTGCTTTCTCCCTCTATTAAAAGTACTTCTCCAAGAAGTGGCCTGGGCCTTCCCGCCCTATACTCTATCTGTCCCGTGAGGGATAAAAACATGACAGTGTGTAACTATTCTCCAAGAAATACTTCTTTAAATTAGCTTTAATATTTTTAAGTTCACCATGGTCTCGTAATCTTGATCAGGTATTTTTATTTATTTCACGAAAAACGAAACAAGATGCTTGGCTTGTGGACCGTGAAAGCCTTATTCGGCGTGACCCGGAAATTAGTGCAACAGGCGTAAAAAATAAATGGCAGCTCCTGTTTTGTTTACTCGATTAACCAAGCTTTTAAACATCGCTTACTAAATTAAGGGAATTCCTAACATATTTGAGGTTTACGAGTGGAATTTTAATGCTTTTTGAGAAAGCTTCAGCTGTGATTATTTGAAAATAAGCATCGCATTTAAAAAAATCTAGTCGAAGATTTTTTAACAATTCTATTTAAATAGTCCTTTTTTACCCGACTGCGGCAAAGTCCAAAATGTGTTTGACCTGTATGTATGTAACTCTATATGTTCCCTCGTGACTACTAAACAGCTAAACCAATTTTAATAAATTATACGTGGTTAGATTCGTCTTAAACACTAGAGTGTCATAGGCTATATTAAATATATCTTGGTATATTATTTTACTTTTATTTTTCATTTCCGACACAAATAATATGAGTAGTTTTGTCGTTTAAGTGTGGTATTGTTGCTTCCAAAGGAATAAACAAAAGAAGATTGTTGATGCTTTTATAGATAACCTGGGCCCAGGCCAACGAAGCGAAGCGAAGAATAATTTTATAAGTTGTAAGTCGCAGAAAATGCGCAATGCACTTGTTTAGTGCGTTTGCTGTCCAATAACATAAAAAGAAAAAACTAATTGGTAAAGTGTGGTACAAAAAGGACTTTCAAACGAAACCGAATACAGCAGAAATTGCGCAATTCATTTTATGCGACTTGCAACTGAAAATAAAGGTAACAATACGCCAAGAAAAAGATGGTGGAGATCAAAAGCGACGGACAGACAGAAGAGAACTTTATCTCTACGAATAACTCTCGATGATTTATTATCTTTCAATTTCAAATCATCAAAGTTATAAACGACAGGGTCGTCTATACGATTAATCACCTGCAAAATAGTTACCGCCACCGAAGGAAATGTGCGCTTCATCAAAGTCAAAAGCTTTAGGGCAATAAAGATTATGAAACAGAAACATTATGTCAAAACTATTGTACTTGTATCAAACTACGGTTATTACAATGAAATTATGACTAAATCATTATAAAAAACAATATCAAATTTTGGAAAATCATGGGGACCTTTGCCTCGAATTCCATCATCATCATCGTTAGCTTTCAGGGACCCACTGCTGGGCATAAGCCTCCTTCTGTCTGCGCCATCTTAATCTGTCCTCGAATTCCAATTCAATGCTATTTTTATTATACATTAATTTAATTTATATACAATGTAATTTTGTTTTAGGTTCTATAACGATACTATCGTACGCGTGTATGGGCCGTACGCTGTGTTCTGTGAGACCGCCCTTTGACATCGACGAGGGAAACGTCAGTATGCAGCAGGTGAGCTAAGCACAAGTTTAATTAATAGCTCAAAGCCCCAAACTGTAAACTCATACACCCCAAATCTCGGCAGCCCCTAGAGCGATTTGCCACCACTGCTCACAACGCATTTGGATTTATACAATCCGCTAATTGACAAAACCTCTAGCTGTTTGGCATAACAGCTCGGTTTTGTTAAACAGCTGAACATCAGCCGGATTGTTAATGTGTTACGTTTAACAAAACAGCTAACCACGTATAGACTGCAGAATAGTTTGGAAAATCCAAAAGTGCACGCCTCATAATCTATTTTTTTTTATACAGTGGTATATTAGTTTTTTATAAATTATAATTTAACGACAGTACTTAGAACGCTAATATTAACTAGAAATCAGCACAGTGTAATACTTTATATATTAAAAACAAAAGTATTCCGGTAAGATGAATTTTTCGACCAATTTCTCTGCCACATACATGGTCACATAAACACAGACTCACGGACGTCCAAGAATGATTAGTTTAATGTTATTATTTATTATATTAAACAAATTAATTGTTTATAAAATGTACCATATGTGCTAGACAGATTATTTAACTTCATATTAGTGCACTCATATTATCCTGTAAGTGTTATATTAAAAAAAAAAGTCATTTAAGTTTCGAAAGACTGGGTTTTTTGACATGTCGAGAGTAGAGCACTACCTCAACGCTCCGCTTATGAGGCGTGCAATAGGGTATTTGCAGGCATGTTATTTTTGAACAACTTTATGTCGGTGCTAATCATTGTTTTTTTTTATCACGCGTGGCGTGGATATAAAGCCTCAAATTCTTACTATGTTATCCAGTCTCCAACATATTAAAATACCATCTTGTCAATTCATCTTTGTTCTTTAACGACAAACGTTTCACTTCGGAGTTATGGGCCACATTTTGGCTCATGTTTGAACTTAATTCTATTCACTACCTTTCGAAAGTTTATGAAACTTCGATTACAAATACTCGAGTTATCGCCGAACCAAGATACATAAACAATGTCGTGTGGGTCAGAATGGTGGATGTATTGTTGCAGAAATGAAATATTATGAATATGTTATATATAAAAGGAATGTACCAACAATGGACCTGAATATACCTTTAATGAAATTCAATTTACTTCCATGAAACGGCAACAAAAATAATAAATTGAGCCGTAGTCCTGACAGTCAGAATGACGGGTGAATACTGATAAATAAGTCTTATAGATATCTTATGGTTACCTAATATTTACCAGAGCAATGTACCTTCAACGTACCTACCTCATAAAAATATAATCGGAAAATGTAATGCGACGAATAAGTAATTATAAGGAAATTAAGAAAACAAAGACGCCTGCAATTTTTTTACGCAATTCTTTAAATTGTCACTTTAATGATAATATTCTTGAAAGGAAAATTTGTATCATCTCTCATACCACAAATATTGTCTTGTAAATTGTGCTTGTAAAAATTTTCAGCGTTTATAATAGTAAAAAAACCCGTAAACTATTGTAGGTAACATACTATCTTATTTTTTTTATTTTCTCGCAGAGTATCATGGAAAAGAAACATAAAAAATACTTCAAATATAATTATAATAATTCCAGCAATAACTCCTTGTTGTTGAACATCGCAACCAATTAAGCAAATGACATAGTTGTGAACAAATGCTAACCAACCACACGTTTACGAGGATATTCATACCGCAGTGCTGCATAAGGATGTAGACTAAACAAATATTTTGGGCTCATCATCATCATCATCATCCGAGCGTATTCCCGGTTGCATCCTCAGCGGTAACGCTTCAGAGCCCGGGGTCCGCTATCTTACCTAGGTGATTTGACTGGTTTTTGCACAGAGCGACTGCCGTCTGACCTCCGCAACCCACAGGGCAGACCAGAACCAATCCTAGGATAGGTATAAACGCTAGATGGCGTTCGGGAACAACAGCTTTACATGCCTTCCGAAGCACGGACTCATCTTTCTTTTAATTTTGGGCTCATCATATTCTGAAAAATATTGTATACGTATTTGTTATTTTCTCTAATTAGCAAATTATACCTACTGACGAAGATGCAGCGCATTTAAATTTCGTCACGATCTAGTATGACTGCCTCCGTAGTCCAGTGGTCAAGGCGTTTGTCTTGTGATCCAGAGGTTGTGGGTTCAAATCCCACTGGGAAGCATACTCTGTGAAAAATTGTTTTCATTCTAGTTAGTTTTTTGCAGGCTTGAATCACCTGATTACCCGAAAATAAAGATGATTCCGTGGTTCGGAAGGCTCGTGAAGCTGTAAGTCCCAAACGCCATCTAGCGTTTGTTTAAACCTGTCAGAGGACTACGCTTTGTAAAAAACAGTAACCTCGTCAAACCACCTTTTTTTTTTTTTTTTTTGACGCGGAGAAAATCCCTTCGGATACCTTGCCGGTTACGGGACACCGGTAAGGTTATGTGGTGTTACCACTAAAAACTCCGCGGTGTCACCTCTCAGCCGCTATCGGCCGGGGCCGTGTGCTTCTCTTGCTCCACAGCCCCGGCGCGGCCGGCCGCTATTTCAGCGGCCCCGGCTTGCCAACGGCCTCACGGCACCCTCTGCTGAATCAGAGGGGCCGGAGAAACCGTTGCGTTGGCCTCTCGGCCCGACAAGAACAGGCGCGCTGACACGCACACGTGCCTGCCTCCGGGCCCGGGGAGGCCTAAGCCTCAACCCGGGCAATGGGTTCCTCTTGGCTTCCCTGCGGATGAGGCAGTCCGCAGGTACTGAGCCCCCCCATCGCGACAAGATGAGAACCCGGGCGGGGGGGCTCGTCAAATCACCTAGGTTAAGTAGCCAATCCCGTGCTTTGAAGCGTTACCGCGCTGAGGATGCAACCGGGAATACGCTCGGATGATGATGTCACGATCTAGCACAATTTTCACTAGACGGTGAATTGCCTCCACTCCGAAACTTTGGTGCGCTGTATCTTTGTGATTTTTACTAATTTGGTAAACTGAAAAATATGGGTCTATATTTTTGAACATTACTTTTTTCCGGGATAAAAGGTACCCTATATCCTTCTTAGTACTCCTAACTATGTTAATGCGAATTTTCAAGAAGATTGGTTCAGTAGATAAAGCATAAAAAAGTAACAAACAAACAAACAAATATACAAACTCACTTTCGCATTTTAGTTGGGATTATCTTCAGACAAACACCCTTAATAACATAATAAAACCGGTCAAGTGCGTGTCGGACCACGCGCAGTTTAGGGTTCCGTAGTCAGTACTTGTACAACGTAACTAACATCTAACTAATTTTTTATTGAATTTGTATGAAATTTTCCTTTTCTGAGTACGTACAAGTTGGTCCACTATAACTCTTAAAAATTTTAAACCCCACTTAGCTCTGATAGTTTCTTATTAAATTTATTACATTTATTAACCAGGGGAGGTCTCTACGGTGGGAGTTTCCCTGCAGATGAGGTTTGACTCATAAGGTGCATATTTGTTTATCCACCGCTCAACTCTTTCCTTATTAGCTTCTGCGGCTAGTGTGCTCTGCTACCTGAGGAAGCTGTAACGGCTCTTGAGAGGTGCTAGTGTAACCATTTTGACTCGATAAGAAGAAGAAGAGGTGCTAGTGGCGGATACTGTCCGTAGAGAAACGGCTTTAATTTTTACTACTCTGTAATATGTTGCCGTGTGGTTCCCGACAAAGAATATAGAATAACACCACTTGAAGTCTTTCCGTGGATGTCCTAGAAGGCGACTTAGAAAACGCAAGCTAAACAAAGCTTGTTAACATCAATAAGACCCCTCCAACCCGTCGGTCAGGGTGGAGAGTGCAGGCTAAAATCCTCTTACTGCTCTGGCTATATAGCTCTGGTAGTACAGCGTGCTCCTGCAGGGGAGACTAAAAAATACCTAATGATGAAGATGTAAAGACTCTAATAATGTATACGTTTTTTTAAATAATACAAAATTTTATAGCACTTTCCCACGTTTTTATCTGCGGATTATTTCTTAAAATTGGTTATTAAAAAGTCTAAAAACAATCAAATCATAAGGTAATGCGCTAAAGTTAGTAATTTTTTTGATAAAATAAATTATTTAAGGAGAAAAGGAAATTTTACATCTTCGGGACATATAATTGAGCGCCTATTTATGCCATTAATGTTTTTTGGTTAAAACTAACATGAGAGACAGACATTACTAATTAAGATAAGCCTAATTGAGATAAAAAGGCCAGTGGCTGAGTTTTTACGTGAGTGACGTGAGTGATGAATGTTTATGTAATAACCATCTACGTACCCCTAGTTTAAGCTCGTAGACAGTCCACGAAATTGTAGAGGCTCTACAGACTCGTAGATGTTGTAGGAGCTGAAGCGCCGTCGTAGCATAAAGTCAAATCTAAGTAATTTTTATTGATTAATATAAAGTATGTTTATACGTTACCTGTAATTGACATATGAGTAACAAATCGCCCAAGGACTATACTAGATCACTATAGTATATTAATATTAAAATAACAGTTAAAAAAACATCGGTATATCCATACAAAAGTGTGCAGCTGCCCGGGAAATTTTATGGGAATGTCGATTTTTTTTTCTGTTATTTTAATAACACTGCATACTATAGTGATCTAGTATAGCCCGTTGTTAAATTTATTACGCATGTCAATTACATTTTGTATATCATTAAAATTGTAACTTATTTTTACTTTAGCTAAACTTGCATTGTAATCCGACTTATGTAAGTATGCTTTATCCTTTTTCCTAACCTAACCAGGGCTGGTTAGGTACGTTTTTTTATTGAATATACATAGATACAAAGAATACAAAAAAGGGCTCTTGTTGCCAGTGGTTGGCTGGTAGCGATTTGTCTCGGATTTTAAAGAAATCGGTTCCATTTGTATCTACAATCTACAATTACATCGGTCTCTTTCAGGGTCTAAGGCTAATGAAAGAGAGGAAGCGAGTGGCGTGGATCCTACTTCTCCTAGCTGTGTTGTTCGCCTTCTGCTGGATGCCGTACAACATCATGCAGTTGTTACTGGATATCAACGCAGTTAATGCTAAGGACCTTAGCATGTACCTACCTTACGCTTTATTTATAGGTAAGTGTTTTATTTTTTTATTTTTCGCTCACATGCACTTATAAGTAAGATGGTTATAAGGTAAGTAGATAAACCCTGGCAGGGTATAACGAAGTTAAATACCTATATTTGATTAATACGAAGTAGTATTAAATTAAATCAATGTCAACAGATACCTAATTAAAAATACTTATAGACTTAATAAATATAATTACTGCAAGTGCGTTGGTCCGATGCAATTTAGATTTTCAAATGCTGAAACTAGAACTAAATATTGTGAAGTGTGCA
Source organism: Acrobasis repandana (assembly GCA_963576875.1). Classification (NCBI taxonomy): domain Eukaryota; kingdom Metazoa; phylum Arthropoda; class Insecta; order Lepidoptera; family Pyralidae; genus Acrobasis; species Acrobasis repandana. The sequence goes on from OY756220.1 coordinate 1,131,340, forward strand.
GTAGTAGAGTATAGTTCTTTTTAAAACGTTATTCATGTTATAATTAGTCGTTAACACTTTGGATACTAATCCAAGGCTAATAATATCTATTTAATTAAAGAGCCTAAATTAAGTATTTAGGGCCGGCAATTAATTATGGAAAATAATGTCAGACAAATGTCCACCTCTATCAGCATGGTGGATGTGAACCTTTTTCATTGCGGTTTATTACATTTCCACACCTTTTCTGCGTTATTTCAGTGACTGTGTCTCGGATCTTTTGTTTTCCAGGGTTCCGTACCCGAAGGGTGCAAACGGGAACCATAACTGAGACTCCGCTGTCTGTCCGTCTGTCCGTCTGTCTATCCGTCTGTCTGTCCGTCTGTCACAGGGCTCTATCTCTTGAACCGTAATAGCTAGAGACCTGAAATTTTCATCAATTATGTATTACTGTGGCCGCTATAACAACAAATACCAAAAATAAGATAAAGTCACTACATAGTATAAAACAAAGTCGCTTCCCACTGTCTGTCCCTATGTATGCTTAGATCTTTAAAACTACGCAACGGATTTTGATGCGGTTTTTTAATAGATAAAGTGATTCATGAGAAAGGTTTATATGTATAATACATACCTGTGCGAAGCCGGGGCGGGCCGCTAGTTAATAAATAAAGGGGGTCGTCATACAAGAAACGTGTTTCTTCAGCGTTTTAAAACATTGTACGGTGGTACGAAACCCTTCATTTACGAGTCTGACTCGCACTTGCCCGTTTATTATTGTTAAAGGTGAATGGGCCTGTTATTATAGACACGTCCCTTTAGATAGCCCCACAGAAAAAAATCAGGAGCTGTTGAATCCGGGGATCTTGTGGGGCAATCAATGACACCTTTTCTCGTCATTAATCGAGCCTATCCATCTATAATTTAAGAACTACGTTCTTGTCGGTGGAGTAATTTCCATGTCTCCCTCTCTTGAGCTATCCTTTTGACCTCAAATTTCAAATCATTAATCGACCCAAAAAGTTATTTTTAATTGTCTCCATTGAGGCTAGTGCCGTTTGACATATGTCTCCGTCTTGTTGGAACCACATGTTACTTATACCTAACTGATTCACTTGATGTAAAAAAAAATGTTTATCATGTCACAGTTCTCTATTCGCTATAACAGCAGCTGCCATAGCATCTAATTTATTTTTTTAACAGTTTATTGTCCACACATACAAATATAATAATTACATCAGGCGGACTTAATGCTAAAAGTATTATCTTACAGTCAAACCTTTGGGTTGATTGGAGAGCATCTTCAAAGAAATAAGGTCCTGTTACGCCTCCTGACCAAATTCTACACCAAATGGTTACTCGATGTGGATGCAGCTATAGTCGTTCATGATTGATTTTTGCTCCAATAGCGAGAATTTTGGTCGAAAAGAGCTTCGTCACTCATAATTATTTTTAAATAAAAATATAGGTCTCTTCCATCTTGGTTATATAACTCTACAGAATTATGACGTCGTCCATGGTCTCGCTCGAGGCTGAAGTTCTTGAGTTATCTGAACTTTATATGGAAACAATCCAAGGTCTCTCTTCAGAATTGTCCGCAGATAAGTTTTCTTAATTCTGAATTGTTGTCGTCATGAACGTCGTTTGGTAGACAAGGTGGGTTCTTCGGCTAAACTTTGACGAACAATTTCAATATTCAGCTCCTTACGAGCTCTTATGACACGACTAGCTATACAATTGCTGTATCTGTAACAAGCCTATACTGCTCTTATTCACTAAACCAGTAGCTGCGAAGGTAAGTGATTTCAACCAAATATTGGCCGCAATTTTCTTAGTTTCCGCAATACATGATTGGACTGAGTAATAATCAAGTTACGCTGTTTAGTCGTAAAAAGCTCCATAACAAATAAAAAAAATGGTGACAAAAAACCTCTAAGTAGCCTACCCTATATGTAAAGAAGATGCGTTAAAGTTAAAGATAAATAATATAAGGACAAATCACACAAACTGAGCTAGCTCCAAAGTAAGTTCGAGACTTGTATTATGGGATACATATAGATGAACTTCTAAGTCCCAGGACAATATGAAAAAGATAAATTTTCCACTCCTGTACTTTTATGTCTTTTAAATGGTCACGAACCATAATATAAGAATAGAGATAATATGATTACACAAAAGTCTATACTCTAGTCCTCAAAAAAACACAAGTGTTCTTTTTTTCTCTAAAGATACTGCTCTATATTAATTTATCTTTAGATACGGCTAGCTAAGTCTAACTAGGTTAAGGTTTGACTCGATCAACATAACTTTACAACAAAAAAGCACAACTACCAACTTAACAAAAATAAATTCATGTGGTTTTTATTGAAAATAAAACTTTCTGATATAAATTATTATTTACTGCCTTCATGAGAAAAACTGCTTTTTCCATAGTTTTTATATAATTATGTTGGAAGCCGCCTTTTGTTTACTCATCAAATAATTATTTTATTCTGTTTCATCTATTTCATTATTGCAAGTTAATTTATAATTTTTAATAATGAAAAACATAGGTCGTGGTAACAAAGTTAGTTTAAAATACGATCTATACATAAAAACTATTATTTTTTTGAATACTGGCAACTATCGCGTGCCAGTAGCGGAAAAAAAAACATTGAGTGATGGGCATTCTGGAATAGTACCTTCCTAGCCGAACAATGTTTTGTGATTTACAATAAGTCGAAAAATAAGAAATATACTATAATACCTTACGTCTACCAATATTATTATAGTCGTAGAAAAAATATTGTATGCAACGTTTACTCGTGGCGACTTATACTCGTGGCGACTTTATTATGGTGCTCGCCTAGGCTCGCACCAAAACCCGCACCACTCGTCTCTTTTGAACACTCTTATACAACTGTTGCATAAAATACTATTTCTATTCTGACTTTACCGGGGGATCGAACCTGGGACCTCCGGTGTGACAGCCTGGCATAATGACTTCTGGGCCACAGACGTCGTTAAAGATTCTAACAACCAGCTGCTTCTTCTTCTTGTCGAGTCGAAATGGTTTCACTGTAGCTTCAATTTCAAATCATCTTTAACCAGTATGTGGTCACGGCGATAACCAGCTGCTATGCGAGTAAGATGCAGGAATCCTATCCGCCATATCGAGATCGAATAGTAGTAATAATAATAAGTCAAAATAAACCCAAAGGGCAGCTGTTGTGAGTAACGACATCACGGACCCGAGGGCTCCAGATTCGATCAGAGCCCTTGTCCCCGGCGTACCTTCATCGGTTGGGAAGGCAGTTGTAGCACGAGATGCTTATGCTTACTACTTTAGTCGCCTTTTACGACATCCACAGGAAGAAATGTAGTGATCATATTTTAGGCCGAAAACCACACAAGCATTACCAAACTCGAAATCCACACTTAATAACGTAGTAATGGATCCATGCTGGTCTCGGAGAAAAGAAATAACTTTGTAAAATGTACCACCAGCTTCTTTTCCTGCGCAGATCTTAAAAGCCAAAGAAAATATGAATCATGTTAATAGGCACTGCGGCTAGCAACCCATCACTATTTCGATTCCATTTTCTATCTTCTCGCCCATTTACGCTAAAAGTGACATTTGGATCTTGCGGTCCTGGACTTTGTCTGCTTAAAGCCGGAAGACTGTCCACTGCCAAAATAATCTGTTTTCAATTAGGGATAAAGACTTAATAATGTTTATGTTTAATATATCTAACTAATAAGGGCAGAAATAAGGAAATGAGAAATACATAAAACGTTTACCATTGTAATAAAATGTTTTATAGCCCCGGAAAGCAGTTTCGAAGTGAAATGAGTGTGTCATTGAAATTTATTTAGCTTGCCACTTCACACTTTATTATCAAAACTAGCTGTTACCCACAACGGTCTTCTTCTTCAGCTTATTCCACTTTACGTAGGGTCAGGACAGCATGTGAGTCTGTTATTACTCTCCATGCTGTGTAAAGATTTGGCTGAAAATTTAACGGTCAGCCGCCTGCCTCATTGGGAATACATTCATCCAAAAAGTTTTACAACTCGCCGCTGCCCGACGCGACGTTTACCCTGTAAGTGCTTTGTCTTTTAGTCACCTCTTACGACATCCACAGGAAGAAATTATTCTAGGCCGGAACCCACACTCTTGAAAATTTCAAAATGTCGCGGGATCCTCAAATTTTTTGGAATAAAAATAATTCTTCTGCAGGTGACTTTTAAATAACAGCCAATTTTTTGAAGCAAGTTCAGTCCGTGATATTTCTTCTTTCTATTACAAAGAAATATTAAAAATCATTGAAAATCTTGTAGATTGTATCTATATTTTTCCCTGTGTTCTGTCTAAGACACACGCTGCTTTGTAATAAAATGGAAAAATACATACATCCATTGATTAAAAAAAAATTGCCGCGTAGAGCTCGAATGCCAAAAACTTGTTATCCCAACAAATCGCGCGCTTCACTGGTCTGTAAACCTTTATCTGTACAAGACCCGCCACCCGGCTAGTGGATTTTTAGTGGCTTTTTTTTACCTTATTTTTTTTTCTATCTCTGAAATAACTGACGTAAGAGTAAAAGCAGCTCACGTCTGTCTCATGCACCCCGAAAGATAGGCATACATTACCAAAAATTGGATTAAAGATGGCCGCATAAAACAAGGACGACACAAGATAAAGATGAGCGGATGATTTTACTCATTTTGAGGAGGAGAGGAGATGAATATCAAAGTAATGTATGAAAAGAAAGAGAAGAGGCTTTTGCCCAATGCAACCTAATTGGCTAACAAAAAAAACTTATTATCTGCTGACAAGAGTAGAAGATTCGTCACAACCCCTTTTCGACGAGTGTCGTAAGAGGCGACTAAGGAAGACATAAGTTAAAACGAAGAAGAACTTATTTGTTTTCACACGACGTATGCAGTAGGATTACCTATTATTTATTATATATATTTATTATGTGATATTAATCACAGAATAAATAATACTATCGTACAGAAGTCTCACTCAGCAAAGAAATTCAAAGAAATATCTACTCAATGTGGCTAGCGATATGGTTTAATTTAGCTCACGTCAAAACTCACCACCTTTTCGTATAAATACCTAAACATCCATTGCAAGCCAATTTCATTCTTATTACTCTGGATAAACGATTCGTATAACTGAATTTACCACCCGGAGGGGCCGCCTGCGCGCATAGTAATAATGTAAGTACATTTTCGATACCTAAACGGGGAGTGACACAGGCCTGGTAATATGTTGTCCATTTAATAATTTTTAATCCGTTTAGAACTTGAGGTTTTATGTTGTTGCACTTGTTAATAAGATAACAATGCAATATTGAATGTAGTTTTATCAAATGTTCCCTGTTTTTATCGACGCCTCTTTTTTTATCGACGCCTCTATTTTTTTTCGACGCCACTATTTTTATCGACGCCCTGTATACATGAGTGAGTTTGGAGCTGAGTCGTAAAACAAATCGACATCAACCAAGGTATTATTAAGGCTAAGCTCCATCAATCTTTATGCCTTATAAATCTAATGTAATATTTGTAATATAATAATTTCCTTATCGAGTGTATTAATAGCTAATATTAGTGTCAGATTTCTCTACCAGCCTACATCTACAGGCAACTGACGTCACTCAATGACTTTCATCTAGTGACAACAGTTAATATGACGACCTCCGTGGCGTAATAGTTAACACGCTAGACCGCTAATCCAGAGGTTCTGGGTTCGATCCCCAGCCAGGGCAAGTTGGAAAATGGCCTTTTTTAAATTGTCCTGGGTCTCGGGCGTTTATCTATATATGTATTTATCATAAAATATAGTATCGTTGAGTAAGTATCCCATAACACAAGTTTAAAACTTACTTTGGGGCTAGCTTAATCAGTGTGATTTGTCGTTATATATTTATTATTTATTATTAAAAAAATATATATTACACACTACTGAAATAGTGTGTAGGATTCCATCATAGCAGATGGTGGTGGTGGAAATGTCCGTACATGACATACCAAGTAAAAGTCACGCCGCTTGCCCACCATTACAGGTTTATGATATCGGGACATCTATTCTGAGCCGTACGGTTAATGTAGTAAAAAGTGAAATACGGAAAAACTTGGGTTTTTTGAGCAGTAGGTATAAATTCAAAGTCAATTTGTTTTATTTAATATTGGATAAATATATCACTTATTCATTATTCTAAATTATTATCTTAGGTCATTATTTTAAATTATTTTTAGTGCAAAAGCTACAAACTACTAGCGTTTCAGAACGACCACTGCTGGGAAGATGACGCCGAAAGAAACCCAGTTCTCCATAGGTCCCTACCCAGCCTGATGTATCTAATATAAGTACTGCTGGTAGGACTCCGGGTGATCAATCATTTAGCGTACGTTTCATATAAATGAGCCATCAACTTGTTGGAATTCATAATGAGGTTTAAAGAGCTTTCCGCCATTTTATTACCTTTATAAACCGTGTTTTATGCGGATTTCTCTATTTTCCTTATTTCCAATTTAATGCGCTAATATATTAAATTGCCTCACACGTCAGATTGGAATATTGTATGATTAGATTTATGGTTAAAATCCTTTTAAATTAAAGAAATGAAAGAAAATATAGCAATTTCAATTTGTAATACTAAATATTAATACAACGTGTAATTTATATATAAAAAAAAACGACATTCCCATACAAATTGTCTGCAGACTTTTGTATTGGAAATGCCTTTTTTTTATATAACTACTATTTAAATTTTAATATACTACCTTTAGTAATCTATTATTATATGTAGTAATCCCGTCGTTCGATTTATTACGCATAATTATGTCAATTATACGTTGCGTATTTCCTCAAGAATCAGGTAAGTGGAATTATGGTAAAATATAAAAAAGGTAATTTTCTTTTGTTCAAAACAGTTGTTCATTAGTCTTATAATTATTTACGTAAATACGCGTATTTACGCTCGTAAATACGCGCTTAATCATAATTATAGCAGTACCTAGCCATGGTTTCTATTCATCCCAACATCCCAGCCCAACTTCATTCCAAAAAGTTTCCTATTTATCGCAGTAGATGTTTCTCCTACCGAAATCTGTTAAAAGGTATACCTTTCATTGGTATATATAAGAAAATTAACTTTTTATTTTATTACTATTTAAATTTATTTAAAAAATACCTGATTCGTAATTTTACTTGGTAAGATTGTAAGTTGACGTCCTTGGAGAAAATGCTGCACTGCAGTTTATTGCCGCTTCTTCCAGTCGTCGTCGTAGTAGAAGGCGACTTAGTAACACAAGCTAAACAAAGCTTATAAATATCAATTAAACCTTTCTTACCCGTCTGGCCAGCGTGGAGAATGTAGGCCAAATTCTCTGGCTGCTCTGGCTAATATATGGCTCTGGTAGTACAGAGAGGGTCGAGAGTAGAGACAAAAAAACCTGATAATGATATTAATTTCGTAATTCTAATAATTCAATTAAAATTATGATATAACATACAATATATTCTCAGCCCACATATCTAATTTTAAGTTAGTTGACGTCCTTGGAGAAACTCTTCTCTTCTCTTCTCTTCTCTTCTCTTCTCTTCTCTTCTCTTCTCTTCTCTTCTCTTCTCTTTCTTCTCTTCTCTTCTCTTCTCTTCTCTTCTCTTCTCTTCTCTTCTCTTCTCTTCTCTTCTCTTCTCTTCTCTTCTCTTCTCTTCTCTTCTCTTCTCTTCTCTTCTCTTCTCTTCTCTTCCTCTTCTCTTCTCTTCTCTTCTCTTCTCTTCTCTTCTCTTCTCTTCTCTTCTCTTCTCTTCTCTTCTCTTCTCTTCTCTTCTCTTCTCTTCTCTTCTCTTCTCTTCTCTTCTCTTCTCTCTTCTCTTCTCTTCTCTTCTCTTCTCTTCTCTTCTCTTCTCTTCTCTTCTCTTCTCTTCTCTTCTCTTCTCTTCTCTTCTCTTCTCTTCTCTTCTCTTCTCTTCTCTTCTCTTCTCTTCTCTTCTCTTCTCTTCTCTTCTCTTCTCTTCTCTTCTCTTCTCTTCTCTTCTCTTCTCTCTCTTCTCTTCTCTTTCTCTTCTCTTCTCTTCTCTTCTCTTCTCTTCTCTTCTCTTCTCTTCTCTTCTCTTCTCTTCTCTTCTCTTTCTCTTCTCTTCTCTTCTCTTCTCTTCTCTTCTCTTCTCTTCTCTTCTCTTCTTTTCTTTTGTCCTGTCCAGTCCAGTCCTGTCCTGTCCTGTCCTGTCCTGTCCTGTCCTGTCCTGTCCTGTCCTGTCCTGTCCTGTCCTGTCCTGTCCTGTCCTTTCCTGTCCTGTCCTGTCCTGCCCTGCCCTGCCCTGCCCCTGCCCTGCCCTGCCCTGCCCTGCCCTGCCCTGCCCTGCCCTGCCTGCCCTGCCCTGCCCTGAAGAGTCCATAAAGTCTTTTCACAGTTCATATATTTATTAACGATACTTTATTTGAATTGAAATTTGAATTTGAAATTGAATGAAAAGTTATAAATATCCTGTGATAATAAAGATATTTTGAATTGAATTGATTCATATACTCGAGTTATCGTCGAATTCTAACTTGGTAAACATTCTCGTTTCGCTGTTCACTCAGTCACATCACATGTATTATGACAAATATTATGCGAATACGTGAAATATATTATAATAGTTTTCACATAAATTGTATTTACTTTATTTATTTATTCATCCGCGAACGGACATACAAATAGATAGACAGTCATGACGAAAGTATGAGACTTTTTAGGAACTATGAAAAGGAAGAACTATAAATACTTTTGAAGCATAATAAGACATAACATACATTACTATCACGTATTTATTCCTAACGGGGTAGGCAGAGCATTTAGGGTCTTACGGCTCTACGCAGATAGAGAGAGCCCAAAGGCGCAAGACTTAAAGGCCACTTTTAGCATGATGGTTGACAAAAAGCAGAAAAAGGAATCAAACTAGTGATAGGTTGCTAGCTGCATCGCCTAATAATAATATAATAGTAATAAATTCTTTATTTCAGACCATGGTCCATAAAATATTAGTAAAAAACCAAGTACTTATCCTAGTGTTAGTAATTTGCGAGACAAAAACAGGAAATTAATTTATGAGGTGTACACCTCTATGCACAAGCAGATCTGCCCAGTGCCTCACAAACGGCCCCATTAATTTTGGCTGCTAGGGTACTAAGGATGCTGTTAAAACTCCCACGGAGTCGCTGCCTAAAACATGATTTGCATTTTCGCCCGTCCCTCGATCGGCTTTACGATCTGCGTGGAAAAAGAAGCAGCTGGCAAATTCTAAGTTTTTTCTTTTCTCCCAGACCAGCACCATGCTGGACAAGCAATTTTTTTATTCTACAAACTATCCATCTTTACGGGAAAACCCTAATGCGATAGAAGTTGCTTAACCTAATAACATATGACAAAATATGCCACCATTATAAATTCATTCAGAGAGCAACCGAATAGGTCCAAATGACTGACAATGACGTTGAGTGTGTGAAGCGCACGCGTTAGTGGCGCCTTGTGACGAGGTTGGTCCGTCCGCGCGGCACACACTACGACTGCGACTGTCGCCGCCGCCCTACATACCCTTCTGGCACCGTATAAAAACTATTTTATCTCCAACAGGTCACGCGAACTCAGCTATCAACCCGATAGTGTACTGCCTAATGACGAGGAACTTCCAGAGGTCTGCGCGGAAACTCTTATGCGGCAGGGGAGTGTGTCAGCAAAACAAATTCACGGTGAGTCTACGAACAATAATTCTCTAGAATCGTAAGTAATCCGGAAAAAATCATTCCACGCGATATGTACCGCGGCGGGCGGGGCTTAAAATATGAACAGCGCGGCGCGATAGTTTGCCGTGACACTCGAGTCGTGCGGTTGCGTCGCAAGAAGTTTCCTTTCAGAATATTGCTGTGTTTTGCGATAATCGATTCAATAAAAATGCCGTCATGTGCCGTGAAGTGGTCTAGAAGCCATACAGACATGAAAATTACTTATTCAAAAAAAAAGTAACACGTAAACAAGGTTAATTATTTTAGCGTAGCATACTGCATAAAAGGTATCATCCGCGCATTGTATCTCACCGCTCATTGCGTTGACTGCCCCACCCGACCGACGACGACGCGTGACCTTGTCGCGACCAATCGCATGCATCTTTGTCTATGTGTGCGTTCGAGTGTTTCGTTGTAATTACTGTTCGTTTGTTTGCGTAAATGGAATCAGAATCGAAGCGGTTAATGTAGGAGCGTTAGGTTTCTAGAGAATTATATTTCGATGCGGTGAGTTTATCCACGTTCCTTGGCGCTGTCTCCCCAGTGAGGGTAAAGACGTGAATAGAATGTATGTTAGTATGACTACTTCATTTTAGCACGTTCTCGGTTACATCTTTAGCCGCGCACGGTCCAAAGAATACATTCCGGCTTTTTCTTCTCAAAAGTATACAGGGTGACTTTTTATTAACCGCCAACATTTTTGCAGCAAATTCAGTCCATGATACTAAACTACTTTCTTTAAAAAAAGTTATTAGAAATCGATAAAAATTTTTCGTCCTCCCATACAAATCAGCGCTCAGCCAAACGGATTTTTTTCGAAGTCTTTTTTCCTCCTCTGTTTCTTCTTCCTTCTGTTTTCTGTTGTCCAGCTTTTTTTTACTTGCTATCTATGTATGTATGTTTAAGTCAAATCTCGCAAGATAAATTTGATCTATTTTCCGGTTTCCAACTGAGCTGAAATTTGCACACATGTATATATCGCGTGGCAATGCAATATTATGATGACATGGAGATGGTCTGATGATGGAGCTGGGAAGTGGTTGTAAGAACTCACGCAATACCATCAAGTTTGGGCTTGTTTATTTTGTCTTGAAGAGTAGGTAGGAATACTTTGGTCTCAAAATAAAAGATTGTCAAAAAAAATTAAATTTTGTTTTAATTGTTTTTTAGTTTAGTTATGAAAATAAATACTTATAAAATTTTGGAAAAAAGGTAATTTTGGTAACGAAGACTTTATGCACCTAAACAATTGTTTCCTGTTGTTACATAATTCCCAAGAAAACAAATTAGTTTACTTTTAAAAAAACTTGTAAAATTAACTTTATAATACCGGTCGACAAATAAAGATTAATAAATTGAACTGAAAAAAGAACACCTGCCGGTGTTCTTTTTGGACAAACAAACTGGACTATTTTATCTTTTGACAATGCTGGTAAAAATATCCGTCTATTTGTATGTCATAATACTCATAATCTATCTATCTATCTTATCTTATATAAATAAAAATGAATTGTTGTTCGTTAGTCTGCTTAAAACTCGAGAACGGCTGAACCGATTTGGCTAATTTTGGTCTTGAAATATTCATGAAAGTCCAGGGAAGGTTTAAACGGTGAGAAATTATGGAAAAGGGAACGGGAAAGGGCGAAACGAAGTTCGCCGGGTCAGCTAGTAGAAAATAAAATTCCTTTGTTATTTTTTTGTCACTACAAACACAAAATAGTCGTAAGAGCCATAATATCCTAAGGCACTTAGGACCCTTGTGCCAACTACGCCATTTTTAAAAATTTCCAAAAAATTACTAGACAATCGATTTTCATATGTTTTTCAAACCTGCTCTTTTGGCCAAGCTGAAACGGAGACCTCACTCGCTTCGCTGGCTCGGTCAGTAATAATAATATTATAAACAGCAAAAATGTACTAAACCTTAGTACATTTATTAATCCCTCAACGTTGAATATAGGTACAATAAAAGATGAGGGAATAAAAATGATGGCGACATATTTCATACAGATATAATGCCTGCTTTCAAAGGAATTGTTTTAACTTAACACATTGTTTCACATCAGTGCCCAAAGCGACGAATATTTGTCTAAAAAAATTATTATTATTTTGCTCGACTATGTCGAAGATCAAAGGATTTAGTATAGGACAATGAAAATATGTATTTATGGATGTTGTATTGAATGGCAAATTGGTACTCGCAAACAAACTCACTGTCCTTTCGTTATAAATGTAGCTTTTCGAGTTCTCTTGTTAGGTAATTATTGTTCTGCTCAGTTAACTACGATATTATGAAAGACCAAACTTATTATTATGTGACTTTTATAAGTAAAGGAGTTGCGAACGCATCACTACGAACAAATTCACTGTGTACTACGCATGCGCGAAACCGAGCGTGTCCGAAGACTGAGCGATGCCGCCCGAAGCTACCGCCGCCGGCGCGTGGGCCACGCGTCGCGCCACGCCTGTCCTGGCAGTGCTCGGATCCAGCGTCTAGTAACAGGACGTGTAGAGATTATATCGGTACGCATGTTTCCACGCGAGTTTACTGAGTTTACGATAATAAACTATTTACTCACATAAGTACTCTGTTTTTATTAGTGACTGTTCCGCGTCGTTTCTTAACAACTCAGAAGTGCGATGTACCATTCCCACAAGATTACTATTTAAATTGTGCTTAAAAATATTAAAAGAAATCGTGTTTCGTTTCGCTAGTGAGCCGCGAGTAAAATACCTATTTAGTTACTATGGGCGATAGTGATAGTGATAATAGTGATAGTAAAAGCCGCGAGTCAAGCGGCGACCGCGATGACCGGCTCCGTCGACGGTTATTGAAGGGGTTGGAGACTCGTCGACTAGCGAGACGATTACAGGAACTTGAAAACACGTGTTTGGTTCCCGGAGCAGATCAGAGGATGCCGCCGATGTCAGTAATCATCAAGATGTCGGACAGAGGTATCAACGAGTCGGACAGAGGTCCGTCGTTAGTGACCAAAGTGCGCCAGGAGTGGCTTCCGACCCTGACTTGATTCACCAGTCGGGTCCCTTATTTGAATCAACGAGGTTGCTGGGCGCGCCACCGCGAGTGTCCACGGCGACGCTTGCTGCTCCGTTTGCGCCTGAGCGCGAGCGCGAACCTATGCGTCGGGGCGCCGCCGCTGTTGCTGCCGCCAATTGCTGGGAGCAGCGCTGCACCGCCTGCAGTACCTACTGCGGTGCCTCCAGGATTTATGGGTAGTACTGGACTATCGGGGTATGTTGATAATTCAATTAATATTCCGCCGCTTAGGTATGTCGGTCGCAGTGACCCTATACCTGAGTTCGACCCTAAGACATCTATGATTACTATGGATATATGGATACGTAAAGTAGAGGGAATAGCCAGTATGTACAGTTGGGACGAAAAGACCGTTATTTTTAATTGCTTGTCGAAGTTAAGAGGTTACGCGCGCCAGTGGTACGATCAGTTGCCTGTTAGTAAGATGAGTACGTCATGGTCAAACTTTAAAACAAAACTTTTAACCGCCTTTCCGTCCCATAAAAGTAAACTAAGTATGATGCGTGATTTAGTGAATACTGTCAGGCAACCCGACAGTGATTATCTACACTTTTATTATGATAAGCTGGCGTTAGGGAACGCTTGCGGCATTCCGCCACCTTTGATAACTGAAGCAATAATTGGAACCATCGGTAGTGACCTTGTAGAGGTTGGCGCGGTGTCCGCGGGTTGTACCGACCCTAATAAGCTTTTGAATTACTTGTCATCGTTAAGAGCGACAACGCGTGTTACGAACCGACCTGTTCATTCTCGTCACGTAAGAAATGAAAATAATATCAGGTGCCATACTTGTAAAAAACGTGGACATACCGCAGCCCGTTGTACGTATAAAATTCGAGATAAATTAACCTCAGCTTGTAGCTACTGTGGTAAAAGTGGTCATCAACAAAATAATTGCTTTTTAAAATCACGCAAATGTTCCTACTGTAACAAAATGGGACATATTAAAGAAGAATGTTTAAAGCTAAAAAGTCGTAGGTCGTCTGATACAACACAGTCGACACACAAAGTGTCTGTTATTCAGGACGCATCTGGTGCCTCAAAGTATTATGCGACGGCTAAGGTAAACGACATGCAGGTTCGAAGCTTTGTTGATTTTGGCAGTACTTGTATTACTTTTACGGAAAGTGCCGCGAGACGGCTCAACTTAGATTTTGGGTCATGTAATGGCGTTAATGCAATCAAGGGTTTTGGTGGATCACAAGTAGCACCCTTAGGTGAGGTTTCAATCAAGTTAACCGTGGACGAAGCTACGTGCGATAACATTAAGGCATACATCGTTCCTGATTTCGCACAGGACTTTGATCTAATTATCGGTCAACCTTTCACCGAATTTCACAATGTTTACGTAATTAAGACACCTACTACTTTAAAAATATTTAATGCCAACTATTTACCCGAGTTACCAAATAACTGTGAGGATATAGATCGGGTTAAGCTGTGTGCACACGAGGCCATTCAATTACAACCCGGTGTCAATAAAATTGTGCTTACTTGCACTGACGCCTCAGGTCCGGTCTTACTAAATAAGACTGAGAATTTGAAGCCAAGGTCTGAATATGTTATACCGGAGTCTAGTACGGAGATCATTGAAGGTCGGTTAGTCATAAATGTGATTAATGAGGGGAATGAGGTGGTAACGATCCCAAATGGTGACTGCGTTGCGCGTGCGACTATAACAACTGATCGACAGACATACAAGGTAGGGGAAGGCTTAGACCCGTCTATTGAGGCTGCCATAAAGGATATCCTTGTGGAATTTTCGGATTGCTTTTCGGGTGACGAAAACAAAATTGGGAAATGCGCCGTTAAAATGAAAATCGAGCTGACAGACGATAAACCCATATACTACCGCCCCTATAGAATGTCTCTTGAGGATCGTGAGATAGTACGTAAGATAGTATCTGAACTTTTGGAAAAGGGTATTATAGAGGTATCAAATTCACCCTACGCCAGCCCTGTCCTTCTTGTATCGAAAAAGACAGGAGAGAAGCGCATGTGCGTTGATTATCGCGCATTAAATAAAGTAACAAAGAAGGAGCGTTTACCCGCTCCCATTGATACAAGATCAGCTAGACCGTTTATCAGGGCAACGTGTGTTCTCTTGTTTAGATGTCATGTCTGCTTATCATTGCGTACAAATTGAGGACAGTAGTAAACAATACACTGGGTTTATGGACACTTTCAGTACACTAGGATGAGTTTTGGTTTGACCAATGCCCCATCCATCTTCCAACGGGCGATGGATGACGTGTTAGGACCGCTTAAGTTTCAATTTGCCACCGCTTATTTAGACGACGTTCTCGTATTTGCTGAGACCTATGCAGATGCGCTGAGTCGTCTGCGAGCTGTTTTAGAGAGAATTCGTGAGGCCAATATGACTCTTCGACTAGACAAATGCTCTTTTCTCGTATCTACTGTCGAATATTTGGGTCACGAGGTGAGAGGCGGCGAAGTAAGGCCTGCCCAACACAAATTGATTGCTGTACGCGACTTTAAGGCGCCTAAGAGTGTGCATCAGGCTAGACAGTTCCTAGGACTCGCCAGTTACTTTCGAAAGTATGTACACCGTTTTGCACTTATAGTACAACCTATCACATTACTTACAAAAAAAGATCAACTTTGGGTCTGGGGCCTAAGTCAACAAGAAGCTTTCGACAAATTAAAATCTATTTTAATTAGTCGCCCAGTTTTGGCCCTGTTCAACCCAGAATATGAAACCCAGATACACACAGACGCTTCCAAAATTGGCCTTGGCAGAATTCTACTGCAGAAGCAACTTGACGGCTCTTGGAAACCCGTAGCTTATGCTAGTCGGCAAACTAACCCGGCTGAACAGAAATACCACAGCTACGAATTGGAGACCTTGGCAGTGGTCATGAGTCTGCAAAAGTTTAAAGTGTACATCAGCGGTATAAAGTTTAAAATCGTGACAGATTGCAATGCGTTGCGTTGGACGTGGACCAAGCGAGACTTAAACCCTCGTATCGCTAGGTGGTGGCTTGAAGTGCAAGGCTATGATTTTGACGTCGAATATCGAGCAGGCAAATCAATGGCTCACGTCGATGCATTAAGTCGTAACCCTATCGTCATGCGTTGCGTTGAGAGTGATTTAGTTGAAAGTTTGCAGATGAACGACGACTCAATACAGTCAACGATCGACCAGTTGAAGGATGAGCTGTCTAATGACAATACCCGTGGTTTGGCCCAAGATTATGTAATCGAAAATAATGTTTTGTTTAGAAAGGGCCACGGGCGTCGCGTTGGTCACTCGTACAGACATTTCAGATAACAACGGTCACGTTAATTGCAATAAAACTTATGATGCTATGAAAATTAAGTACTGGTTTAGCGGCATGCGTCATTTTGTGCAAAAGTATGTCCGTGGTTGTATTTCTTGCCAGTATGCTAAGAAGCCTACAGGTCGCCAAGTTGGACTTTTGCATCCAATTGAAAAAATTGCTATCCCTTTCCACACGGTGCACGCGGATCACCTCGGTCCCTTTTGTAAAGGTTCAACAGATAAAATGTATATCCTAGCCATAATTGATGCGTTTACTCGATATATTTGGATCGAGGCCGTGCGGGATACTAGCTGTGAGAAGGTATTACAAACGTTTGATCAGTTTATTAAGATATTCGGTCTTCCAACTCGCATCATTACGGACCGTGGTAAGGCATTCGATTGTCATAGTTTTAGAAAGTATTGTCTTGAGAGACAGATTAAACATGTAATGACGGCCGTAGCTAGTCCCAGAGCTAATGGACAGATAGAACGCTTTAATCGCACCATACTGGATGCCCTAGTAACTTACATTGGAGATGGCGACCAAGGTGACTGGGAGCAATACTTGCCTAAGGTTCAGTTGGGTATAAATTCAAACATAAATAGTACAACAAATAAATCGCCGATGGAGCTACTGTATGGGTTCCGTCCACGCCTTTCGGGAGATATAGTTGTACCTACACGTACCGATATGAATGAAGCAAGAGAGGTTGCTGCCACCCGTTCACGAGAGGTGGCATGTCGTGCTAAAAAGCGTTTTGATAAGGCTAGACGGGTCGATCGGCCGTTTAAAGTAGGCGAGCTGGTGCTAGCTGAGCGCAAAATTATACGTACGGGTCTCCGTAGTGGGAAATTAGTGCCTCGTTTTGACGGCCTCTACGTCATTGTGAAGGTACTGCCTCACGACAGATACATAATTAAGAAAACTAACACTCGTAATCGTCCTTACGAGAATGTTTTTGCGAGAGACATATTGAAGCCTTTCCGTTCATTAAATGACGATTCAGATTAGTCGTTTAAATAGGTGATGTGATCCATGTCATATTATGTCTCTCCAATCTAGCTTATTGTTACGATTTATTAGATTGTGTTGTGAGTTGATTTGAAGAACCTATCTTTTATTCTCTAATTTTAGAATTGAGATTGTACCGAGATCGGATTAAGAATCGGTCTTCCTTTGGTTCATTATATTACTTGATGCAAGGAATTGCTATATATTGCTGATTGCGCATGGACAGATTGCTGTCATTTAACTGTATTTTATATAATCGATCTTTCTTTGACTATCCTATCAACCTGGCCAGTCGTCCTTAAGAGGACGTGAGAATGGATATCATCATGAACCACCTTAAGAGGTCGGAAACTACAATTTAAGATGCAAGGTCTCAGAGGAGATTGCATGCAGCCTTTAGGAGGGCGAGACATTTTGTGGAGTAAATCTAAAGGGTGTAGACCTTCAGAGGTGGACCATCTGTCATTGATTTGCAGTGCAGCCTGCTGCACGCACACTGGTCTTCAGAGACTAGTTGGCAACCTTAATAGGTTTATTTGATCACTTAAGGCTGAGTAGCCGCTGGCAGCCTTCAGAAGCTGATCTACTCAGTTATCGGATCTTGGAGTCGACTTTGAAGTCGCACCGTCTATCTTAAGGAACCGATTGTGTACAACCTTAAGAGGTTGGGTAAGACCTTCAGAGGTCGTGTGATTTTCCCATTAAGACTGCGCGGGACGCTCAGCTGTCAGGAAGGCCGACTATAAGTAAAGGAGTTGCGAACGCATCACTACGAACAAATTCACTGTGTACTACGCATGCGCGAAACCGAGCGTGTCCGAAGACTGAGCGATGCCGCCCGAAGCTACCGCCACCGGCGCGTGGGCCACGGGTCGCGCCACGCCTGTCCTGGCAGTGCTCGGATCCAGCGTCTAGTAACAGGACGTGTAGAGATTATATCGGTACGCATGTTTCCACGCGAGTTTACTGAGTTTACGATAATAAACTATTTACTCACATAAGTACTCTGTTTTTATTAGTGACTGTTCCGCGTCGTTTCTTAACACTTTATACTGTTAACTATTACATTTTGGGTCTTGTCGCTTCAAACAAGCTAATTTCAGCGTGAAGGTGGGCGAGAAGGTGGAAAAAGAAATCAAAACAGTGATAGGTTTCTAGTCCCATCGCCTTTTAACAAGATTCGCATTTTCGCCAATCCCCTCGATCAGCTTACGTTCTGCGCGGGAAGAGAAGCAGCTGGTACATACTAAGTTATTCTTCTCTCCCCAACCAGCATGGAAGATGTATGTGACTATGTAAATATGTGACTACTAACAAAATGAGATCTAGAGTGGCCTGCGTCCAGCGCTTTCCAGCGACCTTGGTCCTTCGGCAAATCGTCTGACTACCTTGTGAGTGTGTGTCCAAGCGAAGCACTTGCCAGTACATGGTCACCATTCGAGAACTTAGATCGTTCATTTTGGAAATTCTTGGGAAAGGCCTATCCATATATAGTCCAGCAGTGGACGTTATGCGGCTGAAATTATGAACAAAATGAGGTCTAACTATACTCGGCAATAAATTAATCAAAGGTTGGCAAGGATTTTTTCAGCTACAATTTAAATAAAAATATGTTTATGTTTAAACCTCTCGCGATCTATTATTCAACGTATTGAATAATGGATAGCAAAAAGTTTTAAAACGTTGATCTTAACCCATCTGTTATTGGATGATAAATATTTTATATCAATTGATACACCAATTGATATATAATAATTATCATTATATTGTAAATTCGGATATTAATAAAAGCAAACAAAGGACAATCGCAACACCCTTTTCTCGAAACCACTTAAGGCACTTTTGCCCTCAACTTTTATTAATGAAAAAGCTATATTCATTTTTGTTTTTACAGTGGCGTTGCACGAAGAAGCCCGACGGCTCGTCCAGCGATTACGATCTCTACCACGAGCCACACAAAAGGTGCTATTTGCAGGTAAATTTTATTTAATTAAATTTGTAGGGTCCCACCTTAGTTAGGTGAGCCCTACATATAAATTTGTTGAGCAGATTGTACACGCTCCGAGAGCAATAAGATGATAAATAAGTACTGGTTATTTACTTCACTGGTTAACTATATTTATAACACAATTTGAAATGTAATAGGTGAGCACCGTTGAAAAATAGTTTTCACCAGTATATTAAGAACATTTTTGATCACGTAATCTTTTAAACGAAACAGAAAGAAAATAAATAATTCATCATTGGTTCAAAAATACCTGAAAGATGCCTATCTTCATGAATACGTAGCTCAAAATTAAAAATAAGAATGAAGAAGGCCAACATTAAGTAAATCAGCAGGATCAGGTCTATAAAACCGCTCTTCGCCTGCGCGGTACAGGAGCGAGAGGGAATATCGACGAAGGGGACTGAGGGAGAAGCTGGCAGCAGGCGTGAATAGCATGACACATGCCTACATCTCCCGCCCGCGCGCCCTTTTTAGGGTTCCGTATCCAAAGGGTGCAAACGGGACCCTATTACTGAGACTCCGCCGTCTGTCCGTCTGTCCGTCTGTCCGTCTGTCCGTCTGTCCGTCTGTCCGTCTGTCCGTCTGTCCGTCTGTCCGTCTGTCCGTCTGTCCGTCTGTCCGTCTGTCCGTCTGTCCGTCTGTCCGTCTGTCCGTCTGTCCGTCTGTCCGTCTGTCCGTCTGTCCGTCTGTCCGTCTGTCCGTCTGTCCGTCTGTCCGTCTGTCCGTCTGTCCGTCTGTCCGTCTGTCCGTCTGTCCGTCTGTCCGTCTGTCCGTCTGTCCGTCTGTCCGTCTGTCCGTCTGTCCGTCTGTCCGTCTGTCCGTCTGTCCGTCTGTCCGTCTGTCCGTCTGTCCGTCTGTCCGTCTGTCCGTCTGTCCGTCTGTCCGTCTGTCCGTCTGTCCGTCTGTCCGTCTGTCCGTCTGTCCGTCTGTCCGTCTGTCCGTCTGTCCGTCTGTCCGTCTGTCCGTCTGTCCGTCTGTCCGTCTGTCCGTCTGTCCGTCTGTCCGTCTGTCCGTCTGTCCGTCTGTCCGTCTGTCCGTCTGTCCGTCTGTCCGTCTGTCCGTCTGTCCGTCTGTCCGTCTGTCCGTCTGTCCGTCTGTCCGTCTGTCCGTCAGTCCGTCTGTCCGTCTGTCCGTCTGTCCGTCTGTCCGTCTGTCCGTCTGTCCGTCTGTCCGTCTGTCCGTCTGTCCGTCTGTCCGTCTGTCCTTCTGTCCGTCTGTCCGTCTGTCCGTCTGTCCGTCTGTCCGTCTGTCCGTCTGTCCGTCTGTCCGTCTGTCCGTCTGTCCGTCTGTCCGTCTGTCCGTCTGTCCGTCTGTCCGTCTGTCCGTCTGTCCGTCTGTCCGTCTGTCCGTCTGTCTGTACAAATACTAAAAATAAGATAACATTAAAAAGGGGTTCGTCATACAAGAAACCTGTTTTTTTCAGCATTTTTAACCCGATCTTTATAATGGCATTAACTAGATACTTTAAATTTTCACAAATTATGTGTTACTATGACCACTATAACTAAAATAAAGGGTTCGTCATACAAGAAACGTGTTTCTTCAGCATTTTGAAACATTGTACGGTACATGGTACGGAACACTTCATATACGAGTCGGACTCGCACTTGCCCGTTTATTTTTTATTAGTTCAAGTCCACTTGAAAATTTAAAAACAATATACCTATGTAAGAAATGGTGGTGAGAAAATGGTACACTTCGTTCCTTGACAGGAATCGCCGATGTGGGGCAAAAAGCTGCAAAGCTGAAGTGGCCATGCGAAAGGTCCTAAACCATCCTCACTCATGTCAGCAGGATGCCTCCTGAAAAATGGGCAAATAAAGTAACTCCCTGGATACCCAAGGATGGTCGTCGTCCCGGGGGAAGGCCAAGAAAGAGATGTCGCAACGACCTTGATGCATTTGAACGTGGTTGGTCGGCAATGACATTGGACAGGGACGCATTGAAGGAAATGGGAGAGACCTTTGCCTAGCAGTGGGACGAAGTTAATAAAAAAATATATATAAGAAAAAGGAAAACATAGTACTTAGGTGCTACTATTTCTAAAGTTTCTTCCAGTAGCCCTTGTGCCGCTTAAGCGAGGATACTTTCAGGGGTTAATACGTACAAATATTTTTTTATGTACACAGTATTACAAATGGTAGAATAAACAAGGCTGACCTACCTAATAAAATGAAAACAAACGACATTCTTTTTATTGGCACAAAGCGACCAATTCTTACGTTACAAAGCCTTTTATTATTTATACAGGCTTGTTTGTTTCTGAAACCGTATAAAATAATAGAGAGCCACATTAACAAGAAATAAGATATCGTGACCCAAATACAGAATAAATTCCTATTTTTCGAACCTTTGTATCAGCCGGTACAAAGGTTGGCGGTACATTTGCACCCGTAAATGAACCGCCCACATTTAGTTGTTTGAAAGGGTGACTCAGCCCGTACGTGAACAATTTTTCTAATGGGACAAATGGTGGGACCTCAAATGTATCCCTAGGAAAAATTGACAAGCTGAGTAACTAAGAGAGTTACAAGGCATTTTCCACTTGGTTGGCTGTCTCGCCCGCACAATAGAATGTCTTTAATAAAAAAAAAAACATTTTTAGAAAAGTGATATCATATCATTCTAGATCATTATATCGTAGATATTTTAGAAATGTTTTTATATTGTGTAGACATTGACTACTCCGTGATCTCAGCCTACCCCAATGGGAAACAGGCGTGATAATATGTATGTATGTAGGTATTGACTACCTCGTAAATTAGTTGATTAAATTTTTAAATCTTTGATCAACTAATTTACGATATAGTCAATGTCTACACAATATAAAAACATGTATTAAATATCTTTAAATCATTTGATTGAACGAGAATTATTAACTTGTATGTACCCATAAAAGTACTAATTGCTTCTCTTTCAATGCTGGTCGTAAAAACCCCAAGGGATCATTCTCGAATCTGCGTCGGAGAAAAACTAAGGATCCAAAGCAATTACTAAACTTTTTCCATTACGCTTTATATCCCATGGTTGTGTTAAGGATAACGACGTGTTACGTATAATATGTGCATATATGCTGCCATATTTTTGTGGCAGGTGGTGGCTTACCGTAACACCTACTAGATGGGCCCCTTAAACGAGCCGACGATTGTTGTTAGCAAAGGGGCAACACCTGTGTGGGCCATTCATGGGTGTCAAGTGGTGCTGCGCTTTCTCCGAAGTTACTCGCGGCATGATGCCCCCCCCCCCTTTCAGCTCTAACGACTCCTTCCTGCACGGCTAATTAAGGCATTGCAATGCTGAGAGTCCTGTGAGCCCACTTGGGTCTTCACCCCGACCGATGAAGGTACGTCAGGGACGAGGAATCTCTGAAGCACTTGGGTCCGTGATATCGTTACTCACCGACAGCTCGCCACAAGCTGCTCTGCAGGTATATATGTTACGGAACTGGGGTTCAAGATTTAGAGTAAAACACCAACGCTTCCTAAAGAATTTGTTCACTACGGAACCCAAAGTAAACTTCCGGGACTAAAGGAAGAACCTACCTGATACCTACTTGATCTTCTATGACCCCAACTTAGAATGTTCTAATCGAAATGACTTTATGACCCGTGTGAACTCGGGATTCTTCTCGAACATTCCATAAACATGTAGGTTATTCTACATTCTTCCAGAACATTCCTCATTCTTTTAGAATATTTTACAATGTTCAGAAACTTTTTGAATATTCTCCTTCTAGCAGCTCCACGGCACTAACAAGGTATCTAGTATATCTGTAAAACTGAAATGATGAAATTTGTCCCCAGATGAACAACCTCCGACACAACGGCCACACCCACGGTCTGCCCATGATTCGGGGTATAGAGACAAGAGCCCAGACTACGCAGCTGAGCAACGTGACCAGGTCCTCCAGGAGAACCGCTCCGGCCCACGCACTATCCGCTGAAATGCTGCAGAGGCACGGCCACATAGACTTTAAACAACGCTGATGCTACCTCATGCCGAGGTACGACTAAAGTACCTTCAGATAATAAAGGGTTTGAAAAAGACTTTTTAAAAATGAGGCTGAAAAAATGCAGGGTTAGAGGTATTTGTTAAAGATAATGATGATGGATTGATTGATATAGGTACAGTTAAAGCAACATCTGGAGATGCGCTGAAAATGTATGTATTAGGCGATTTCAAAATTTTAGGAAGAACAAATTAAGATCATGAAATAATAATTATCAAAGGCATATAGATCAGAGCCCTCACTACTCAGCTAAGTCACGTGACCAAATCTTCGAGCAAAAAACGCCTCCGCCCACGCATTATCTGCCGAATTGCTGCAGATGTTGCAGAGGCACTGCCTTATACACTTCAAACAATGCTAATGCTACCTTACGTCGAGATATGTCTCGACGTATTAGCATTGTTTATCTTTTTCAAATTATTATTATATATTTATAAATTATTATCTATAGATATTATGATATCTATAGATAATAAAAGATTTGAAAAAGATTGTACGTAAACAAGAATAAAAAAATGCAGGAATAATAGACGTTCCATTGACTCTCCAATATTCTCTAATAACAATTGGATTCGTTGAGAATTCTCTCTCTGTCTTTATTTCTAATAGCACAAAACCTGGAGATGGATATTTAAATACATTAGAGGTATACAATATTCTTATGGAAATCATTACACTGATTAAGAAGAAGTGTTAATGATCTAGGAAATAGATACCACTTAGCTGAGACATGTAACTAGATCCTCGAGAAGTATCGCTGCAGCCTATGCACTGTCTGCCGAAATTCTGCTGAGGCACGGCCATTACAGTATAGACTTCAAACAACGCTGATGCTATATCACGCCGAGATAAAGTAGCTTTAGATAATTAAAGATTTATAGACTGTAGTGAAAACCAGAAAGAAAAAAATGTAGGAATAAGGGTTCTTATTGAAGATGGTGATGATACATTGATTGGTTTAGGTAAAGTTAAAGCAACACTTGGAAATGAGCTGAATATGTTTGTATTAGAGGTGATTTTAATGTTGTCCTAATGTAATGTCAGTCCGTCTGTATGTTTTCTTCCTCTAGGTATCGACTAAAAGAATCTCTTTGCGGTTATGTGTATATATATGTCCATCTGAACGGAGGTTAAATGATCCGGCAAGCGGCATGAAAAAAATTGTAAAAATGTAAACATTTGTAAAAATTTAAAAAATACTAAAATGACATAAAAATAAATATGTGCTAAAATCACCAAAACTCGTATTGCGTGGCAGTAGGATAAATACAGTGAACTACAAAATTAGATGATATAAGACTATTAAAACTTGTGTGTACACAAGGTACACGACAAAAAGTCTCTTAGCTGTCTTGTTCTATTGACTAGAAATAATATGTTAGTTAAGTAATGATAGTAAGTATTTCCAGTTTACGTATACTATATAGTTTGAAAACAGGGTCGAATTACTGGTTCATGGGCACAAACTCTTTTTCTTCGTCTAAGCGCATTCCCGGTTGCATCCTCAGCTGTGCTATTTCGGAGCCCGGGGTGCACTTTCCTGCTTTTTCTTCTCCAAATATAACATGCATGTCAATGGTCACCCAAGGATGCCAAACACCTTGCAAAATGGAGAAGAAATAGCCGGAACAGTTTAAATGATTTGGCTAAAGATTTACGACCGGCCGCCTGCCTGACGTCAACCGACTTTGGGAATGTATTTGTGCGAAAAATTTTACAACCGACCGCCGCCCGACATTAAACCTCCTTGGGAATGCAATTGTAGCACGAGATGTTTGTGATAAGTCCTTTAGTCATTGGCACAAAGTCATTTCTCTTAAAGTCTCAGAGCTAATTTTTATATATTTTACGGTTAAAGATGGGTGCGAACATTGATTTATTTTTATTCGCCGTTTACACTTAAGCACAGGCCGGAAACTCCTAAGGTACGCGCAATATGCATCACCCAGGCGTCCCCGTTCCCCGTCCCCGCACCTATCCCCCGTTTTCGCCTCGATTACTCACGTTGGCCGTCAAGAATCGGGGGAGAGGTGCGGGTGCGGGGAACGGGGACGTATATTGCGCGTACCTTAGAAGAGTCCCTTCTGTTTACTCTTACTGTATTCTGTGACTTAAGTTTAGCCGGCTATACATTTATTTCTCCTGAAAGGTAAACTTAAGTTTAGGCAAATGTTAAGTTTATCCTTCCAATTAACTTAATATTTGGATGGAGGTGGAAGGATAAAATTAACATATATATATTAAATGAGTATGAGTTAAAATATATATATATATATATATATATATATATATAGTGTGTGTATGTATATATATATATATATATATATAGTTAAAATACATACATATATATATATATATTGTAGGCGCAGATAGCTAAGATTACGTTCTGATACCAAGATATTTTACTAACTACGCTCTTGGTACGAGTCCGGCAATCCCACCGGCAACAAACAAACACACAAACAAACCTACGCAGTCTGCTACCACCCCAGATAAGGTCCAGGGAACCTAACCTAACCTAACCTAACCTAATTATGAGTTGAACTTAATTCTAATTAAAAGTAATTACACTAATTATAAAACTTACCGCGTCCACGCAGTCTTCAGGCAGCCTCGCCTGGCCTTCGCATCGAGCCCTAAGTCCTACTCAGGGCTGGCGACGGCCTCAGGTCCCTCCATGGATCCCGAGTCAGTGGTGCAGAAAATGTGGTCCCTACACTAACCTCCCCATGAGCTCATGTATGTCGCCCCAAACGAATACGTCGTATTTATAACACCACTTCTAAAGCATCACTCCAACAAGCACCAAAGGTTTCTTCCTTTTCTTGACACTTCTTATTCACATAACCTTACAGCGGAACGTAACATGGAATGTCCCTCACTCCGATTCAATCACTTATCAGTAATACAAATAATTTCGGCTCCACGCCGTTCCAAACAAATTGGGCACAAAACAATTAACGACAATTCTCCACGAACTATTCGCTATATATATCAAAATTACAAAATTAGCCGGCCATCGGCTGTTATCTTTCGCGACCGGAGAACGCAACGCAAATCATTTCCAAAGGCCTCGCTCGCAACTTGACATTCCCAATGTCAGTTGAGACTTTGACGTAAAGACAATGATTATTTTTCTGGTCGGGCAAAGACAATCCGCGCAGGGCGGGATATCGATGAATCGATAATCTTGCCCGTGTTTGTGGAGATCACACGCAGATGGCGCTAGTCTCCTAACAATAAGTACTTTTATCCAAAACATCCCCCCGTCCCGGTCTGAGAAGCAGACCGCTAGCTTACTCTACGGGGAGGCGAGAGAGAGAGGATACGGCTCTCCGCAGAACCGAACCCTCGACCAACACCTCAGCCACACGCGGAGTTCCGTCTCCGCCAAAAATCAAACGCAAAATGCGCCCTCGGCGCCAAAGTAATGATGGCAGATTTGCCTCCTTTAACAATACCAAATCTCCCTCCCTGGGTGGCTCAGTCCTGTCTGTCCATTTCACTCTTTGTTGCAACAAATGCAAATATTCAAGAGACCAGCGAGCCCAAAAGTTCTGGCTCATTTGCTGTAACATTTGAAAACGTGACAACCGCGATGTACGTTCATCCCTCCACGGGTATTCGGGTAGGGCATTCAAAGGCCCTCCCACCAAAAAATTACCAGGAGTGAGGACTTCCAAGTCATTTGGGTCCTGAGATAATGGACAGAGAGGACGAGAGTTGAGGACCGCCTCAACTTTACAAAATACTGTGGCCAGCTCTTCAAACGTTAGAGCTGTTTCCCCTAAAATGCGGCGGAGGTGGGTCTTTGCCGATTTCACAGCGGCTTCAAAAATCCCTCCCCAATGAGGGCGATTTGGGGGGCTGAACCTCCATGTTACCCCCCTTTGGGCAGCAATTTGACTTAAACTATTACAATTCCTATCAATAAATTCACAAACAGCCTTAATATAATTTACAGTGCCCTTGTAATTTGTGCCATTGTCGGAGCGAATGAGTGAAGGTAGACCTCTACGCGACACGAAACGATCTAACGCAGCGACAAAGGCCTCCGTAGTCAAAGCTGACACCACCTCCAAGTGGACAGCCTTGGTAGCCAAACAAACAAATACACATAAAAAGCCCTTCACGATCCGGGCATTACGAAGGGTGGTCGTTTTGACCGAATAGGGTCCTGCAAAATCTGTGGCCACACCGTCAAACGGCCTCGTAGGCCGGATACGATCAGCAGGCAGATCACCCATCTGCGGCTGCATCGTAGATGCTCTCACTCTATAACAAGAGATGCATCGAAACAAAACACCTTTCACTGCTCTTCGGGCTGACAAAATCCAAAATTCCCGCTGCAAAATAGCCAGCAACGCACTGCACCCTGCATGAGCGTTCCGAATGTGTCGATCAGACACCAAAAGTTGCACCAAGGGTCCGCCCTTGGGCAATAACAAAGGATGGCGACTCCCAAACGGAAGGTCCGCCTTCCGGAGCCGGCCACCAACCCGAAGAAGCCCATCTGAGTCGATGAAAGGGTTCAAACGAGCGACCGCGCCCTTCAACCTAGCGCGTCCCTCGCGCAAAATACGAAGCCCCGTTCGAAGTGGGTGCTGACCCATCAAAGACAGTTCTCAATTTGCCTGTCGATGCCTTCACAACAGCATGGTGTGGCAGAAAGTAATGCTCAGTTGAGCTCCAATCAACTCGAGCTGGAGACATGTGACCCAAGTCCTCGTACTCGCGCAAAAATTCTATATATTTATCACGAAGTACGGGATCACGCTGCATGCGTCGTTCCATGGACAGCAGTCGTTTCTCCGCAAACATCCTACTATGCCCTAGGCTAGGACGAGAAGCAACAAAGGGTAACCTAGTTACCAACCGACCGGAAGACAATCTTGCCGTATTGGCCTGATAAAAGGCCTCACATTCTGCGTGGTCCGGATCCATCCTTGAGACCATAGGTGGCACCTCCACCTCCCAAAACCTTTGCATGGTTTTGGCCAAAGACGCATTCGCAAGAACTGTCGGCTCCTCCATGGAGTCATGTTCAAAGACAGGGCCCATCAGGGCGTAACCAAAAATTGTAGACACTGCCACCAGTAAAGAAGAACCCAGAGCCTTCTGGGTGCCCAATAAAATCCAACCCAATACGTCCGAACCCAGGAGCAAGTCTACTGGGGCGGGGTGAAGAACAAATGGGTCAGCCAATTCCAGGCCTGACACCATAGACAACGCGTCTGGCGGTATGTCTGTGGTGGGCTGCCAACCCGCAATGGTATCCATTACCAGAGCTGAAGTCGTGATTCTCACTGTCGAGGATTTCAGCGACGAAAAGGTGACAAGTGGCTGTCAAACACTTCACTTTTATACCACCAACTCCAAGAAGTGGTACAGGCGAGTCCTCCACGGCTAAGCCTAATGTATGTGCCACTCGAGTGGTAACCAAACTTTTCTGAGCCCCCGAATCTAACATGGCTCGTATAGTAACCGCCTCCCCCCCATGTCCCCATACGCGGACCACCGCGGTGGGGAGCAGAACCGTCCGCGGTTCTGTCCTACTGAGGGAGCAAGCTAGCTATGGGCTCCCCACTCTCTCCCAACCTGGGGGGTGCCACTGGCCAATACATCGGGCGAGTGCACGTCCCCATGTGGGGGGCGCATAACCCGCTGCCCTGCTGTACCTAGCGTAGGGCGGGTGGTACTCCAGCCGAGGGTACCCATGAAGCGGCGGGGAAAACCGCTGTGGCTCCGTCCTCCGAGTAGGAGCCGGTGCGGAGGGAGGTGTCCCACCTCACCCAATGGCGCTGGTTCCGGCATGGAACTCTCCGCGGCCCTAGCCTCAAACTCCAAAAATCTATACAGGTCGGAAAAGGTAGGTAGGGTATTGCTGTCCCGCTCAGCATTCTCGCGTTCGAAACGCGAGCGAATATCGTTGGGTAGTTTGCCCAAGATAATGAGTACTAACAAAAACGACCACTGGTCCACCGGTAGTCCCAAAGTACGCAGCGCGTTACAGGCCACTGTAACCGACGTTAGTAATTGCAGGCGCAGTTGTGCCCGATTGGCCACCCGAGGCAGGGCCAATAGCTGCGCCGCATGTGCGTCGGCCAACAGCCGAACGTTCTGGTAACGGGAATTAAGCAGTTCCCAGGCCGTGTCATACTGGTCATCCTCCACACGGAGGTGCTGGATGAGCGACCGCGCTTCATCCTCCAATGTTGAGAGAAGGTACGCCATTTTTTGCGCCTTCGTTAGGTCGTGTCTCGAGTCGACCAACGACTCGAACATGTTTTTAAAGGCCACCCACTCCTCCATCCTACCCCCAAAGTGGGACAACTGAAGGGTGGGAAGCCGACCAGTTACAGCTGGCCCTTCCGGTCCACCGGATGCGCGAGGGGCGGGACCGCCCGCCTGTCTCGCTCTGATGTGTGCGGCCTTCTCCACGATTTCATCGTGAAAGGCCAGAATCTGGTCATAGTCCTTGAGATGGCCTGCCCAGACCTCTGGGTCCAAACCACCCTCGGTAAGCACCGCCATGGCTGCTTCCGTATTGGCCAATCTCGTACGGAGCTGTTCCGCTCGCTCCAGAATCGCAGCGTCCCGGTCCGTACGGGACAAGAGTGCGCTGGCACTCGCAGCCCACCTAAGTTCATTGGCGAGCGTCGCCTTTACGGAGGTTGTCTTCGACATTGCGTTAGACAAGAACAAAACAAACCAAATTTAAATAACTAAATTAATAAGTCCGACAAGGGCACAAACCAAAATTCTTAATTTTTAAATACAAACAAAAAAATCAAAGTACTATCTAATAGTAAAATTGACACGAACTAATATTTATTAATGGCAAACAAACAAGCTATAATACTATCTAATAGTATGATTGAGACGGCCCAATACTTATTAATTCCAAGCAAACAAAAATTATTTTATTCCAAATTTTCTATGGGAAATAATGTTTACCCTACCTTAATAACTAACCAAAAAAACAAACAATATGTGGGCCCGTAATCAGAGCCGTCAACAACTACGCTCTGCTACCAAAAATGTGGGCGCAGATAGCTAAGATTACGTTCTGATACCAAGATATTTTACTAACTACGCTCTTGGTATGAGTCCGGCAATCCTACCGGCAACAAACAAACACACAAACAAACCTACGCAGTCTGCTTTCACCCCACATAAGGTCCAGGGAACCTAACCTAACCTAATTATGAGTTGAACTTAATTCTAATTAAAAGTAATTACACTAATTATAAAACTTACCGCGTCCACGCAGTCTTCAGGCAGCCTCGCCTGGCCTTCGCGTCGAGCCCTAAGTCCTACTCAGGGCTGGCGACGGCCTTAGGTCCCTCCATGGATCCCGAGTCAGTGGTGCAGAAAATGTGGTCCCTACACTAACCTCCCCATGAGCTCATGTATGTCGCCCCAAACGAATACGTCGTATTTATAACACCACTTCTATAGCATCACTCCAACAAGCACCAAAGGTTTCTTCCTTTTCTTGACACTTCTTATTCACATAACCTTACAGCGGAACGTAACATGGAATGTCCCTCACTCCGATTCAATCACTTATCAGTAATACAAATAATTTCGGCTTCACGCCGTTCCAAACAAATTGGGCACAAAACAATTAACGACAATTCTCCACGAACTATTCGCTATATATATCAAAATCACAAAATTAGCCGGCCATCGGCTGTTATCTTTCGCGACCGGAGAACGCAACGCAAATCATTTCCAAAGGCCTCGCTCGCAACTTGACATTCCCAATGTCAGTTGAGACTTTGACGTAAAGACAATGATTATTTTTCTGGTCGGGCAAAGACAATCCGTGCAGGGCGGGATATCGATGAATCGATAATCTTGCCCGTGTTTATGGAGATCACACGCAGATGGCGCTAATCTCCTAACAAAGCACTTTTATTCCAAACATATATATATATATGTATGTATTTTAACTCATACTCATTTAAAAAAATTAATTTATTTATAAGCAGTTTTTTAGAATTGAAACGGTTAGGACCAAAATGTATACTTACTTGCTTTTGTAAATATTAAATTAATGCCTGTATATAAAATGACTGTTTTTATATTCGATGTTTCGCTAATTAAATTAAAACTGGGAAATTAAAATATTACCTGCTTTGTTTGATTTAACAAACCCTCGTAAAGTTACTGTATCGAAATTTTATTACAGAGTCGGTTCAAAAACAATCTCTCGGGTAAAATATTGGTTTTTCCTTGTAAGGATTACCTCAAGAGCGTAATCAGATTGATTGGGAAACAAAATGTATTCAAAGCGTCGACTGCAGTAGGTACCTGGGTAGTGGAGATTTGGGTCACCGTCAGATTACTGCGTTGTGGTAACCACCCTTTAGATAAAATTGTTTAGCCAAATTAGTCAAACGATAAAAATGGTTAAATCTTTTTGAAACGGATACAGATATACTTACACCTCTTTATTCCTAATGGGATAGAAAGAGCCTAAGGCCCAAAGGCCACGTTTAGCGTGGTGGTGCGCGTGAAAATGACAGAGGTTTTTTTTTATGTTATAGGACGGCAATCGAACAAGCGGGTCACCTGATGGTAAGTGATCACCACTGCTCATGGACCACTGCAACACCAGGGTTGTAACAAGAGCGTAACCGGCCTTTCAGGAAATTATAGACTCGTTTTTTGAAGGTTTCAATGTCGCATCGGTTCGGGAACACCGCTGCAGGATGGTGTTGGGGGTTAGCCACATTCAGATTCTAACCCATTCCCGCGGTCACGACATAGATGAAAAGTTCAAGACTGACAACTCCATAAAAAAAGCGTACTCTGCTAGAAACCCAAAGTTCTGTATTATTTGTAGATGCCGCTACTATCTCGCCCACTAGCCATACAAAGAACGGATGAAAAATGGAAGATATCGTTTGTTTCTTCGTAAAAATAAACGCTTATACGAGTACCATCATCTAACTACTAAACTACCTTCTTTCGAACTAGTTGCTCCATCTAGCTACAATATTTAAACTAATTATTAAATTTTTAACAAAAAAAGCAACCGACTTCATTTTTTTTAGGAGTTTCCATCATCATATCTTCACCAAATTAAAACGGGACCAATTTGGTAGTAATTTTATTTTCAAATAAAAAAATAATAATCAAAATCGGTTCTCAATTGGCGAAGATATCGCGTAACAAACATACATTAAAAAAAAACACAGTCGAATTGATAACCTCCTCCTTTTTTGAAGTCGGTTAAAAATCGAATTACGCTTCAAAATATGAAGGTTGTCGGTCCCCTTGTAATTTTCGTCCATGGTCGCAATGATTATTATTAATATTACAGGTACTCGTATTACCGAGATCGATATGATTTCGAGCCAGATATTTCGACAACCGTCATGGTCACTGTACGTCACTATAAGTCCCTTAATATCATCATCATCAGGTCTTTTTTAGTCTCCACTGCAGGAGCATGACCCTTACTGTTCTACTAGAGCCATATATTAGACAGTACAGTCAGAGGATTTGGCCTACACTCTCGACGCTGGCCAGACGGAGACGGAGAGGTCTCACTGATGTTTATAAGCTTTGTTTAGCTTGTGTTTTCTAAGTCGCCTTCTACGACATCCACAATAAGATTTGGAGTAATCCTATTCTACTCTGCCGGGAACCACAAGGCATCGGCCCGTTATATCAATAATTGTTAAAGAGATCACGTCATAAATTATGGCGGCCAATAAACGCCAAAGGGAAAAAGTAAACAAGAAGTTGATTAATCTACTCTGATTCTCTCGCCTTATAAGTACCCCGACGTGATCGCTATATCAAACATGCTCGAATTAGATAAGATCGATTACTTATTGAATTCAACCACCTGCCAGTTCATCTGTATGGCATTTTTTTACTGCGTAGAGGTAAAAAGTACCCGTAACCTAATGGCATGTATGAGGAGATTGATATGTTTATATGAAGCGAAAGAGGTCTGTTAGGATCGAAGCAAGTGGAGGTCCGTAGTATCTTCCTACTGTCGGAAACAGGCATGATAGTATGTATGTTTGTATGTTGTTACCCGATTTATACATTTATGCCTTCAGCTCAATCGAACCACAGGTTAAATTCAGCTAAGGTTTGTCCTAACCAAAAAAAGTAAGAAACATTGCTAGGTAAATTAATCCATACTTATTTTTTTTATTGAAGTCCACTTGCGTATATATGTCTATTTGTCCACGGGAAGACTTGGAGTGGTCCTGTTCTACTCTGCCGGGAATCACACGGCTAACAACAGGTTCGTCTGTTGTTTTTCACGGTCATCTGCTATATACTGTGGATGAACACAAATAGAGCAGCTCGTATGTAGATTTCAATTCAAGTTATAACCGTTTCAACTAACTATTGTGTATTTAATAAAATCTAACTTTCCAAAAACTTATTTGAAATACGTACATATAAAATATTTTATAGCTAATGAAAGATGTGATGATTTATTACGCAAAACAGTAGCTAATACAAATCAAAGCACTGTGATAATGATAACACAAAGGAAAGAAGTCAATATTCTTGTAAAAGCCTGTCGGGAACTGTCCCGTTTTATTTTCTAACTAACTAACAGTTCAGTTGCCTTAGTCAGGTCACTTAGAGAAAATAAAACCTGATTAAAAATGTATTCTATGATACCTTGTAGGACATGTAAAAAAAGGCTGTAT
The DNA here is from genome assembly GCA_963576875.1 of Acrobasis repandana. NCBI lineage: Eukaryota > Metazoa > Arthropoda > Insecta > Lepidoptera > Pyralidae > Acrobasis > Acrobasis repandana. The sequence goes on from OY756220.1 coordinate 1,165,150, forward strand.
CGCATTTTGCATTTATATTACCAGCCATTCGACGTAACATAAGAACGTTAAGAACTTACAAAAAAATTATATTTAAAAAACTACAAGTTCAAGCCAAGTGAATTCACAAAAGAATGCTACTAACATACAACTACGAGGGACTGAATTACTCGTCGCTCGTTACGTGGGCCACATAAAGGGAACTAATTTGGACACAAGTGTACGTAGGAGTAAGTAACTGTAGGAATGTTTATCTTATGAGTATGATATTGTGAGGAAACTCATTTGAATGTAGATGTGATTGTATTATACAACGAGATCTATGTACTTACGTACTAGAGAAGACGCCACATACAACAGTAGTGTTCTATTCATCATAGGCTATCACTGTTCACCTCACATTAGTCACTCGCTAGCAATACGCGCATAATACACTCCACGATTCATTAAAGAAAACACTGTCAACTTAGTCAAAAATGCCTTGGTGTGTGTTGAGATACTGCACTATTAATTCAAAGAATAAAGCAAAATATAAAGGAATAACTTTCCATCGGTAAGTAACTAGATTTCATTGATTGAAAATTAAATACGGACTGCCAAATTTCGGCTGCCATAATGTATGAAGTGAGTGAATGATCTGTCAACCGACTGAATAATTCGTCATAGACTAACAAAACAGAAGTGAAATGTAGACATCATAAATATGCCTACATTTCACTTTCTTCATGGATGCATCGAAAAACTATTTGTTTGCTACTCAGTTATTAATGTTTGTAAAACGTTTAAAAATGTTTATATTTATAATTTTTATCTACATATGCTATAAATGCTTTACAAAAGTTTTCTAAAATCCTATAAATCCTTTAAAAAATTAAGTCACATCTCGTAACGTCTCACTAGAACCTCCGAGGGCTCAAAAGTTTTGTATGTGGGGGCTGTACCCCTACATTCTGTTACAAAAACCTACAAAATTTCTGAGCCCTTTGAGGTGCCCCGCGCAACTTGAAATCACTATCAGATTTTGGATCCAAGATGGCTGCTTACACATTTTTGATGTTTTATTATGTTTGTCCCTATAATTCTGTTTCCTCGTAACTACTACACGGCTAAATAGATTTTGATAAATTATATGTGGTTAGATTCATCTTAATCACTTGATTGTCATAGCACAGAATAAATACCAGTAGTAGTCATAGGCTATATTAAAATTTTTGGAAAGCATAATGGCGGATTTTTGGCGCCCAATTGCGCAGCATACGTGTATGATTATATAATACATTAAATACATAGATAGCTAACAAATAAAAAAAAACTAATAGGTATACAAGTACAAGAAATCACTTTCTTCTAGTGCAAAACATTATGTAAAGAATTTAAGTAAGAATAATAAAAGGTTACCAATGAAACAGATATGTGCAGTTTAACTTTTACCTTTATAATAATGATAAGAAAAAAAAAACAAAGAAAAAACACATTAAGAATGCAGCCGCCTCCCCTTCCGTGAAGATCGTAAAAGCTAGTCGTGGGTCTACAATCTAAAAATCTATATAACCATACAACCATCCATACACCCATCCGTACATCCAGCCATACTTACCAACATTCGCGTTTGTTAAAATATATGTAGGATTTAATTTGAACCACGTACTCGTAGGTAGGTAAAAATATATTGACCTTTCTGTACTACTCTCGTGTTTAGTCTATGAGAATGAAGAATGAATGAATAATCGAATCTGGGACATGGCCGTGTAGGAAGACGACGAGTCTATATATTCATGTCGATGGTATTATACGAATGATGTTGTGGTTTTATTAATAATACACGGCTTTTATTTAAAGGCAAGTTTTATTTATATATCTCTTGTTCAAAAATACTTTTTTTTTTAATAGATAAGGACTGTAGCCGCTATATATGCTTGCAATGGTGCTATATGAGTATGGTTAATGGTGTTGTGCAAAGTGGTAGTCTTCTAAATATTTTTATGGTTGCTGTATGTCGTATGTATTGCGTTGAATTAAAAACTATGGGATTAGGATATATATTTATAAGAGAATAAAACTATAAGAATATATATATGTATGCATGTATTGTTATTTTTTGGTTATTACAAACAAATCAGGTGTGCCATTTTACTTTGGGCAAATTTTAAGTACAAAACGCGGCAACTTGAAAACTATATGATGTAAACTATGATATTGATTTTTTTTAATTAAAGAATTTTACGGCTCTGGATACAAGTCCTTTAGAGCCTATCTTAGTAGTATAATATTGGGAAGTCTAAATCACTCCTGTTCTTCAGACTCACACTTCAATGTGTTCGTCTTCATCACATTCGTGACTTAGACTTCCCAATATCATACATTTAACCATTTCGATACAGTTGCTTGTTTCCATCAGTCCTAAAAATAACTGATGAAAACTGTGATCGGATTAGCTCATAAATCAGAATAAATCAATTCTTGTGTAACATAATGTACCGAACACTAAATAATTCTCGAGAAGATTTTAGAATTATAGTTATTTTCGATAATTTATTTTATTTAAAATAGATCACGAAACAAAAAATAATAATTAAAAATCAATCGAACTGTGAATGCGTTAAAAGAGCAAAACGGGCGCGCGCTTTTCGAGCCCTCCTCGAGGTTGAATATAGGACTTCGGTTTCGAAGGAGAGGCTCTTAAGCGCGCTTCCCGTTTTGTTGGTAAAGGGCGAGTCATATTTTGGGAAGGGAAGAGGTCGCAATGGAAGGTCCTGATTGGGGGCAGGTCCAACCGTTAGCAACATTCACCCGCTCTGTTCGCTCAGCAATGTAAACTGTGCCCCAATGTGTCGTAACACCACAGATACAAAGCATCGTTACTAAGAGTCCCATTTACTATCGTCGAAAATTTTGTATATATGTTCACGAAACACAAAAACTTTAATATCGCGATGCAGAAAAACTACTTTATGAACGCAATTGCAAACTCGATATCTATTGTGAAATATTATAAACATAAGTCATGTATTCCCTTGCACCAAATGCATAAAATTAAATTGTATATGTGAGCGAATTCGCGTCATAGTCACGTCATGATGCGAATCAACGAACAAACAACGTCACGTATAAGCTAAATGCCCATTCACACGTTATAATGGTTTCATATGAATAGCAAACAAGCATACGGTTGCTGTAATAAGGTACGTAATAATCATAGCCGCTCGCAAACCTTTTTTGATACAAGTGTTTGTATCAAAGCATACCGTATTTATAATGAAACGTTACATTTCAAATCGGATCACGTAGGTATCGTACATGCTACTGGTGTGTTCATCAAAAAAATCATTATACTAAGACATAACTCAGGTTAAACCAAGCAAGAAAAAAAAAACCTCTTTCGAATCCAGTTTATACTAATTTATATACATCGTGTAGAGGAGCTCTTATTAAATATACTAAGTCAGGCTGCACACGGGAGCTATATGCTACATGCAGTTTTATGTTGTTGTCAATATTAGACAACAGTACATGTAGAAGTTATCGAAATAATGTTTTCTACTTCCTAGATTTTCAATCTATATGTACACATATGATCACAAATTTTAATAATATCACTAAAGTCATTGTAGTCGAGTGGTCAATTGTGCGATCTGCGAACATCATGTTGCAGTTTCAATTCTCGTTAATAGGTGCAGTATTTGTAATAGGTAAGTATTTATCGATTAAGGTTTCACGTTAGGTATCATACATTTGACTTTTTTGTTTCAAAAATGTTGATAATAAAACCATTTCATAATTTTACTGCAACATTTTGTAAACATGTGTTTTGTTTTGTGTGTGTATGTCACAGTGTAGTGCTATGTCGTAGTGCTGTCACAGCATAAAACATAAAATAAAGAGAGTATAGAAGTCACATGTTATATGTGTGGGTATTACATGACCCTGTTTCCGACTGCTTGATAATAATGAGTTGGTGAAATGTTCTTTATCTGATCCAAATTGTAACAGAATCACTTACTTATATCATCTCACTCGGATATGATGAGCTGATCAACGTGGACCGTTGAGGATTGTCTTTTATAATACTTACACGTGTAACCTAAATAATTAGTTCGTTTTCGAAAATATCCGGTGCTTACGAAGGTATATTTCGTAATGTAATTCAACACACTTGTTTGTTACATTATTTGCAATACATTTTTGATAATGCATACTCAGGAAAAATTGTATGCGTTGTTTTTTAACCTACTTCTAAAATAGAGGAGGTTATCAATTCATTTGTTCACCGATTATTTGAAGACGCATGGACCGATTTGGAATTGAAAGCGCATACTTGTTAGATGGTTTCTTAGAAATTTTATTTTAATCGGTTGTGTAGTTTGGGGGTGAAGTCGGTTTTAACTTTAGAAAAACTATTCTATAACTAGCTTTCGTCTACGGCTTTCAAAACGAGTATAAAAAAAATAAGTACATACTTGTAAAAGATACAAACATACATACATACTATCACGGCTTTATTCCTAATGAGCAGACAGAGTAATTTGTATCTTACGGCTTTAAACAGACAGGGTCGCAAGACTCAAAAACCACTTTTAGCGTGATTGTGGGCAAGATGGATAACAATCAATATAGTGATGGGTTGCTAGCCAACCCTCGCCTATTAATATGATTCGCATTTTCACCCATTCCCTCGATCGATTCTTACGATCTGTGCCGGACGTCTTATAACTAATTTTGAGTTTTATTTTGTAATTATTTGTATACTATCAACCCTCACCGACTTCACACGGGTTGTACATTAATTTATTTATAAGTATATAAATTATCCTCGTGACAAAAGTAGAACAAGGGATGTTAAGATGGTTTGAGCATTTAGTAAGGATGGATGAAAATAGATTAACAAAAAATATTTATAAGACAAGTTTAAAAGGAAGTGCGGGATAGGGTCGACCTCGGCGAACGTTATGCGATCAGATTGCAGACGTTCTGAAAAAGGGAGAGGTAAGAAGTACCCGTAACCGAAGGGCATGTATGAAGAGGTTGATGAGTGTAGATGAAGCGAAAGAGGTCTGTCAAGATCGTAGCAAGTGGAGGTCCATAGTCTCTGCCTACCCCTGTGGGAAACAGGCGTGATAGTATGTATGTATGTATAAATCACCCTAAATAAAATAGTGATGAATTTTTTTTTAATATTTATACATAGTGTATTTTCTGTATCATTTGGAAAAATAAATTGAAAAATTTCCTACATTTTTTTTTTCTCCTCGTGAAATGCAAACAGACTCCAATGAAGTAACTTATCTAATAAAAAAATAATTAGAATCGGTTCACAATTGATGAACTCAACGCGTAACAAACAAACACATGAGTTAAGAACTTCTTCCTTTTTCAAGTCGGTAATAAATAGAAACGTCTGATAAAATTGAAAGGCAAAGATAGTGATCTTCACATTATTAAAATACTCTTAAGTACTCGTATGTACGCTTAAGCACTTCAGCATATAAGGCTATGTAGCCTTACATGTTGAATATATGTATATGGAAGTATATGTATACAAGTTCGAAATATGTTCAGTATTAGAACTCTCTTGCTGGCCTGCGAGAAAACGTAGAATGATTCAGCTGTCTTCCTGCGCTTATCGTAAAAGCCGATCGATTGAACGGGCAGAACCCATCACTATTTTTGATTTTCTTTCCCACATTTACGTTGATATTCATGATAAAAGTGGCTTTAGGGTTTTTAAGTCCTGGACTTTGTCTACTGCTTTAGGGATAAAGACGTGCTAGTATATGTATATCTATGTAAATAAAATCTTAAATTCTAGCAAAGAAAAAACATAGAATGTACTAGCTGTTTCTCTTCACGTGTAGAGCGTAAAAGTCAGTCAAGGGAACGGATAGCAACTTAGGGATCATTACAAGAAGGCAACATGATTAGTAACCTGAAACTATTCCCGATTCCTGATTTTCACCTATGGCTAAGCACTGTCTACCTCGAAAGAGATAAAGACGTGATTGTCTACTTAATGGCACGTGTAAAAATGTAATTCAATACACTTGTTTGTTTCAATATTTAACTAAAGATTTAACTTTACATTATATTTATGAAAATGTTTACTCAGGAAAAAATTTACCTTCACGCTATTTGTGTATTAAATAAGGTTCCGTATTTTAGGATTGCATTTTAAATAAACTCATTTACCAAATCAACAATAAATTATTAAAATAAATACCAACAACACTTTTTTAATGTTATTTTAATAAAGAAAATGAAACTATTACCACTAAGTAACTTTTTTTTTTTTTTTACTCAAAAACTTTTGATTGTATTTCAATAAAACTGTATATCATAACTATATCAAAATAACGCATAGTCAATAGTTTATAATAGTTTTTTTGCATCACAATCTACTTGAAAAAAATATTAAAGAGTTTTCGGTAATCAACTACGGAACCCTAAACAATTGCTTGCGAGTCTTATTTTCCCGAATAAAAGCGAGTAAAAATTGTAGTGTAGTGTATCAATCATCATCGGTCATTGAGTGGTCTCTAGCAGAAGCGCGAGTACCTTGCACAAGCGCAAGGTGACCAGCAGATCAGTTTTGCTCCAGTGAAAGTGGCTATCTAGCCTTGCTCCAATGCAAGTGGTTATCCAGCCTTGCTCCAGCGCTAGTGATTTTCCAGAATTGCACCAGTGCAAGTTTATGTCCAACCTTGCACCAGCGCAAGTTGAATTTCTCGTTTGTACCAGCGTGACCAGAGAGACTTATATACACAATGTAAGTGAGTATAATTACTAAGTTTTTCTATTGTGTCCCTTAAACAATCCGGCGCCTTAATAAAATCGATCCAAAAACGGTCTCAACAGTCTACGATTATTAAGGTCATTGCCTACCCATCACTCTAAAAGTTTTTAGTGTGCAAATCTCTGTAGGAGGTAATCAGTCAATTCTTCCTCAGATACAAATAACATGCTTAAAGCTGTCAATATATATTACAACACAACCTGTTTATTATATTATGTTCATCAATTGTAAAAACAACAAACCCTCTTTATCTTAATACTAGCTGTGCCCGCGACTTCGTTCGCGTGGTTGTCGGAATGTTATATAGCCTAAAGCCTTCCTCTATAAATGGACTACCCAACAAAAAAAGAATTTTTTAAATCGAACCATTAGTTCCTGAGATTAGCGCGTTTAAACAAACAAACAAAAAAACAAACAAACAAACTCTTCCGCTTTATAATATTAGTATAGATTACTATAGGTTATACTAAAATTTATTATTTTTGTTATATTATTTCAGGTCTGATTCAGAGTTTGAATACTTTCCACCTGCTCAGAGCAGCGGCAAGGTGAAAAAATCTACACCAGCAAAGAGGAAATCACCAGGCGAACTATTAACAAAGTGAGTATAATTATTATTTTTTACCAGCAGGTGATAAAGTAAACAATAAAATATATATTTTCTGAATTCGAAGGTATAAGTCGTATCATTAAAGTCTTATTAAGTAAATTTAAATATATTTCTATTTCATTTAATCTTTTCAATCTATGGTCTATAGTAATATGTACGTATGTGTGTGTCTGAATCACAAGGTTCTGGGCTCAATCCCCGACAAGATAGATAGAGTAATAAATCTTTTTAGAGCGTTCTGTGTTTTTATTTTATATGTTTTTATTAAAAATAATATATCGTTTAGTTAGTATCTAGATATTTAATTATAGAAACTTACTTTGGTGCTAGCTCAATTGATGATAGTAAAATATTTATTTCAATTAATATTGTTTTGTTTTTATTATTTTCAGACAGAAAAGTAAGAAATTAAACGTTGACACGCTCTTCGAACTCCACACTGATGACGAGACACGCGCTGCTCTGAAACCTTCGCCCATCAGTCTCCCATCATACCTGGCAAAGAGGGTCAGCGCGGGCACGCTGCGGCGGTCTGCTCCCACTGACGGCAACTACTTCATCGAGGTGAGGGTGTACCAACGCAGCGACGCCGAGTCTACTGCCCCCGAAGAACGGTGGAAGAAGGCTCTGCTTCGACTCAGCTGTCTTCTGGATGAAGACACGTCGCAGTGGAAGCTGCTGCAGCGGTTGGTTAGGGACCTCAGCGTCTTATTCGACCACACAGAACCGACACTCACTTAATAGTTTATTTATAACCATACCTTGTGCAAAGTAGGGTTTCATTAAAATAAATATATAATATCTTTCTTTTTTATCTTTATTTGTTATAGTGGGTTTTATTAAAATATATATCTTTTCATTAATAAGAATATAATGCCTTTTTGCGAAAGCTGTTCCTTTCAAGTACCCAGTAAGCAATGGATAGGACACTTAAGGAGTCAAAGTCATAAAAGTCGCTCTTTAGGTGAGCTAATAGACGGAGTTGTCGAGATTTCATCTGCATTTCGGGGTCGCATATCATCTTATAGGATTGCAGCTAAAGATAAATTTGAGCAAAGTTTACCAGAGATATTTTTACAAAGTATCAGAAGTTCTATATATCAACTTTTAATTAAGGCGTTAAAGACACATATTAATATTAAAGTCAATTTTGAATTCTTCTGTAACTTTATCTTATTCAAAAATAATGAACAGTCAGTGAAATCATTTTCTACAAAAAATTTTGTAGTACACGCTAACTTTAAATTTGATGATATTTTTAAAGCAATAAAAGATATAATTTTAAAAAAGATTCAAGAGTTTGAAGAAAGGGATAGCGGTTGGGCTTTTACGAATAATTTATATTTAGAGGTGAATATCAACAGATATGACCCGTTGAATGGGTCAAGCTATATCGATTTACCTATTGTTTTTTAAGACAACTAGCCATCATTTTTTATAATAACATTCATCTTATACTTTTGTCATTGTCATTACTTTAATATACATGTACTTAATAAATATATTTTATAATAAATAAGTGCACAAAATAATTTGATTTTATTTATTTCTGTTCACACACCCAATTAATTACGTTGTAATATGATACACGTGAAGGAAAGTCTAAGTACAAACGTGCTCAATAAATTCAGGTCAACTTAAAAACATGTACGGACAAATTTTAGGTTGAAAGACCTATGAATTGCTGACTGTGTTGAAAATAATATTTAATCACCTAATTTGAGCACGAATAATATCACTTCGCAAGTAACGACATTGGGAGCTGGACAATAGTTAGCTGCACTAATTACTTCATAATCACCAAGTGAGTATATATAGTTTTGTAAATGTATACTGTAATCAATTTATTAATTATTGATATAAACTATTTATACTAAATATAATTATTTCTTTGTTGCAGAAAATGGAAGACAGCACAAATGTTATGTTTTCACAGTACGCACAAGATCCTTATGAAAACTTAACACAAGAAATAGAGCTATTTGCACAAGAGCGCGAAAGACAAGAGAGGAGAAAGCAAGATGTGTCTAGAAAAAGGACTAAACTCTCGTCGAAGTCCTTCATCATCAGCAAGCAGCAAAAGGGGTTAAAATTAATTCAAATAAAGATAGTGGACTTGGCTCGTGAACCAGCTAGTGCGTCAAGCTCGGGTATCAACGATGTTGTCAGCGCGCAGTATGTGGTACAAGATCAGTGTGATGAAGTGTTAGACCTCACGGAGTCACTTGTTAGGACAATATCGAAAAAACTATGTGCTGATAATTTTTAAGTGTATTTTTTAATGATTGTATATTTTTTCTGTTTAGCGTGTAAGTAAACCTTATAAGTATGTTAATTATTTTTAAGAGATAAATAATAAATAGAATACCTAAGAATTTTTTTTATTTTTTTTTTATAACCGAATATGCTATAATAGGTTTAAACTAACCGAGGATATGAATAAATAAAAGAAAATATATTGTTTCCATCTTATAATATTTATTTACACTAAGAAATATTGTCTAAATACCATTTCTTTATACAAATAACATTTTTTAGCGCACAAAAGTTCTTATGACTTAAACAATTAAAGCTACATTCATTTTTACAGTAGTTTTCATATAAGGTCGAAAATGTAGGACTCCCTCGATTTTCTATGTCAATCAAATTACTTCCATCACATAATTCTCTAATCCATTTCTGTTTTTCAAGACCTTTCATTATAATAATTTTATTTTGCATGATTGGTACAATAATTCTCTTAAATTCTCTATAGTCAATGTGACCTTCACTCCAAGTGATTCCTCTCTGTCGCTCGAGGTATCGAACAGTCTTCTTTTCTTCCGGAGATAATGTAGTATATGCATATGGAGGTTTAATTAGAAAAACTTGAGTGAAATCCTTAGTAGATAATGCAAACTCTTTGATTATAAATTTATTACTGCGATCCTTAAATCCTTGCACATCAACGAAAATAATCGAGTTCATGATATTTTACGAACAATGTTACTCAGAGGTCTGTATTCGACTATGCAGTCATTCAAAATTAGACAATATGCTGATGTCTGATCTGGTATCACTTTGTCACACTCTAGTTCGAGGCGAATGTTGATCACCGGTCCTGATTTAATATTATCGTTTTGTCTAGAACAGTCTATCACGAATAATGGTGCAAAATTTTTAAACTCTTGTGCAGTCAACAATGCGTTGCATGGGCGGTTGTAATAAGACTGCTGAAAATTTACATATTGCTCGTATATTAAAGCATAGTTATGATATGAAAAGTTGGTGTTGTAACTTTCGTACGGGTAATATGTAGAGTTTAAAAAAACTTTAACATCTCGAACATTGCAGTGATCGAACTGAGACATATCGTTCATAACGTTGTTCTTTCTGTTTGTTTGTAAACCTAAAATGACATATCTCGGTTTTTCAATTTGTGACGAAGTTTTAATTGACCAAGTGTGTTTTGTAGTCTTTGGTAACAAAGGGTACTCATAAAGGTCCCAGTTTCTATACACTAATTGAATGGGTCTATCTTTTTCAAGTATTTTAAGTAAATTAATTCTTTCTCTATCTGATACTTTAACGTGAGGAACTCGCCATACAATCTTTTTTATGTCAATACTTTCAACTCTTTCGCCAGTGTTTAGCTTTAAAGCATTAAGGTTAGTATTACTTCGTAGCAACACAAGTTCGTGTTTGCAATTGACAATAATTTTTTTATAATCTTCTGCAAAACCTAATATATTGCTGAGAGGTATTGACGCAGCAAAATGACCTGCAATTTCATTTTTTGTACCTTGTATATCCCAACCCCACACTTTGGATACCTTCGCCTCGTCTGCGTTCATAGACACCAGTGCTTTCATAGTAGTAGTTATACCAGCATTCTTCACTTTGTCTATTTCAATACCGTTCAATTCATATCTTATATCTTGAAAAAGGAATAGAAGGGGGTTGTTGGTAAAATGTACGGTTTTAACTGTTTCTTTCTTCTCAACATTGATAACATTTACCACAGCTTCAACATACAAGGTACTTGAACATGGAAGCACATATAAATCTTGTTGGTTTATAGGTATCCGAATTTCATCATTTATATTGAAAGTAGTGGTATAGGGCTTGTAAGAATGAATTTCTATACCGTCTATGGAGTTATCATAAGCGGGTGGGTTAGTTATATTTAAAATACTCATTATAGTAATCCGATCGATTTGAGAAAATGTATATTAGTAGAGGTTAATTTCTTTTTTTTACCACGAGTATGTGTGGTCTTCTTGATTGCTTGATGAGTACTAATCTTTCGAAAAGATGTAGTTGTGTATTTATTGTAGTCAATCATATTTTCTTCAAATGTAAGTACAATTGTACTTCCTCTCCGCGAAAATTTATTAAATTGTTTTTTATGTCCAATATTCTTATATTTATACTATTCACCGTGCTTCTGTTCACCGGAAAATATATGGTATTTTTTGGAACTTCTATTATTCTGTAGCCAGGAGGAACATTCAATGCGAATTCGTGAATTATATGACTTGATTTTCCATTAATGTAGGAACCTCCGGTAATATCACATTCAACCCGCACCACGGTTGTAGGAAGAATGTTCACTGGTAGTGGGGATTTGTACCATTTATCCCTCATCATGAAAGTTTTTCCATATCCTAGTAGAGGTCCAATAGAATTTGGTTTTTCAAAATGAATTTCTTTAGAGCAGAATATCGAAAGCCTCAAGGTGTTATTGTTGCACAATAACTTTAAAACACAATTGTTTACTTTTGATTGTAAGAACTCACAGATGTCTAGGAGTTCATATGCTCCCTCAGGAATTTCAACAACTTCGTCAACGCCATAATAAAATTTATTATTATTATTTGTAATATTTGGTATAGAATTAAATGCAGAGAAGTGTAAAAGAGAGCACTCATATTGACCATCAAGTTCCAGTGGAGGGGAATAGTTCGATGTTAGTAGTGAGCTGTTTCCAGTTATGGACAGAGTGAAAGACATTTTTAGAATGATGTTTTATTCAAACGTAATAACTATTATATAATATTGTTACACCAAAAGTCTTGCAAAAATTTTATACATAAATGACCACAATTTACAGTATCAAAGTTTTGAAATCTAGTATAATTATAATGTATATCACTAACATTTAAATATTTTACCAATTCTTTGGGCGGTCTTAAGTTACCAAAACTATCGAAATATTCACAATAATTATTTATTTTAGCAAAGGCTACCCAGTGTGTTCCGTTATTCTTATAACTGTCTAAGTTTAATATACCACACTCTATGGGTTGTGGTTTACGTGGCAATCTATCCCTCATATATACACCTCGAAAATATGGAATATTTTTAGTGTATTTAATAATATCGATATTCGTAAGAGCACGTTTGGGTAGCCTGCTTATTAGTTTTTTGTAGATTTCAAAAACAACCCACTTCCTTTTTTATATGGTTTAAGATAAAATCCTTTTCCTATTGCAATAGCCTCCATAGCTTTGTTATGACGTTCAGATTCATGTAAATTCTGTTGAGCAGTTTTACAATCATTTATAGTTTTAGCTATACCAGCAGCACCTCCTGCTAAAGCGCCTAGTGCCGATAAACCCGCAAAAATTGGTATCAAAGGTAAAATCCCTCCTGTTTTAGGAATTGGTATTATTCTCGGTAAACGAACGTGGCATGTCTTAGGAAACAATTTTTTTGCTGCCTCATAAGCATACTTAATAGCAGTTTTATTATCCTTTGATTTCAGTTTTTTTATTTGTGAACGTATTTTTGATACAATGGTTTTAAATTGTTTTATCCCGGCACCTGTTTTTAATTTTGCTTTCATAACTTTGTTAACTATCCAAGATGCTAACTTTTCTCCTTTGCCAGCGTCTTTAGAATGCAATCGCTTCTTAGCCATTTTCATCAGTTGTAAATCTGCTTTATGACGAACGGAGAGACTTGGGTTGTTGTATGCAATATCGTGGTATTTACAAGCTTCGTCTAATTTGTTGACACCTTTATCACCTCTCAATAACCTTTCTTGCAACCTGGTGCCTGGTCCGCAATAGTTGTAACCTGGCAAGTGAAGCTCAAACGGGGTATTGTTTATCAAATTATTAACAAGTCCACCTCCATTCATTTCTTATAATATAATGAACAAAATATACGATGCTTGAACTTATATGTGCTATGATACGATAGACTTTCTATCTACCCAACTGTTTTCTTCGTCAGGAAGTCCTAACCATTTGACAAACAATTTATTGCCTTTTTTCCTTATAATTTTTTCAATTAAGTATATATTCGGATACTTAGTTTTTTGTAACTCTTCTCGATAGAATGAACCCAATATATTTTGTTTTCGTTGATCTTGTATTAAATATGTAACAGGTTTAGTATTATTAACCGTTTTAATAGTAAAAATTTCCGTAGACCAATTAGGTGTATAACCTTTTGCAAAATTACTCTTATATTTACTTATTCTAACGTGGTCACCTATTTTAAATTTATTTTTGATAAATTTACACCGTTTCCTTTG